>OX381711.1:724766-869622 GCA_947462335.1 Harmothoe impar | reverse complement strand
CCCCTGCTACACACATACTGAAGTATCAGCAGACTGGGTGACCTGGTGGTAACCCCCCCCCCCCCCCCTGCTACACACATACTGAAGTATCAGCAGACTGGGTGACCTGGTGGTAACCCCCCCCCCCCCCTGCTACACACATACTGAAGTATCAGCAGACTGGGTGACTTGGTGGTAACCCCCCCCCCCCCCCTGCTACACACATACTGAAGTATCAGCAGACTGGGTGACCTGGTGGTAACCCCCCCCCCCCCCCTGCTACACACATACTAAAGTATCAGCAGACTGGGTGACTTGGTGGTAACCCCCCCCCTCTGCTACACACATACTGAAGTATCAGCAGACTGGGTGACATGGTGGTAACCCCCCCCCCCCCCCTGCTACACACATACTGAAGTATTAGCAGACTGGGTGACTTGGTGGTAACCCCCCCCCCCCCCTGCTACACACATACTGAAGTATCAGCAGACTGGGTGACTTGGTGGTAACCCCCCCCCCCCCCTGCTACACACATACTGAAGTATCAGCAGACTGGGTGACTTGGTGGTAACCCCCCCCCCCCCCTGCTACACACATATTGAAGTATCAGCAGACTGGGTGACTTGGTGGTAACCCCCCCTCTGCTACACTCATATTGAAGTATCGGTAGACTGGGTGACTTGGTGGTAGCCCCCCCCCCTGCTACACACATACTGAAGTATCAGTAAACTGGGTGACTTGGTGGTAACCCCCCCTCTGCTACACACATATTGAAGTATCAGCAGACTGGGTGACTTGGTGGTAACCCCCCCCCCTGCTACACACATACTGAAGTATCAGCAGACTGGGTGACTTGGTGGTAACCCCCCCCCCCCCCTCTGCTACACACATACTGAAGTATCAGCAGACTGGGTGACTTGGTGGTAACCCCCCCTGCTACACACATACTGAAGTATCAGCAGACTGGGTGACTTGGTGGTAGCCCCCCCCCCCCCCTGCTACACACATACTGAAGTATCAGCAGACTGGGTGATTTGGTGGTAACCCCCCCCCCCTGCTACACACATACTGAAGTATCAGCAGACTGGGAGACCTGGTGGTAACCCCCCCCCCCCCTGCTACACACATACTGAAGTATCAGCAGACTGGGAGACTTGGTGGTAACCCCCCCCCCCCCCCCCCTGCTACACACATACTAAAGTATCAGCAGACTGGGTGACTTGGTGGTAACCCCCCCCCCCCCTGCTACACACATACTGAAGTATCAGCAGACTGGGTGACTTGGTGGTAACCCCCCCCCCCCCCCCTGCTACACACATACTAAAGTATCAGCAGACTGGGAGACTTGGTGGTAACCCCGCCCCCCCCCCCCTGCTACACACCTACTGAAGTATCAGCAGACTGGGTGACTTGGTGGTAACCCCCCTCCCCCCCCCTGCTACACACATACTGAAGTATCAGCAGACTGGGTGACTTGGTGGTAACCCCCCCCCCCCCCCCCTGCTACACACATACTAAAGTATCAGCAGACTGGGTGACTTGGTGGTAACCCCCCCCCCCCCCCCCCCCCCTGCTACACACATACTGAAGTATCAGCAGACTGGGTGACTTGGTGGTAACCCCCCCCCCCCCCCCCCCCTGCTACACACATATTGAAGTATCAGCAGACTGGGTGACTTGGTGGTAACCCCCCTCTGCTACACTCATATTGAAGTATCGGTAGACTGGGTGACTTGGTGGTAGCCCCCCCCCCCCCCTGCTACACACATACTGAAGTATCAGTAAACTGGGTGACTTGGTGGTAACCCCCCCTCTGCTACACACATATTGAAGTATCAGCAGACTGGGTGACATGGTGGTAACCCCCCCCCCCCCCTGCTACACACATACTGAAGTATCAGCAGACTGGGAGACCTGGTGGTAACCCCCCCCCCCTGCTATACACATACTGAAGTATCAGCAGACTGGGAGACTTGGTGGTAACCCCCCCCCCCCCCCCCCCTGCTACACACATACTGAAGTATCAGCAGACTGGGTGACTTGGTGGTAACCCCCCCCCCCCTGCTACACACATACTGAAGTATCAGCAGACTGGGAGACTTGGTGGTAACCCCCCCCCCCCCTGCTACACACATACTGAAGTATCAGCAGACTGGGTGACTTGGTGGTAACCCCCTCCCCCCCCCCTGCTACACACATACTGAAGTATCAGCAGACTGGGTGACTTGGTGGTAACCCCCCTCTGCTACACACATACTGAAGTATCAGCAGACTGGGTGACTTGGTGGTAACCCCCCCCCCCCCCCCCCCCCTGCTACACACATACTGAAGTATCAGCAGACTGGGTGACCTGGTGGTAACCCCCCCCCCCCCCCCTGCTACACACATACTGAAGTATCAGCAGACTGGGTGACATGGTGGTAACCCCCCCCCCCCCCGCCCTGCTACACACATACTGAAGTATCAGCAGACTGGGTGACTTGGTGGTAACCCCCCCCCCCCCCCCTGCTACACACATACTGAAGTATCAGCAGACTGGGTGACCTGGTGGTAACCCCCCCCCCTGCTACACACATACTGAAGTATCAGCAGACTGGGTGACATGGTGGTAACCCCCCCCCCCCCTGCTACACACATACTGAAGTATCAGCAGACTGGGTGACTTGGTGGTAACTCCCCCCCCCCCCTGCTACACACATACTGAAGTATCAGCAGACTGGGTGACATGGTGGTAACCCCCCCCCCCCCCTGCTACACACATACTGAAGTATCAGCAGACTGGGTGACTTGGTGGTAACCCCCCCCTGCTACACACATACTGAAGTATCAGCAGACTGGGTGACCTGGTGGTAACCCCCCCCCCCCCTGCTACACACATACTGAAGTATCAGCAGACTGGGTGACATGGTGGTAACCCCCCCCCCCCCTGCTACACACATACTGAAGTATCAGCAGACTGGGTGACTTGGTGGTAACCCCCCCCCCCCCCTGCTACACACATACTGAAGTATCAGCAGACTGGGTGACATGGTGGTAACCCCCCCCCCCCCTGCTACACACATACTGAAGTATTAGCAGACTGGGTGACTTGGTGGTAACCCCCCCCCCCTGCTACACACATACTGAAGTATCAGCAGACTGGGTGACTTGGTGGTAACCCCCCCCCCCCCCCCTGCTACACACATACTGAAGTATCAGCAGACTGGGTGACTTGGTGGTAACCCCCCCCCCCCCCCTGCTACACACATATTGAAGTATCAGCAGACTGGGTGACTTGGTGGTAACCCCCCTCTGCTACACTCATATTGAAGTATCGGTAGACTGGGTGACTTGGTGGTAGCCCCCCCCCCTGCTACACACATACTGAAGTATCAGTAAACTGGGTGACTTGGTGGTAACCCCCCTCTGCTACACACATATTGAAGTATCAGCAGACTGGGTGACTTGGTGGTAACCCCCCCCCCCCTGCTACACACATACTGAAGTATCAGCAGACTGGGTGACTTGGTGGTAACCCCCCCCCCTCTGCTACACACATACTGAAGTATCAGCAGACTGGGTGACTTGGTGGTAACCCCCCCTGCTACACACATACTGAAGTATCAGCAGACTGGGTGACTTGGTGGTAGCCCCCCCCCCCTGCTACACACATACTGAAGTATCAGCAGACTGGGTGATTTGGTGGTAACCCCCCCCCCCTGCTACACACATACTGAAGTATCAGCAGACTGGGAGACCTGGTGGTAACCCCCCCCCCCCCCCCCCTGCTACACACATACTGAAGTATCAGCAGACTGGGAGACTTGGTGGTAACCCCCCCCCCCCCCCTGCTACACACATACTGAAGTATCAGCAGACTGGGTGACTTGGTGGTAACCCCCCCCCCCCCCTGCTACACACATACTGAAGTATCAGCAGACTGGGAGACCTGGTGGTAACCCCCCCCCCCCCTGCTACACACATACTGAAGTATCAGCAGACTGGGAGACCTGGTGGTAACCCCCCCCCCCCCCCCTGCTACACACATACTGAAGTATCAGCAGACTGGGAGACTTGGTTGTAACCCCCCCCCCCCCCCTGCTACACACATACTGAAGTATCAGCAGACTGGGTGACTTGGTGGTAACCCCCCCCCCCCTGCTACACACATACTGAAGTATCAGCAGACTGGGTGACTTGGTGGTAACCCCCCTCTGCTACACACATACTGAAGTATCAGCAGACTGGGTGACTTGGTGGTAACCCCCCCCCCCCTGCTACACACATACTGAAGTATCAGCAGACTGGGTGACCTGGTGGTAACCCCCCCCCCCCTGCTACACACATACTGAAGTATCAGCAGACTGGGTGACATGGTGGTAACCCCCCCCCCCCCCCCCCCCCCCTGCTACACACATACTGAAGTATCAGCAGACTGGGTGACTTGGTGGTAACTCCCCCCCCCCTGCTACACACATACTGAAGTATCAGCAGACTGGGTGACATGGTGGTAACCCCCCCCCCCCCTGCTACACACATACTGAAGTATCAGCAGACTGGGTGACTTGGTGGTAACCCCCCCCTGCTACACACATACTGAAGTATCAGCAGACTGGGTGACCTGGTGGTAACCCCCCCCCCCCTGCTACACACATACTGAAGTATCAGCAGACTGGGTGACATGGTGGTAACCCCCCCCCCCCTGCTACACACATACTGAAGTATCAGCAGACTGGGTGACTTGGTGGTAACCCCCCCCCCCCTGCTACACACATACTGAAGTATCAGCAGACTGGGTGACATGGTGGTAACCCCCCCCCCCCCCCCCCCTGCTACACACATACTGAAGTATCAGCAGACTGGGTGACTTGGTGGTAACCCCCCCCCCCCCCCCCCTGCTACACACATACTGAAGTATCAGCAGACTGGGTGACTTGGTGGTAACCCCCCCCCCCCCCCTGCTACACACATACTGAAGTATCAGCAGACTGGGTGACTTGGTGGTAACCCCCCCCCCCCCCCCCCCCCCCTGCTACACACATACTGAAGTATCAGCAGACTGGGTGACTTGGTGGTAACCCCAAGGGTGGTTGTATGTCATGACCCTGCTACTCCCAGCACCATGCAGCGGGCAGGGTACTCCACTACACGCTGCAATAGTAATGACATAATGTTTATGACAGGACACAGTACTAGGTTCGGTGGTGTTTAAATCCTGCAGTAGTAATGATATAATGTTGATTGACAACAAGACTCAGCAGTAGGTTTGGTGGTGTTTAAATCCTGCAGTAGTAATGACATAATGTTGATAGACAACAAGACACAGTACTAGGTTTGGTGGTGTTTAATTAAGGCCCCTGTAATTACAGGCCCTTATCCACAATAAACACAATAAACAGATTTAAAACCCAGTGCCTTGAGGGGAGCTACCTGGTTGAACCAATATACACTGTACGTTTGGGTAAGACATGTTCAGAACATTTATTCATGGACTCGCATGTCCATGTACTCGTGTGACCTAGTTACTACGGGTAGTATCAGGCGTCTTGTTATCACTGTACCGAGTGTCGCTGATCAGATAGCTGAGTGTATGGTTAAGGACATGCCATTTATTGTCAGAAGGGTGTGGGGGGAGGGGGCCTGGTGGATTTTTAACACACTATGGGTCTCATAATAGAGGCAAATCCATTACCTATACAGAGTATCGCTCATCATAGAGAAAGGTGCCACAGAGAGAGGCCACTGCCATGGACAGAGGCAACTGCATACTGTAGAGAGAGGTTTTATGAGAGGTGAGGGCAGGAGAGGTGACGTGATCTCCACTACCGGTAATACTGTTAATACCAGACCTCAGTCCTAATAGAGAAAGGCCCATCACCTGTTACTACCTCTATACTACACAAGGTATAATGCTCAGATAGCTGATTGTATGGTTAAGGTCAAACCATTCATAATTAAAAAGACAAACTACCAGTGATATCAGGCCTATACACACACTACAGCCCCATCAGGCACCTAACCTGTAACTATCTATACATTCAGGGTCTATGAACTACAGTTTGAACACATCAAGTACAGGTCCCCCCCCCCAATACACCGATACATGTTTTCATTGATTTCTCGGGAACTACTGGGGCCGATTTGCTTCATATTTTAAGATGACCCTGCTACTCCCAGCACCATGCAGCGGGCAGGGTGCTCCAGTAAACGCTGTGGTAGTAATGATATAATGTTAATAGACAACTAGACTCAGCACTAGGTTTGGTGGTGTTTAAATCCTGCAGTTATAATGACATATTGTTAATGATAAGACAGAGTACTAGGTTTGGTGGTGTTTAAATCCTGGGGTAGTAATGACATAATGTTACAGGCCCCCTCTAATTAGGCCCTAACCCACAATAAACACATGAAACTATTAAAACTTGCCGTCTGACACAGCTATGATGAACGGAACTGAAGAGGAGCCAATGTACTCTGTAAGTTTCGGGTAAGACAGGCTCAGAACATTTGTTTGTGCACTCGCATGCCCGTGTACTCGCGTGACCTAGTTCAGACGCCCCAGTTGTATATATCTCTCAGGGACATTCCTAACAAGATAGCAGCGGCAAGGTTTATCTGTGACAGCACTGGGTAGTTACTGACTGGTGCTGCATGATGCATCATAGGTATGGCATGATGCATGATGCATCATTGGTATGGCATGATGCATGATGCACCATAGGTACAGCATGATGCATAATGCACCATAGGTATGGCATGATGCATGATGCATCATTGGTATGGCATGATGCATGATGCACCATAGGTACAGCATGATGCATAATGCACCATAGGTATGGCATGATGCATGATGCATCATTGGTATGGCATGATGCATGATGCATCATCGGTATGGCATGAGTGGACATTTTGGAAAAGAACTCAGTGGTGGGGTCAAAATTTCTCGCAGCTAATCGTTGGGGTAGTCAGAAAAAAATTGATCTACCACCACAGTCCCACAGTAAGACCTCTTATAAGCCACCTCCCTTATAAGTCATACCCCTATATTGTAAAAAGGTTATGCATCAAAATTGTTTTGAATATATACATATGATTAAACTATAATGTACCAGAGTAAAATCCTCCCTTATATTTAGCCAACCCTCCCACACTTTGATAAAATGATATAAGCCAAACTAGGGCTCAAAAACCCAAAAGTTGGTCCGCTTATCAGAGAGGTTTTACGGTACCTTCTCCTTTTACACTGTAGGTAGGGGACCTTATCTGCCTCCTTAGGAAGCGTCACAAACACTTATCTGTGACATCCCTGATTAGCTCTGCTGCCCCCTAACACAGTGTAGGGCCTACATGGTGCTGCATGGCGCATGTTAAATGTATAAAATAACAGTGACAATTAAAGCACTGTCTTATATTGCCTATCCTGCCCACTGTCAAATTCAAGTAACTCTCAATATTTTGAAACTTAATTTTTCTTTTGTCACTAATAACCATGTTCTATGTGGCCTATCTCTGTCTCTGTTCTAGGGCTGGTTACTGGGAATATGCTGCATGTGTGTGTGTGTGTGTGTAAGGGGGGGTACTACGTGAGGCTAGTCTACCTTATATCTAGACTACCTTACCATGCCCCCCAATCCCCTCCCGACCATAGGCCTACTACACAGTAGGCCTGCTGGGTGGTCACTGCTGGGACATTTATTTTTGGGGCAAGAAGCTAGGTCAGTCTTCAGCCATCACGTTGTAGGTCTACACATGTATGCCTACACATACATGTTAATGGGAGTGGTAAAAGGTTTCAAGCCTGCCTGAGGAGGGGCACAACATCATTCATGGGGCCAGGGGTAAATTGATCAATGAACACTTCCTTATTTAGATGAAGTCTCTCCTACCTATCCTGTAGAAATGTCCATGTCTTTATATTATGTTCAGTTATAATTTTGCACCCATATGTTTTCTTTAATATAGCAGGGATCACCTCAGATTTGCTATTCATAAGGGCCCATCACATGATGCTAATTTTCAAAATAGCACCTTTTTCTCATGGTAAAGTAGGCCTAATTTAATAGTTTGAACTCTAAATGCAGGTCTTTCAGCAGATAAACTAGGCATACAAGATAGTATGGCCTTTTTGGTAGCCTGGTAAGTCTACTGTGGTTATAGGCCTATGTTAGGGTCTGCATGAACCAAGAAAACAATGCATGGAACTCCTAAAGACACCAGGCCTATTACTCACCACCTTGGGGTAGTCCATAAATGATGTCAGGCCTTAGTAAAGGGGGTCTGAAATGTGTGACAAAGTGTGACAAGGGGGGAGGAGGTGTTGATAATTGGTATCTGCATGATGTTACACCTCACCCAGGGATGCTACAGGCAATTAGATATCGTATGACACAGGGCCCGGGCATTATAGCTCCCACTTGGCGGCTTACCACGGCCTGTACACATGTGGTCTACAGCCTATTAAGGACGAGTCATTTATCACTAGCTGGGGGCTGGTGGATTTTTTCAACATGACAATTGTTTTTCTGACCTGCACTAATTATCAGTAGCTGAAAGATTTGACCCACCCCCATTCTGAGTTTTAATGCTTTACAGAAATGCCCCCAGCGATGGTAGCCACTTATCATCCTGACACTGACTGATATCCCTCTATTGCTTCTATAACTAACACCACTAGATGACACTGTCTCCTGCTCGGCTCCTTGTCCTGACCTGGATGATACCTGGACACTGTCTGCCACACAGAATATAGATTATCAGATAGCAGCAGATAACACAATGTGTGGTGTAACCCATCGTGTTCTCAAACTTGCATTGAGGCTCTCCACATCACTGGGTAACCACAAACATCATGTTGGCGTATTTTTTATATTACACAAACATTTAAACTATCTAACCCTTCAAGGACAGCATGATGTACATATGTCATTGTGATGCATTCACAAGAAGCTGTAGAGGGAGTCGCTGATGCAGCACCGCTGTATCATTCTGACCCCTGAGTTTCTGTTGGCTGTATCATTATGATCCCTTTAGATTGTATAAACCATTATGGCATGATGCATTAGTGCACCTTAGGTAATTAGTAAGTAGTGCTGCATGATGCATCATAGGTACGGCATGATGCAATTATGCAGCACTGGGTAGTTACATGATACACCATAGGTATGGCATGATGCATGATGCACCATAGGTACAGCACAATGCATGAGTGGGAACTTACATGAAGTGGCAGTGTAAGTAAGAACAGGATAATGGAAAATCCGCAGAAATAAATATTGAATGTGTGAGTACAGTTAATTCTCGTGCAGAAGCCACGGCTTGAGCGAGAGTCAGAACCCCAGTGTGGCTGATAGGATTCTCGCAAAGTAAGGGTGAGGCTTATACGAGGGTTTTTGCTTGTATTGTTCAGGACTGAATCAGCAATGTTTGGACCTCCTTTGTGGCTTGTATGATTCTATAATGGTAGTGCAAAATGAATAAAGTGCTCATGATCAAATGTTCTTTTTTTGGAGGTGTTTTAATCATTTATTGACCACAAATAAATACACATAAATTCTTTGTGTTTGTCCATCGTCGATGTTACAGAGTAACGTGAATCATGGGATTATTATAGGCATGTTGAAGCATGTTGGACAGAACAATTCATGATGAAATACATTATATCACAGTCAATGTAGATTAGGGTAGCACTCAGCATAGCTGATTTTCAGTGCTAACCTTATTCATTATCACGGTATTGAATAATGCACTTGTTCTGTAAAGAGCAAGATGGACAAACAGGACTTACTGGACATGTACAGAGATTAATTACTATCTTTGTATTATCCGTATAATATTTAGGACTCATCATACTTATCTCATAAAAAGAGGTATAATTCAGTTAGTGGCTAACACAGTTTCACAGCTTTCATTTTAAGAGAATCTATCACATTGAAATTGATGACATATAGAAATGCACCACACGTACCAGTATTCGGGTGACCAGATGCTTCCATGAAACATATACAATCATATTAAAATATTAAATTTATAATGCTACAATAGGCTGCTCACTCATATTTGTTTATCTTTCCTACTAACAGCGTCTTCATTTCAGAACTTTGATAACTCCATAATATTTCTAAATTCCTTATCTAATGCATTCCAAGTCTGGGCGACAAATACTTCAGTAGATTTTTCATAGGACGACAAAACAATATTGGAATATTTCAACAAGGGAGCATCAGCTTCTCTGGTATTTCGGGGCCTAATATTTAGGGCGTCTACTTTTCTTGATTTTTTGAAACCATACAGCTGTGCATGGTAGATGCGCCTATCTAATAGTTTTGGCAATTTGGCTGTCTTATGAATCTCACATGTAGGAGTTAAAATAGGCACCTTTAAACAATATTTGAGACACCTGTTTTGTAGTGTTTGCAGCAGATTGCTACTGTTTTTGCTAGTACCATTATATATAATGTCGCCATAATCAAACAAGGGTATCACATATGTACGGTAGATAATTAACAATATAGCCGTGGGTACATACATCTTTAGTATCGCTAGCATGTAGGATTTGAAAGCCAGGTTTTTTCGCAATTCCTTAACATGGTGGTTGTAATTTAACTCGTGGTCAAGTATTATCCCTAGATATTTATAAGTCGGCACAAACTTCAAATTGGAATCATTAAATCTAATATCTAAATTTCTTACTTGTAAATTCTTTGATTTGATTGACGAGGAAAAGAGCATAAGTTTTGTTTTTGATTCATTTACAGTTGATTTGTTATTTGAAGACCAGTTACTAAAGTTGTTTAGGGAAGCCTGAATGTTTGTCGCCAGAATATCCAGGGATTTACTTGACGTATATAGCACCTTGTCGTCTGCATACATTAACGTGCTGACATTTGAGAAGGTAGTTTTCAAGTCATTCACATAAATTAAAAAGAATAAAGGACCCAAAATACTACCCTGGGGGGTCCCTCAGGTCATGTTGACCACGTTGGACACCCTATTGTTGCATACCGTAACCTGCGTCCTATTCAAAAAATAATTTTTTATCCACGATAAAGTTTTACCTCTGATACCGTATTTTTCTAATTTCTTGAATAATATTAAGTAATTTACAGAATCAAACGCCTTTTTGATTTCGATAAAGGCTGCTAGAGTAATACCACCCTCATTCCTAGATTTTAAAATATCATCAGTTAATTTACTTATCGTATCTACGGTAGAACACAGTTTACGGTATCCGCCTTGCTCCTTAACTAGTACATTGTTATTTTCTAAATGACACGAAATATGAGTATGAATGATTCTTTCTAAGACTTTGCCTGGCACCGGCAATTGGCTAATAGGCCTAAAATTGGATACATTAGACAGGGAAACAGGTTGGATAGTGGGTGGTGGGGGGACTTGAACCCTATGCCGTCGGTGGTTCTTACGGTGTAGGCCTCCTTCAGTGACATCTTGTAGGGCAGCTTTTTCAGGTCGACGTGCCTATACACATAGCCGTCAATGACCAGGGAGCGCTGTCTTAATTTAATGCGTCTGACACCTAGCTTCTTTCCCAAAAAGAAGACTGCCCGTAGGTCGTTGTATTCGCGCCTCTCAGTGTCTGTGAGCTGGTCCATGACACTGATTCCTTTCCACATGTTTTTGTGCTGGAGTTTTCGGATGTTTCTGAAGATATCACCCTTCATCGCTCGGTTTGACAGCTTCACAACAATCGGCCTATTGAACCCGGGTCTGCCTTTTACCACTCGTCCCAGGCGGTACACAGCGTCAACCTTCTCGCTGCCATAGTCTAGGCCTAGTTCATGAAATAAATCATCAACAAGCTGTCGTATGTCCTCTCTGCCCACAGGCTCTGTCACACCCTCAATCACTAATGTCTTGGCCTTATCGGCTTCCTCCATTTTGCCAAAGGAAATGACATGTTGTTGTACGACAGAGGTTGTGACAGCTATCCTCTCAGCGTTGGCGCCTACGCTGTCATTCAACGAACCTATGGTAGTGGTAAGGTCTGTCACCTTGTCAGTCAGCTCGTCCAAAAGCCGTGTTGTCTCTGCCGCGTTGGATTCTGTTGTTACGAGTCTAGCCTCTGCAGTAACCATACGCGCTTCCAGGCCGACTAAAATGTTGGCTGTCTTGAAATTATCAGATTCAACCTGGTCTAACCTTTTCTCTAGAGCCACGACAGTATCGATCACTTCGGGCAGAAGGGACGCCGGTGTCAATGGCTTCCTACGCCGCGGCCTGTTCCCAGCTTTCAATGGATCCGACATTTTCGTCTCGTATGAAGTATTCCTGGGTAATTTCAGGTTGTCACGGCCGTCGTGGGTGGTAGGTAAAATTGCGCATCCGCGGAACCTTGTATGGAGTATGAGGAGTAATTTTAACTTATTAAAATGTTCGAAGAACCGGGTACCCCATCGAGAGCGCTCTACTCTAGGTCGGCCATCTTGCTTCTTGATATAGTGAAATTGCAATTTGTTTGTCTTTTCCCAGTGGAAATTGACACAGATGTAAACAAATAAGGTCTAGTTCATGCAGGTCCACCAACAAATATTCTGAGTGTTTCTTACTCCAATCTTGATCCAGTCTTAATTTTACTTTCAACCATAATCTTTATAAACCTTAAAGAATCTTAAACTGTGGTTCTGCTGTTATATTTTGAGACACAGGCTTCTTAATATAATCATTTGAGTGAATTTTCAAGAACTGCAATATCAAATAGCGTTGGTACAAGGGGGATAGGACAGTGTCAGGTGGTAAACTATTAAATAAGGGTGGAAAACAAAAGGGAAAAAATTGAGCACCCTATGATATTTTAGTTGACAAGGCTATTCTACGATTTTAAAGATTATATAAGAGGTCTTCATTTGAATAATAAGACGTTCAGATTGGGATTCCGTGCACTTGCATGTTCATGTACTCGCGTGACTTAGACTCAGGTATGGATATAGATACGTCCCAGCGACATAACAAGATAAGCACAGCAAATTTTATCTGTAAACACTTCAACTGATACAAATAGGCAGTCTAGGGTCAGGCCAAGGTGTGTGTCTCAAATGTTGTATAGAATTAGGTATAAAATTCTGCAAAAGAATGAAAAGAGAAAGAGAATCCTTGCTTGTACCTAATTTGGTGAATTAAAGGCATGGATGGTTCCTGAGTGGATTTCCAATTGGTTGGGAAGATATGTAGTGACTACTAAGCTAGCATTAAATTAGAATAGCCCAGAATACCCACGTACACTGCCTCTCTGGGTATAGGTTTCTAGAGTCTTCATCTTCTTGACAATTTTGTCAAAAAGTCGCCAGGCTGCTTAAATTATTGTAGCAGGTCGCGAGGTCGCTTTCGACCCTTTTGGAGCCACAACTACAGAAACGCGCAGGTTTTTTTGCCAAAAAGGGCCGAATTTTTTTTGCCCTCCCCCCCATCTAAGGGGGTTGACATTTTTGAGACCCCCCCTCTGGAAGGGTAGAATTTATTTACTTCTATGTGCATGGTTTTGACATTGCTGTCCTCGCCCCTAGAGCCTGTCTACATAGGTAGGTATTACCTACACTAATAATATATAGGCCCCTACTATGTTGCACGTAGGCCTATACTAAAGCACTTATATTATTTATATGTAGGGTAGTGCTGTGGTCAACAGCTGACCACTGTCCTGTCACTTAGAACTCTTACATATGTAGACACAGGAGGACACAGTGAACACAACCACTTGAGTATAGGACCAGTAGGGGACTGCAGGGTGTAGCTCACAGAGCAGCTCACGGCTATGTTTATTACACAGGTGTATACAATGAAATGCACTGATGATAATACGCGCTGCAAACTCATGATCACTC
This sequence comes from Harmothoe impar, assembly GCA_947462335.1. NCBI lineage: Eukaryota > Metazoa > Annelida > Polychaeta > Phyllodocida > Polynoidae > Harmothoe > Harmothoe impar. Next base: position 855,829 of record OX381711.1, on the reverse strand, counting down.
ATGATATGATGATGGCACTAGGTGCATTAAACCTATACTCTATGTCACAGCTTATGGCTATACAATGTCTACTATGTCACATATACGTTTTCTGGAATTAATATTTCTGATAATTAGGCTGTTCAAAGTAAGAAAATAGGAAAAGAATGGTGATTTTTCTATGGCAGTGTGATGTCTTCGGCCATAGGTACCGCAAGTTACCAGTAGGCAACTTGTCACACATTTCTGGACATGGCTGTCCTATAGACTCGACCAGGCGCAGTCTCGGCAATATATTGTGATAAGTGTGTTTGATAGATAGGCCTATTTGTGATAGCCATTGTAATCTGCCAGCTGCTTACTAGAATTATGGAGGCCAAGGTATAGAGTAGGTAGGGGGTATTTACGTACTAGTACACACAGGTATGTCTATTTAGGCCTACACCCTCAGAAAAGTGAGAGTCATTGTCGCTAAAACTACCCTCACCTGAGAGTCAGGCAGATTAATTTAATCATTCATCATAACGATACATGTCACATGAGGGCATTATATGGCTAGAAACGTAAGGCTTTGACTGCAGTTAGGGTGGCAGCCTTGACCTTGGCCAAGCCCCATTATTCTTATTATGTTTGGACTCCCAGCCCTGCACCAAAACAAGACCTGTGCTTAAACAGGTATGTATGGTAGGGAGCAGCAGACGAGGCAAGCGTCTAAGATGGGCGACCCTTTCACTAGACCAACATCAACAATGATTACCGTAAAAGCTTGCGTATAAGCCTCTCTTGGTTATAAGCCTCACCCTGAGTTCGGGCTGATCCTATGAGCTGCATCAGAGATATGATTATGGTGACTTTTAGTACTGTACCATAGTAGCATAATCTCGCCCTGACCCTGGGTTGATCCTATAAGCCACACCACCAATCTGTACTAGCCGTGGCTTATACACAAGGTTTTACGGTATGACAGGTTTGCACAAAAATCACTCATAAAATGCTAGAAGTAAATGTAGCTGCGTAGTAACATATACTGTCTGTTTACAGGATAAAAGGAAATATTTTTGGTTTGACTACTTAAAGTGCCCTTACACTAAATACTGTAAAAGCTAGTTTATTAGGGGAGTGCAGAGGGGTCCCCCACTCAGGTCGGAAAGTCGCCGAAATTAAGACCTCGGTCGCAAGGTCGTTTTTTAGACCCTTTATGCTATAATCAATTTTGTGCAAAAGTGGCTAGGTCACTTAATTTATTGCCCCAGGTCGAGAAGTCGCCTAGGTCACCAGGCCTAGGTCACCAGGTCGCCGAAAAGCCCTCTGCAGTCACTATTAGCCACACTGTATTCTATACAGTTTGCAAAGTAACATAACTATGAATACAATGGTGTACAGGTGGGAGGCCCCCTACAATACTACCGTCAATACTTGACTAAAAGCCTTTCTCCCGTATTACCTGGATTCCGAACTTGGGGAATGCAATAATAAGACCAACAGGGGGTCTGGAAATTGTGAATTTAGTACTGTAGTGTACTTATGTATTAGCCATACCCTATATAGGCATGTTTGGTATCAAATGGAAGCTAACAGTAAAGATGAATATTTCTAAAAAAAGTGTTGCGGCTTATAATCTCGATTTTACGGTATTTACAGTGAGGACCTTATGTGCCAAACAAATCTAAAATGTGTGGTCAAATGAGAGAATACCTTATAAATACTGCATTCTTTCATTTGCCTACTAATTAACAGATTAAATGTTTTTCATATTACATAGGCCAAACACAGGTTAGTGTTATATGTATGTGTAGGTTCTGGACTTGTACACTCTAATGCCCCTGATCCATAGTATGTAAGACCATCAGCACAAAAACTCCAATTGCTAGATCCGCTCCGAATAGAGTTTCTGTGGCAGACTTGTGCAGGTTGTTTCAGACTTAAGGTTGTGTCTACAAGCAAGGCTCACCCTAAAGTCTGCCCTTATGTTGGGACCTCCAATTATCCCATGACATGACCCTGCTACTTCCAGCACCATGCAGCGGGCACGGTACTCCAGTAAAAGCTTGGGTAGTAATGACTTAATGTTAATGATAAGACACAGTACTAGGTCTGGCCGTGTTTAAATCCTGCAGTAGTAATGACATAATGTTAATAGACAACAAGACCCAGTACTAGGTTTGGTCGTGTTTAAATCCTGCCTTAGTAATGACATAATGTTAATGATAAGACAGAGTACTAGGTTTGGTGGTGTTTAATTATAGCCCCCTGTAATTACAGGCCTTAACTACAACAAACACATACAAATTTTAAAACTTGCTATGATGAACGGCACGGAAGAAGAACCAATGTACTCTGTAAGTTTTGGGTAAGACACGCTCAGAACATTTGTCCTTGCACTCGCATGTCCGTGTACTCTAGTTCAGACGCGCCAGTTGTATTTATCTCCCGGGGACATTCCTAACAAGATAACAGCGGCAAGTTTATCTGTGACAGCACTGGGTAGTTACTGACTGGTGCTGCATGATGCACCATAGGTATGGCATGATGCATGATGCATCATTGGTACGGCATGATGCATGATGCACCATAGGTACAGCATGATGCATCATGCACCATAGGTATGGCATGATGCATGATGCACCATAGGTACGGCATGATGCATGATGCACCATAGGTATGGCATGATGCATCATGCACCATAGGTACAGCATGATGCATAATGCACCATAGGTACGGCATGATGCATGATGCACCATAGGTATGCCATGATGCATCATGCACCATAAGTATGGCACGATGCATTAAGAAGGGGTCGAAAACATTTCTTCCCCCCAGGCAGTTTGAAATTGAGTGACTTTTGAGCTACAGTGACACCCAGGCTATATTGCTAAAAGGGGTGTAATTTTTCGGTCCCCCCCTCAAGAGGGTCCAAATCTTTTTGGTCCCCTCCTAAATCCCCCCCCCCTTGTTGCATGTGGATTTTGTATAAATAACCATGTCACCAACCCCATGTAGTGGGCTGAGGCCTTAATGTAGGCTTTAAGGTATAATTGAACCGAACCAACATGGGAGATCCTGCGGCCATGCATTCCACCATTGGTGAAAAATACTGCATGGGGAGAAATAATTAGAATAACTCTTATTTAGAATGCACAAAATAATAAGACAAGAAATGAAATGCACTTGTCACTATGTATGACCAAAAGGCTCAAAGAGATGCCCAAGGGTTGCCCAAAGGGATGCCCAAAGGGAACTAATATACACCCTAAGACTGGGGTAAGACATGCTCACAAGGTTATTCTGTGCATTCGCATATCCATGCACTAGCATGTCCATGTACTTGCGTGACCTGGGCTTGACGATTGACAGGTTTTATCTGTGAACATACTTCATCTTGAACAAGTAGACAGCCTAGGGTCACGCTAGGTTCTGTATCACAAATATTGTACCAACACACGGATACATGGCGACAAGACATCCACTATTACAAGTCTACTGCCATAGTTATAATAGGCCAGTGACATTGGGGGGGGGGGTACATCCTATGTACACCATGTACCAGTGACATTGGGGGGTACATCCTATGTACACCATGTACCAGTGACATTGGGGGGGGGTACACCCTATGTACACCATGTACCAGTGACATTGGGGGGGTACATCCTATGTACACCATGTACCAGTGACATTTGGGGGGTACATCCTATGTACACCATGTACCAGTGACATTGGGGGGGTACATCCTATGTACACCATGTACCAGTGACATTGGGGGGTACATCCTATGTACACCATGTACCTGTGACATTGGGGGGGGGTACATCCTATGTACACTGTATACCAGTGACATTGGGGGGGGTACATCCTATGTACACCATGTACCAGTGACATGGGGGGGGGGGTACATCCTATGTATACCATGTACCAGTGACATTGGGGGGGTACATCCTATGTACACCATGTACCAGTGACATGGGGGGGGGTACATCCTATGTACACCATGTACCAGTGACATTGGGGGGGTACATCCTATCTACACCATGTACCAGTGACATTGGGGGGGTACACCCTATGTACACCATGTACCAGTGACATTGGGGGGGTACATCCTATGTACACCATGTACCAGTGACATTGGGGGGGGGGGTACATCCTATGTACACCATGTATTAGTGACATTGGGGGGAAGGGGGGTACATCTTCTGTACACCGTGTACCAGTGACATTGAGTAGCATTGAGTACCATAGATCTTTCTGGATAAGGAAATTCTAGATACGTGTAAAAATATGCTGGCAAAATACGGGCATAGAAATCAACCCAATAATGATGAGTTTACCATGCATATTACAAGAATATGAAAATAGGATCATGGTTGTGGCCATCAAATATATATAGGCATCACCACTCTGCAACAAATGATGAGTAATCCAAATGAAATCGTAATCTAGATTAGGCCTGGGTAGATCACTGGGAACCTGTATCTTGGATTATGATCGGGCACCGTCATGAAGCCACTGTCCAGTGTGACGTGACAGGCCCTATTGTGGTAATGAAAATAAACCTCATGGGATGGATTAGTGGAATTCAAGTCTAGGTCCATGATTTCTCAGCTTAGATTAAAGCTGTTTAGTTTCTGTGTCTAGACATGTCACATCATCAAAACAACAAGTGCCATGATGATCTGGGCCATACAGACACTCTGGAGTTGGATGCAGTGATACTTTCCTGTGCTAACGTAGGGTTTGTTTGGGTTTGATATGTGAGAATAGATCCGATCAGATGATAAAATTGGGTAGTGGAGTCCAGCTTTAGGCCCAGCTTTAGATCTAGACCTATATATAGGCCCACTAATCTAGGCAGCACCATCAATAGTAAGGACCCGAAACAGTACAGCCGAGACTATGTGAAAGATGCGATCCCAAATAGCGTTGGTACAAGTGGAAAAGGACAGTGTCAGGTAGGAAAATATTAAATAGGAGGGAAAAAAGAAAGAAAATTGGAGTTTGGGGGGCAGAGCACCCCATGACATTTTAGTTGACATAGCTATTCCATGGTTTTTAAGGTTATATAAGAGGTCTTCATTTAAATATCAACACTTTCAGATTTTAAGGCTTTCTCAGATTGGGATTACGTGCACTCGCATGTCCTAAACTCAAATATAGATATAGATACCTACCAGCAACATAACAAGATAACCACAGTAAGCTCCTGTGAACATACTTCAACTCATACAAGTAGGCAGCCTAGGATCAGGCCAAGGTGTGTGTCTCAAATGTTGTAGCAATGCATGGTATAAAAATCAATATAAAAATCCACAAAAGAATGAAAAAAGAAAGAGAATCCTTGCTTGTACCTAATTAGGTGAATTAAAGTCATGGATGGTTCCTGAGTGGATTGCCAATTGGATGGGAAGATATGGTGTGACTACTAAGCTAGCATTATATTAGTAAAGCCCAGAATACCCACGTACACTGCCTCTGTGGGTATAGGCTTCTAGTGCTTCAAAAAATAAGCTACTTTGATTCTAGTTCCCCTGGTCTTAATCTACATGTGATTCTCTAGGCTGATAGTGCACTGGGGGCATCTTATAACAGAATTTGTATAATGGCATTACAGGGTAGACTAGATTTGAGACTAGGGGCCCCACTGGCCCGCAGTGTCAGAAAGTTGTTGGCCCAGATATAAAGCTGTGGGCCTGCCCAGAGGTTCTGAATATGGCATTTTTGGTACTGTAGAATACATCTATAAACTCAGGTATAAGTTGCACCTAGTCTTTGGGTTGATTCTATAAGCCGCACTGTTGATCTGACTCGCATACTAGCTGTGAGAATTAACGGTAGGTCAGGGAACCCATCTGTATTATAGAGACGGTACCTTGACCTATTTATATACTACCGACCCACATTTTGTGCATTTATTACTATCAGAAGGATTTAAGATGTCACACACATTATACACCAGTACACATTATCAATGCAAACAATGTGTATAACTGAAAAGTGAGAACCTTAAACTATAGAAACGCGCAGGCTTTTTCGCCAAAAAGGGGTGACATTTTTTTGACTCCCCCTCTAAGGGTGTTAACATTTCAGGACCCCCCCTAGAGTGGTCAAATTTTTTCACTCCTACATGCATGGTTTCTACATAGGTAGGTATCCCAGTGAACAAAGAACGTATTTTTACGTTTTCAAATGTTCTCATGTACAACGTTATATAACGTTACGTGTAAAACGTTATTTTACATACTTATATGGTTGTTCATATAAACGTTTGTATCCACAATGTTATTTAACGTTATTTAACATTTCTAGAGGTTATAATAGAGAGATTAGGGTGTGGTTGCCTTTTACCAAGCATTAGAAATGGGCAAGGGCAATATTTGAAACATTATGGTTCCATGCATATTGTAAAGATTTTTTGTGCACATGTGTGAAATGAGGAAAAGTAAATGGTACACACAATCTCAATGAGGTACATCAGAATAGTTTTCAGGCAGTCTTCTACCAGATCCTCAGGAGAATAGGGGTAAAGCATTAGCCTGATATGCAGGCGACCCTGGGTCATTCATAAATGATGAGCCCTCTTTTTGTGTATTAAAGTACACCTTAAAGGTTACTTCCAGCAAAAGACAAATGGAGACAATACCATACATAAATAACTACCTAATTAAGGTGGGTCAATATGATCACATTTTCGTCTACCGCGCAGATACATTATCGAGTTTGACCATAGAACACCAGGGGACCTCTTTCTCATATAGGAACAATTTTATCAAATTGTCCTAAAATGGACAAAGGTTTTGCCTGACCGGGGTGAAAACCACCAACCTTTGGATATGAAGGCATGCATTCTGCCACTGTGCTATGGAGTCTGTGGTGTTGGCTCCCATTCAGAAGTCATACATAACCAACCCTTAGTATATTTGTATTTCCTTTCAACTTTTTTTCTTCAATGGACAAAAACTTTAGAAATATGCCAGGGACCATATGTTCAAAAGGGATTCTCTAGAGAGAGAACATTAAAACCTATATCCTAAGCGAGTTATATAGAAATTTAGCTACTTTTCAAGCAAAAGGCTGATATACTGAATATAACCAAATTGATAAAATTGTAGGGAACTTGGCATGGATGGGACTAGAACCCCGCTCCTTCAGGTCACAAATCAGACACGATAACCATCACACTATGAAATCAGTTGAATAGAATGATATATTTATCAGGAGGTGTTGTAGATTCTCTCCTACTTAAAACCCTGCTTTTTGGGGACTCGGACCTAGATTGGTAAATAGGGACCATTAGCAAACCCGACGTAGCTCATTAAACGCAGACGTAGTAGTGCTAAAGGGATAGGCTACGTCTGCGTTTAATGAGCTTTTACATGGTTGTTAAAGGTCCCTAATGCTCCCACCTAGCCCTACACCCTAACAGGTCAGCCAGCAGGGCAGGCCTGTGTGATGTGATGGAAAACCTCCTTGGACCTGTAGGTTTTACAGCAAATACTACAGGTCCAAGGAGGTTTTCTAGCTTATACTCCATCCTTTAACATCAATTAGTCTATACTGCATCAGTTAAATACATTATTTGATACACTATAACGTAATTTTATGCAGCGTAATTAGTCCAAGTTGGGGCTCAAACCTGGGTGAATAGAATATTTGTGAGGAGAGGATACAGGGGGCTTATAACTAGTAATTAATTGCATGGAAAGGTATGAGCCTCCGTGGCCCAATGGGTAAGATGGTGAGACAGCTGGCATACCTGAATTCTTTATCATGGGTTCGAATCCCACCAAGTGCAACCACGATTTTACTTTATTTTTATTCAACTTTGAAAGTAAGCTCATATGAATGCTAAGACAACAATCATTCTATACTGCATCAATTCTATACGTTATTTGATACACTTCAGAGCTATTGTATACAATGTAATTAGTTCAGGGGCTTAAGCATGGGTGAATAGAATATTAGTAAGAAGTTAAATTCAGATGTTAAATTAGTGCTCTGGGAATTTGAATTTTAGATCTTTTCAAAACAAAAAAAAACGTAAAATAACGTTGTCATGACGTTACACATTCAAACGTTTTTTGTATAATGTTATTATAACATTATTTTGAGTCAACGTTTAAGCGTCAGATAACATCATATTTCTGTCATTCTATAACGTTTACCAAACCTTTAGAAAACGTTATTGTAACGTCAGATAACGTGTTTTTTTTACCTTAGCACAGGGTTTTTTGTGCTGATGGTCTTCCATACTGACTCTGTGTGTTAGCACTTTGTCTGCCCGACATGACACATCCTCACCCAGAGCCCTCCTCCTCCCAGTACACCATACAGGAACCAGGCGGGGGGGGGGGCTTTATCTCTACTGGAGTATTCTTAGTCCCCGGCTGGTTCATCTTGGACTTATCTCTACCTGCGTCATACCACTTTACACAAGTACTGATATATACACTGATTACATGTCACCGTTAAACTTTTCTCAGCATGAGATAGATCCAGGTCTATAATGTCGGCAGGGGGGAGGGCGAAGTTTTAGGGAAAGTTTTAGGATTAGTTTTTAGACGAAAAAAATGTGGGCCATTTTACACTCACACCTTCCCCATCCTACCCATGCCAGCTGGACAGCAGAAAGTCTAGGTGCTGGTTATACATATAAGGGGTTTTCTTATGCGGAACCCCATGTGCGTGTTATATGCGAGATATAGGTAGTACCGTAAAACCTCGCGTATAAGCCACGGCTTGTACGCTAAGCTTTCTTTTGATACCAAACATGCCTATATAGGGTGCGGCTTATACAAGAGTTTTTATAAATATACTACAGTACCAAATTAACATTTCTCAGATGACCTCTGCTGCTTATAGGATCGTACCAAACTCAGGGTGCGGCTTATACGCGAGGTTTTACGGTATGCGGAAAATTCCTTGGTATGGAGCACAGTCTGAATTAGGGAAATGTTTGTAAATTTCTGATGACTTTTTCTCTGCTTCCATAGTGAAAAATCTGTTGGAGTTTTGGTGCTTTTAGACAAGGCCTCCTAGGAATAGGAGTGTGAGGAGTGTGCATCCTCCGCTATAGATACTCTGACGTCAGACACTACCATGTCAGACATGAGGTCTAGTGACATGCAACATGAGGCCTAAAACATAAGTGACAAAGGACATTTCTTAAAATTGACATGGGACACAAGCACATGACAGTCAGAGGCAGCTTTAATCTAACACCAAACCTGCCTCTGTCAGGGGCTGCTTATACCTGAGGGTTTACAGCACCTCCTCAGCAAGCCTCTCAGCTCAACACGGCTTATCTCTCATGTCCCTGATAAGCCACCACCACACAGTGTCAGCACGGGCAGGTAGGGGCCCCAAGCAGGGTCCATGTTCAATACAGCCACCTCCGTCTAATGCAGACACCATTGAGACTATGAGAAAGTGGTCTCATAAGGGAGTGGTCATTTTTTAACAACAGGGGGGGTTGGTTGATTTGAGGGGGGAACCCCTCTTGAGGGAGCGACCAAAAAAATTGTAGAACCGCCCGCGCAAAATGGGGATCTATTGCTATACCTCATAGTATGTTTTTGGAATATGTAAATGGTGGTTGCAATAAAGGGATGGACTAATAAGATAGCCACTCTTGTAGCCCTACCAAGTAAACGCCTTCTGTGGAAAGACGAAATTCAGTCTACTCATAAGAGAGCTGGTCAGAGGGAGTTTATTGTAAAAGAGATACAGGTCATGTCATGTATATGTTGTTTGTGTCACTAAGCAGCATAATGATACAGATCAGGTAATAGCAGATCTGTGTTAATTACAATACACACACTGACAACACCAGAGGATGTCAGTAATGAAGGGTAATCATTGTCGCTTTTCCAACAAAAGATTTAAGCCCGAACGTTATTTTTCCAGTAGCACGCTCCATCCTTTTAGGAAATTAGATGTGTCGCTGTTGCTGGATTCCTTGATATTTGTCATTGAAACTATTATATAAATGTGAAGTGCATGTTTAAGTTTGCAGTTTCAGGTCTTGTCATATTCTACCAATAAGGTGGACATAGACAAAGATGCAAGAGTTTGGGTCTGTTGACCGGGTTATTTGACACGTTGGCCATGGGGCTGTATTCCACGAGGCCACATGGAGGATGTGTTCCCCCACACCTGTTTACTTCACCCCCCCCCCCCCCACTTTACATTCCTCGTCCTTCACTGAGTTTGACTTAATGTGTGACCCTACCTACACACAGCACTTTGGTCTCAGGTTTGTCTTGAGGCTCATTGATTAGAAGATGGTCTATGACACGTGAAGTGTTTGGTAGAACATGTTATCTGTATACAGCCACACAGAAAGGAGGCTCGGTGTGGGGCTTTATCCATGCAGTACAGCACCCTTTGTGCTTGGCTGTCACACAGTTATCTATGAAGGAGGAGTCAAAGTTTACAATGTCTGCCCCCCTAAGGTCGGTATTTACCTGTAAGAAGCTCCACGGAGACAACTCACAGAGTAGACTACACGCCTTACACCAACGCCTTACCTAGACACTTCACCCAGTATAGGAGACCTTACACACACGGACACCAAGTAGACCTTACACACGGAGTACTCGACCAGACATCCCACCAGGTATAGGACACCCTTACACTGCATTGACTACACCCGCACACCGACACCTCATCTAGAACCCAGTATAGGATATCCTGCACACTGACAACTGACCCAGACGTCATACCTGACAAAAAGTAAGCAGAATATATGGTTCTTATAAAATGATGCATATATGGATATCACCGATAAATGGCATCTCCATCTTGGAGATAGAGTAAAGGGTGAGTTCATTCTGCTGCTGACAAGGTGACTGATGTAAACTCATCTGTGGTAAACTCAGTTACTGTACCGTAAAACCTTTCTGATAAGCCAACTTTTTTAGGGAATTTCATGCCTGATTTGACTCGATACGGGTGTAGTTCCACAGAAGTGGAAGGAAGCTGTTATTATACCCATACCTAAGGATGGTAACTTGACGCAAGTAGAAAATTTTAGGCCTATCTCTTTATTACCACTACCTTCAAAACTACTAGAAAAAATAGCACATAGAAATATCATGGACTTTTTGGAACAGGAACATATTTTAAGTGATAAACAGGGAGGCTATAGAAAAAAATGTTCAACCATTCAGACTATTGGGGAATTAACTGATGACATACTAAGGGATAGAAACGTGGGAAAGGAAACATTAGCTGTATTTATAGATCTAAAGAAAGCTTTCGACACTGTCCACCACAAAATTCTACTAAAAAAATGTGAAAGATATGGATTAAGGGGAAAAGTATTAACTTGGTTAACAAATTACTTAACAAATAGGAAGCAATGTACCCTAGCAAATAACGTCAAGTCACCACCACTAGTAATTAGCTATGGAGTCCCACAAGGTTCCATTTTGGGACCCTTGTTATTTTTACTATATATGACTCAGTATCATGAGATAGATGCATTTCCCGTTCCTGTCTGACTTGTCAAAAATATTCTCAAATCAAACTCATAATTCTCATGCATATACTGCTACTCATGCAATATTGTACTGCACTTTTAGTTTTTTCAATTTTATGATTTTTCAGTATATTTCATCTCATCAAATTTGTACCTGTCCGGCCTGAAACACATAGAACAGACTGTATTTCCCTTTTCACATATCTTTTTCTACTATAAATATAATAGATTGTGAGTATAACATTCTCCTTCCCATAGACCTCATTTCTGTTTAATTTGGTCAAACCATTTTTGCATATTCAGCATTTTTTCTTTGCCTATCCCGTTCCTGTCCAAGCCATCATATTGATTTATTTTTAAAATGCTATCACATTTAATCATTTCTACTATATAGAGCATAATACTTAAAAAGATTCCTTCTTTTACACTAAATATGTACCCTCCTATCTATTTCTATACCCTCATATGGTGCCCAACTGCCCCCTTTTTCCCATTCCTGTCCGTTCCTGTCCAGCCATATCCCGTTCCTGTCCAGCCCTTTGACCAGGAATAAATGATAAACCATGTAAGAACATGATTATTTTTCTTTGAAAATCGGTTAGATATGACTCTTGGCAATACAGCTGGGTGCTTATGATTTGTTTCCCATGAACACAGTACATGAAACACCTACAGAAATCAAATATCCTGTTCCTGTCCAGCCATATCCCGTTCCTGTCCAGCCCTTTGACCAGGAATAAATGATAAACCATGTAAGAACATGATTATTTTTCTTTGAAAGTCGGTTATATATGACTCTTGGCAAAACATGTGGGTGCTTATGATTTGTCTTCATGAACACAATACATGAAATACCTACAGAAATCAAATATCCCGTTCCTGTCCAGCCATATCCCGTTCCTGTCCAGCCCTTTGACCAGGAATAAATGACAAACCATGTAAGAACATGATTATTTTTCTTTGAAAAATCGGTTATATATGACTCTTGGCAATACATGTGGGTGCTTATGATTTGTTTTACCATGAACACAGTACATGAAATACCTACAGAAATCAAATATCCCGTTCCTGTCCAGCCATATTCCGTTCCTGTCCAGCCCTTTGACCAGGAATAAATGATAAACCATGTGAGAACATGATTATTTTTCTTTGTAAATCGGTTAGATATGACTCTTGGCAATACATCTGGGTGCTTATGATTTGTTTCCCATGAACACAGGACATGAAACACCTACAGAAATCAAATATCCCGTTCCTGTCCAGCCATATCCCGTTCCTGTCCAGCCCTTTGACCAGTAATGAATGATAAACCATGTAAGAAAATGATTATTTTCCTTTGAAAATCGGTTAGATATGACGCTTGGCAATACATCTGGGTGCTTATGATTTGTTTTACCATGAACACAGTACATGAAATACCTACAGAAATCAAATATCCCGTTCCTGTCCAGCCATATCCCGTTCCTGTCCAGCCCTTTGACCAGTAATAAATGATAAACCATGTAAGAACATGATTATTTGTCTTTGTAAATCGGTTAGATATGACTCTTGGCAATACATCTGGGTGCTTTTTGCATGTTTCTAAGTAAAAGTATGCCCAGTAAAAAAAATTTAGATTAGGCACTGATGAAATGTGTAAAGAAGTCACATTCTGACCAGAGATAGGGAGATAAACTGATGTTTTCAATCTTTAATTATAATATAGTAACAATATAATATGCTGGCCAATTATAATTGTGGTGTATGAAAAATACTTATTGTCTGAGGGCAATTGTTTGTGGTCGGACAGGAACGGGAAATGGGCATTTTAATCAGATAAAATGGGAGAAAAATCCTTAAATAAGAAAAAAGAAAAATATAGTGCAATGCATCATCAGGACTAATATAAGCATGGTAAATATCTAGTTGATTTGAGCATATTAATGTAGGCCGGACAGGAACGGGAAATGCACTGATCTCATGATACATAGTCATATAGTATATATGTAAATGAGGTTGAGCAGATCATGCAACATGTCAAAATATTATTATATGCAGATGATACTGTGCTATATTATTATTCAAGGGATGTAAATAAAAAAATGCAAGAAGATTTGAACAGGTATACAGATTGGTGCAAAATGAATCGGCTTACATTGAATGCGAAGAAAAAAAAATTTATGTGTAACATACAAATGGAAAGATTCCAAATTGAATGTTATTGGGGATAAGATTTATGGAGTCTAGTTATAAGTATCTCGGGGTTATATTAGATGAAGCACTGACATGCGAAAAATTTGTTAATAATCAGCTAAGAACAACAGGGTTTAGAACGTATCAGTTGGCTAGATTAAATGCTGTAATCAACAAGCCTATCTCGATTTTGCTGTAAAAGACATCAATATTGCCTATTCTTGAATATGCAGATATATTGTACGCGGGTATAAAAAAGGAGTTGAAAAAGAGACTCCAAAAAGCACAAAACAGAGGTCTGAAGGTAGCCCAAAGAGCCCATTACAGAACGCCTACTTATGATGTACATGCGGAGGCTAATCTCAATATGCTATGTGACAGAGTCCAATATCACCAAATGAAGGAGGCTTATAGAAGGGCGGGATTGAATAAATATAGGGATGATAGAAACCTCAACACCAGAGCTTGGGACGGGCCAGTACTTAAAGTACACACTGCAAATAGTGCAGCTTATACACGCAGCCTAAAGCATACAATAGCAAATCTTTGGAACAATTTGGACCCCCCAGAGCGAAATTCAGAATCTCTCGACTCATTTATGTTAACACAGAAAATCAAATTACAAATCAAAAAACCCAAGAAATTACCGTATTAGTCAAATGTGTTCCCCACCCTCTCCCCAAAACACCAAAATTAAATTAAGTGTAAGAAACTAGTATGAAACTAGACCTGATAGTCTTTTTAATAAATTTTTATGTTAAAATAAGAAATTTTTTCTTAAAATATTCACCTCTGTCACCAAATGTGTTTTCACTAATGGATTTCACCAACAAAATGATTCATGTTACGAGTTTTCATTATCAATGTGTTGGTTGTAGTGGTATACACAACCAAATGATTACTTTGGATAAATGTAATATTAATAGTTTGCTGGCTATGTGAGCCCATCTACCGTGTACTGATAATCATAATTAGGTAAGGCTGCTAACTATCCAAACTACTCGAACAGAGTAAGAAGCAGCTGTTCTTTTTAGTGTTCATCAAAACAGTATCAGAGTCATGTTGTAAAGTTGTCATAAGACCTAATAACCAGTTTGAATTTTATTTGAGATCTAGATGTATCTGTAGACTATGATGAACATGAAATAAAGATAAATCAAATCAAAAACTCATCTGTGGTAAACTCAGTTACTGTACCGTAAAACATCTCTGATAAGCCAACCTTTCTAGGGAATTTCATGCCTGATTTGACTTATATGATTGTCTCAAAGTGGGGGGTAGGCTCATCAGGGAAGTTGGCTGAACAACAAATGGGCCCCCGATGGCAGCTTATCAGGGAGGTTTTACTGTATTAACAGATGTACAACAGATGGGTCTAGGTCACTTAGTTGGCAGCAGAATACCTCCTTAACCCTTTAAGGGCTGCATCATGCTTTAATGCACTGTGCCCCTGGTTGTCATGGTGACAGGCCGAGTAGTGCTGGCAGACTAATCACATTGGTGCATCATGACGAGAAATGCTGGTGCATCATGATGACAAATGTTGGTGCATCATGACAAAAATTGTTGGTGCATCATGACAACAAATGTTGGTGCATCATGACAACAAGTAGGGCATCATGGTGACAACTGTTGGTGCATCATGACAACAATTGTTGGTGCATCATGACAACAAATGTTGGTACATCATGATGACAAATGTTGGTGCATCATGATGACAAATGTGGGTGCATCATTATGACAAATGTTGGTGCATCATGATGACAAATGTTGGTGCATCATGATGACAAATGTGGGTGCATCATGACAACAAATGTTGGTGCATCATGATGACAAAAAACTAAAAGATAATTATTGTCATGATGCACCAATGTAGCCCAGTAAATATCTCACTGGTGTGGCATTGGTGCATCATTCCGATCCTTTGGGAGTATTAACCACATAGGCTGCATTTATGCATCATGAGGATCAAGGGAATACAGTGTACATTGTAAGAAGAGCGTTGTTTTTTAAGAGCAATCACTTTCAGATCCACACTTATCCATTGGTTGAATGTCACATTTATCAGTATCTGTATCCGGCCCATGGTGTTTTTTTTTGATGATTCATTCTCTGATACCCACTATAGTGATACTATATGTTTATGTTAGATCAAAATAATATAAATAAATTAAGATACATTTGAAAAAATGGATGATTTTGCATTTCCGCTAACCTGGCATGGTATGTCATTTGTCTTTATGATGCACTATTGCAGCCCAGACAAGTAACTCACTTGTGCTTCCGTAGTGCATCATGCCATCTCGAGTGTTGCAATCCGATAGGGTAGGCGTCATGCATGAATGCAGCCCTGGCGAGTTAGTTGCCAGGGCTGCATTCATGCACCATGATGACCAAGATAATGATGCATAAGTGCATTGCGTATTGAAAAAGTTCACTTTTTTCCAAAGAGCAATTAGTTTCAGATCCAGAAAAAATCCATCCGCATTTATCCGTACCCAACTTTGTGTGTTAAGTGTTATCTGAGTCATGTTGTGTCCATGTTATAACACACCTTATCCTACATTACAGATCAACATGGTGGACATTGAAATAACACGTGAAGGCAAGACTAGAGAATTATAGTGAGTATAGATACCTGCCATGTCTTATTGTCCTACAGCACTGTTTACATGGGAGGGTTATAGTGTAGATACCTGCCATGTCTTATTGTCCTATAGCACTGTTTACATGGGGAGGGTTATAGTGTAGATACCTGCCATGTCTTATTGTCCTATAGCACTGTTTACATGGGAGGGTTATAGTGTAGATACCTGCCATGTCTTATTGTCATATAGCACTGTTTACATGGGAGGGTTATAGATACCTGCCATGTCTTATTGTCCTATAGCACTGTTTACATGGGAGGGTTATAGTGTAGATACCTGCCATGTCTTATTGTCATATAGCACTGTTTACATGGGGAGGGTTATAGATACCTGCCATGTCTTATTGTCCTATAGCACTGTTTACATGGGGAGGGTTATAGATACCTGCCATGTCTTATTGTCCTATAGCACTGTTTACATGGGGAGGGTTATAGATACCTGCCATGTCTTATTGTCCTATAGCACTGTTTACATGGGAGGGTTATAGATACCTGCCATGTCTTATTGTCCTATAGCACTGTTTACATGGGGAGGGTTATAGTGTAGATACCTGCCATGTCTTATTGTGCTATAGCAGTGTTTACATGGGGGGTTATAGATACCTGCCATGTCTTATTGTCCTATAATACTGTTAACATGGGAGGGTTATAGTGTAGATACCTGCCATGTCTCATTGTCCTACAGCACAGTTTACATGGGAGGGTTATAGTGTAGATACCTGCCATGTCTTATTGTCCTACATCACTGTTTACATGGGAGGGTTATAGATACCTGCCATGTCTTATTGTCCTACAGCACTGTTTACATGGGAGGGTTATAGTATAGATACCTGCCATGTATTATTGTCCTACGGCACTGTTTACATGGGGAGGGTTATAGTGTAGATACCTGCCATGTCTTATTGTCCTACATCACTGTTTACATGGGAGGGTTATAGATACCTGCCATGTCTTATTGTCCTATAGCACTGTTTACATGGGAGGGTTATAGTGTAGATACCTGCCATGTATTATTGTCCTACGGCACTGTTTACATGGGGAGGGTTATAGTGTAGATACCTGCCATGTCTTATTGTCCTATAATACTGTTAACATGGGAGGGTTATAGTGTAGATACCTGCCATGTCTTATTGTCCTATAGCACTGTTTACATGGGAGGGTTATAGTGTAGATACCTGCCATGTCTTATTGTCCTACAGCACAGTTTACATGGGAGGGTTATAGTGTAGATACCTGCCATGTCTTATTGTCCTACAGCACTGTTTACATGGGAGGGTTATAGATACCTGCCATGTCTTATTGTCCTACAGCACTGTTTACATGGGAGGGTTATAGATACCTACCATGTCTTATTGTCCTATAGCACTGTTTACATGGGAGGGTTATAGTGTAGATACCTGCCATGTCTTATTGTCCTATAGCACTGTTTACATGGGAAGGTTATAGATACCTGCCATGTCTTATTGTCCTATAGCACTGTTTACATGGGGAGGGTTATAGATACCTGCCATGTCTTATTGTCCTACATCACTGTTTACATGGGAAGGTTATAGATACCTGCCATGTCTTATTGTCCTATAGCACTGTTTACATGGGGAGGGTTATAGATACCTGCCATGTCTTATTGTCCTACAGCACTGTTTACATGGGGAGGGTTATAGATACCTGCCATGTCTTATTGTCATATAGCACTGTTTACATGGGGAAGGTTATAGATACCTGCCATGTCTTATTGTCCTATAGCACTGTTTACATGGGGAGGGTTATAGATACCTGCCATGTCTTATTGTCCTATAGCACTGTTTACATGGGGAGGGTTATAGATACCTGCCATGTCTTATTGTCCTACAGCACTGTTTACATGGGGAGGGTTATAGATACCTGCCATGTCTTATTGTCATATAGCACTGTTTACATGGGGAGGGTTATAGTGTAGATACCTGCCATGTCTTATTGTCCTACATCACTGTTTACATGGGAGGGTTATAGATACCTGCCATGTCTTATTGTCCTATAGCATTGTTTACATGGGAGGCTTATAGATACCTGCCATGTCTTATTGTCCTATAGCACTGTTTACATGGGAGGGTTTAAGTGTAGATACCTGCAATGTCTCATTGTCCTACAGCACAGTATACATGGGAGGGTTATAGTGTAGATACCTGCCATGTCTTATTGTCCTACATCACTGTTTACATGGGAGGGTTATAGATACCTGCCATGTCTTATTGTCCTATAGCACTGTTTACATGGGAGGGTTGGAGATACCTGCCATGTCTTATTTTCCTATAGCACTGTTTACATGGGGAGGGTTATAGTGTAGATACCTGCCATGTCTTATTGTCCTACATCACTGTTTACATGGGAGGGTTATAGTATAGATACCTGCCATGTCTTATTGTCCTATAGCACTGTTTACATGGGAGGGTTATAGTATAGATACCTGCCATGTCTTATTGTCCTATAGCACGGTTTACATGGGAGTGTTATAGTGTAGATACCTGCCATGTCTTATTGTCCTACGGCACGGTTTACATGGGCAGGGCTATAGTGTAGATACCTGCCATGTCTTATTGTCCTATAATACTGTTAACATGGGAGGGTTATAGTGTAGATACCTGCCATGTCTTATTGTCCTATAGCACTGTTTATATGGGGAGGGCTATAGTGTAGATACCTGTCATGTCTTATTGTCCTAAAGCATTGTTTACATGGGAGGGTTATAGATACCTGCCATGT
Source organism: Harmothoe impar (assembly GCA_947462335.1). Classification (NCBI taxonomy): domain Eukaryota; kingdom Metazoa; phylum Annelida; class Polychaeta; order Phyllodocida; family Polynoidae; genus Harmothoe; species Harmothoe impar. The sequence goes on along the minus strand of OX381711.1, from coordinate 836,822 downwards.
CTTATTTTCCTATAATACTGTTAACATGGGAGGGTTATAGTGTAGATACCTGCCATGTCTTATTGTCATATAGCACTGTTTACATGGGAGGGTTATAGTGTAGATACCTGCCATGTCTTATTGTCCTACAGCACAGTTTACATGGGAGGGTTATAGTGTAGATACCTGCCATGTCTTATTGTCCTACAGCACTGTTTACATGGGAGGGTTATAGATACCTGCCATGTCTTATTGTCCTACAGCACTGTTTACATGGGAGGGTTATAGATACCTACCATGTCTTATTGTCCTATAGCACTGTTTACATGGGAGGGTTATAGTGTAGATACCTGCCATGTCTTATTGTCCTATAGCACTGTTTACATGGGAAGGTTATAGATACCTGCCATGTCTTATTGTCCTATAGCACTGTTTACATGGGGAGGGTTATAGATACCTGCCATGTCTTATTGTCCTACATCACTGTTTACATGGGAAGGTTATAGATACCTGCCATGTCTTATTGTCCTATAGCACTGTTTACATGGGGAGGGTTATAGATACCTGCCATGTCTTATTGTCCTACAGCACTGTTTACATGGGGAGGGTTATAGATACCTGCCATGTCTTATTGTCATATAGCACTGTTTACATGGGGAAGGTTATAGATACCTGCCATGTCTTATTGTCCTATAGCACTGTTTACATGGGGAGGGTTATAGATACCTGCCATGTCTTATTGTCCTATAGCACTGTTTACATGGGGAGGGTTATAGATACCTGCCATGTCTTATTGTCCTATAGCACTGTTTACATGGGGAGGGTTATAGATACCTGCCATGTCTTATTGTCCTACAGCACTGTTTACATGGGGAGGGTTATAGATACCTGCCATGTCTTATTGTCATATAGCACTGTTTACATGGGGAGGGTTATAGTGTAGATACCTGCCATGTCTTATTGTCCTACATCACTGTTTACATGGGAGGGTTATAGATACCTGCCATGTCTTATTGTCCTATAGCATTGTTTACATGGGAGGCTTATAGATACCTGCCATGTCTTATTGTCCTATAGCACTGTTTACATGGGAGGGTTTAAGTGTAGATACCTGCAATTTCTCATTGTCCTACAGCACAGTATACATGGGAGGGTTATAGTGTAGATACCTGCCATGTCTTATTGTCCTACATCACTGTTTACATGGGAGGGTTATAGATACCTGCCATGTCTTATTGTCCTATAGCACTGTTTACATGGGAGGGTTGGAGATACCTGCCATGTCTTTTTTTCCTATAGCACTGTTTACATGGGGAGGGTTATAGTGTAGATACCTGCCATGTCTTATTGTCCTACATCACTGTTTACATGGGAGGGTTATAGTATAGATACCTGCCATGTCTTATTGTCCTATAGCACTGTTTACATGGGAGGGTTATAGTATAGATACCTGCCATGTCTTATTGTCCTATAGCACGGTTTACATGGGAGTGTTATAGTGTAGATACCTGCCATGTCTTATTGTCCTACGGCACGGTTTACATGGGGAGGGCTATAGTGTAGATACCTGCCATGTCTTATTGTCATATAGCACTGTTTACATGGGAGGGTTATACATACCTGCCATGTCTTATTGTCCTATAGCACTGTTTACATGGGGAGGGTTATAGTGTAGATACCTGCCATGTCTTATTGTCATATAGCACTGTTTACATGGGAGGGTTATAGATACCTGCCATGTCTTATTGTCCTATAGCACTGTTTACATGGGGAGGGTTATAGTGTAGATACCTGCCATGTCTTATTGTCCTATAGCACTGTTAACATGGGAGGGTTATAGATACCTGCCATGTCTTATTGTCCTATAATACTGTTAACATGGGAGGGTTATAGTGTAGATACCTGCCATATCTTATTGTCCTATAGCACTGTTTACATGGAGAGGGTTATAGTGTAGATACCTGCCATGTCTTATTGTCCTATAGCACTGTTTATATGGGGAGGGCTATAGTGTAGATACCTGTCATGTCTTATTGTCCTAAAGCATTGTTTACATGGGAGGGTTATAGATACCTGCCATGTCTTATTGTCCTATAATACTGTTAACATGGGAGGGTTATAGTGTAGATACCTGCCATGTCTTATTGTCATATAGCACTGTTTACATGGGAGGGTTATAGTGTAGATACCTGCCATGTCTTATTGTCCTATTCCGCATTAGCAAGATGATCACTGTATAGCGCCATTTTGTCTGGTACCAGTGGTCTTTCCTCTGCTAACTATAGCAGTCAGATGACTAGCTGAAGCTGGTTGCTGTCATGTCTGAAATTTGGAGTTTTAGGGGCCATAGACCTTTCAGTCATATGCCTCTATTGTGGGTCCTTATGTCAGCTGTTCAGATTGGGGGAGTGGTTAGGACTCTGGCCTGCTACTTCATGGGTCATGAGATCAAATCCAAGTCAATGCTATTTTGTCCACACACAAGTTTAAATATATTTTTAGTAGGTCAAAAATCCTGATAGAATTTGGTTGTAAAGATCCTTCACACAAGATGAATATGGTTTTGTATTCTTACAACTCTAAGTTTTCATTTGTAAATACAACTGCTATTTTCAACCAACTGGGAAAAAGAGATGTAGTCTCGGCATGGATTTGAACTTATGACCCCTGGATTGATTGGCCAGTGTCCTAACCACTCCCCCAATCTGGACAGCTGACTTTAGGGATATCCACCAACCAATGATTCAAAAATGTATGACCCCTAAAACTGTCTATTTTGGACAGGCCAGGAACCAGCTATAGCTATAGGAGAATCACTGCATCTCGCTAGTGCGGAATAGCACTGTTTACATGGGGAGGGTTATAGATACCTTCCATGTCTTTTTGTCCTATAGCACTGTTTACATGGGAGGGTTATAGTGTAGATACCTGCCATGTCTTATTGTCCTATAGCACTGTTTACATGGGAGGGTTATAGATACCTGCCATGTCTTATTGTCCTACAGCACTGTTTACATGGGGAGGGTTATAGATACCTGCCATGTCTTATTGTCCTATAGCACTGTTTACATGGGAGGGTTATAGATACCTGCCATGTCTTATTGTCCTATAGCACTGTTTACATGGGGAGGGTTATAGATACCTGCCATGTCTTTTTGTTCTATAGCACTGTTTACATGGGGAGGGTTATAGTATAGATACCTGCCATGTCTTATTGTCCTATAGCACTGTTTACATGGGAGGGTTATAGATACCTGCCATATCTTATTGTCCTATAGCACTGTTTACATGGGAGGGTTATAGATACCTGCCATGTCTTATTGTCCTACAGCACTGTTTACATGGGGATGGTTATAGTAAGGGTAGACACTAACTTTTTCAGCCATAGGCCACCCGGGCCCACAGCTTCAAGAATCTACAATCCCGGACCTACATCTGTGGGCCCAACAAAATCATTTGTTTTTTTCATAGAAAAACATATAGTTTCCATTGATTAAGTTACATCAAATCAGAATATCCAGGTTCCTGAAGATGTTTGCTTTGCAAGGACATAGTACATGCCTTTATTTATAAAAGCACACTCTTCATGGATTTCTTTACCTATTTCCTGTAATTTTTTGTGTAAAACTATAGGCTCAGACCAAGAATTACGGGCCATTGGCTCCTGGGCCATTGGCTTCCGGACCATACCTAGTCTGCTGCATCACTTACTGTAAGGACATTACACTTTAAGCGCCCCTAACCCAAGAGCCTTAGGCCTAGTTTTTGCAAGGGTCGGCAAGACGCTTGACCAGGGCTGCATTCATGCATTCTGACAACAACAGGCATGATGCATTCATACATTATGCCGTCCTTCAAGGTTCAATGCTATACATGATGAGGTATGATACAGATAGACATGGAGAAGATACTGCAAAACTACTTGCCTTCTGTATACTATTTGTATCTTTTATCAAAAATTGTCTCATATGGCATGACACATGCAGCCCTCACTACACACGGAAATAAAAAAAAACACAAGAAAATCCCCTTTGTGATGCCATTGGAGACTTCTCACTTTTTGGGAATATTGTAGGGTGTTTCACCTTATTTTATTGTCATTTTACCCTTAACTCTTTAAGGATGGCATATCATATCTTTGGTTGTCATGATGCATCAATGCAGCCCTGGCAAGTAACTTGCCAGTGATGCATTCATGCAGACCCTTTGGGGTTGAGACACGGCTGAGGTCAACATGATGTGCCAATGCAGCACATGCGAGTTACTAACCAGGCTGCATTGGTGTATCATGATGACAAATTTCATCTTTTAGCGATACGGTCCTTAAAGGGTTAAGGGTGTACTTCAGGTTCAGGTAAGCCTGTGGACTATCTATACCACTGACATGAACACCAGCCCATTCACAGAATTACCATCATAACTGAGTAACTCAGCTAGGATATCCTTAAAGATAGTACATCCAAAAATTGGTGTTCAAAAATTTATTTTATTGTTCACAAATAGCATAATGTTGTTCCATTGGTTCTCAATCCCTAACATTCAGCTTAATTTCGATCTGATTGCCCAATCTGTGGTCAATCGGAAGTAAAATCATTCCTAAATAAAAATTGGACAATTTATTCCTCCCATTGAAAATGCACTGTAAAATCCTACTGCTGACCTCTCACCACCAACAGATAATATTTGACTGGTTCCAATCCCCTGAATATTGTACAATTAAACTGTTAGTCTAAGTGATATTTAGATTTTAAGAAATAGCAATTTTAAGGCTAGGGCTCTCTCATATATATCTTTATCTATATCTATATATCTGACTGGTGATAGCTTTTATATATATGAATCAATCAACTGTACAGCATATAATCATGACCTTTGGGTGGAGATGGCATGGGGACTCAGTATACTAAGCTATTTTATAAATGTGTTTTATTGCATTAATTTGTATTTTGAACAGTGTAAATACACATTAGAGACTTAACCTACTGTGTGTATATAGTCATTATAAATAGATGCCTACATCCACTGAACCTACTGTTTGTTTTCATCTACAGCTTAGGTGAGGCCAGCATCTCTAGTGCCAACCAGGAGCGGCTCAGGGAGGCCCTGGAGGCCAACCCAACTGAGAGACTGATACAGTAAGTTATCTGTGTGTTCTCTGCGTAGTACTGAAGGCTGGTTACAGCTCCCCTCTCTGTACCCCACACCTTACTGAGGCAGGTTACCTCTCTGTACCCCACATCTTACTGAAGGCTGGTTACAGCTCCCCTCTCTGTACCCCACACCTTACTGAAGGCTGGTTACCTCTCTGTACCCAACACCTTACTGAAGGCTGGTTACCTCTCTGTACCCCACACCTTACTGAGGCAGGTTACCTCTCTGTACCCCACACCTTACTGAAGGCAGGTTACCTCTCTGTACCCCACACCTTACTGAAGGCTGGTCACCTCTCTGTACCCCACACCTTACTGAAGGCTGGTTACCTCTCTGTACCCCACACCTTACTGAAGGCAGGTTACAGCTCACCTCTCTGTACCCCACACCTTACTGAAGGCTGGTCACCTCTCTGTACCCCACACCTTACTGAAGGCTGGTTACCTCTCTGTACCCCACACCTTACTGAAGGCTGGTCACCTCTCTGTACCCCACACATTACTGAAGGCTGGTTACCTCTCTTTACCCCACACCTTACTGAAGGCTGGTTACAGCTCACCTCTCTGTACCCCACACCTTACTGAAGGCTGGTTACCTCTCTGTACCCCACACCTTACTGAAGGCTGGTTACCTCTCTGTACCCCACACCTTACTGAAGGCTGGTTACCTCTCTGTACCCCACACCTTACTGAAGGCTGGTTACAGCTCACCTCTCTTTACCCCACACCTTACTGAAGGCTGGTCACCTCTCTGTACCCCACACCTTACTGAAGGCTGGTTACAGCTCACCTCTCTTACCCCACACCTTACTGAAGGCTGGTCACCTCTCTGTACCCCACACCTTACTGAAAGCTGGTTACCTCCCTGTACCCCACACCTTACTGAAGGCTGGTTACAGCTCACCTCTCTTACCCCACACCTTACTGAAGGCTGGTCACCTCTCTGTACCCCACACCTTACTGAAAGCTGGTTACCTCTCTGTACCCCACACCTTACTGAGGCAGGTTACCTCTCTGTACCCCACACCTTACTGAAAGCTGGTTACCTCTCTGTACCCCACACCTTACTGAGGCAGGTTACCTCTCTGTACCCCACACCTTACTTAAGGCTGGTTACCTCTCTGTACCCCACACCTTACTGAGGCAGGTTACCTCTCTGTACCCCACACCTTACTGAAGGCTGGTTACCTCTCTGTACCCCACACCTTACTGAGGCAGGTTACCTCTCTGTACCCCACACCTTACTGAAAGCTGGTTACCTCTCTGTACCCCACACCTTACTGAGGCAGGTTACCTCTCTGTACCCCACACCTTACTGAAAGCTGGTTACCTCTCTGTACCCCACACCTTACTGAAGGCTGGTTACCTCTCTGTACCCCACACCTTACTGAAGGCTGGTTACCTCTCTGTACCCCACACCTTACTGAGGCAGGTTACCTCTCTGTACCCCACACCTTACTGAAGGCTGGTTACCTCTCTGTACCCCACACCTTACTGAGGCAGGTTACCTCTCTGTACCCCACACCTTACTGAAGGCTGGTTACCTCTCTGTACCCCACACCTTACTGAGGCAGGTTACCTCTCTGTACCCCACACCTTACTGAAGGCTGGTTACCTCTCTGTACCCCACACCTTACTGAAGGCTGGTTACCTCTCTGTACCCCACACCTTACTGAGGCAGGTTACCTCTCTGTACCCCACACCTTACTGAGGCAGGTTACCTCTCTGTACCCCACACCTTACTGAAGGCTGGTTACAGCTCACCTCTCTGTACCCGAATCCTTACTGAAGGCTGGATGGTGCCACAATATCTTTTTATTATTTCTCTTCTTGCCTTTAATTTTATGTCCAGGGGGTGCACGGCCCTTTGTTAACATGATGCTGAAGATTAACTGCATTGTGCCACAATGCATGATTTAATCCTTTTTTTCAATTTTATGTCCAGGGGAGCACAGCACTATGCCCCTTGTTATTATGATGCATGATTGTAAGTGAGTCACACACAGGCGTCATGATGAGTATACATGATGGGGTTAATATGCTCCCTAAAAGGCAGCAAAACAATTAACTCATTAAGGGCTGCCTAGAGCTTACATGCAGTACACCCTGTATCATGCCTGGGTGCTTATGGGGCACCTGTGACGTCACAGGACCACTTGTGGGCATGATTTTATACCCCCGTTGAAAATACACTGTAAGATCCTGTGGCTGGGCCCTATGGGACCCCCAGTCTGACCTGGTCATGAGAATAATAATATCCTGAGGCTGAGTACGATGTCGCCGTAGTCATAGCCAGACTTAATTGATATACTGCACATAGGCCTATATATTATAATAGGCAACATAGGCTGATATTAGGGAACATAGGTATGCTTAACTGAGCGCGGCAAACTTGGCAATTGTACCCAATGATGACGTCACAATAAGTATGTGGCCGCTTATGCTAATGAAAATTATCTTTAAAATGTCTTATCCCCTAGATGTCTAGTACGTCTAATCTACTGTACTCCCCAAGCCGGAATTGGTGTATTATCAGTATTGTATTGAGTAGATTTATGTAGACTAGATCTACAAGATTTGATTTATAGTATTGCCAGCCGCACTACTGGGCAGGGAGTTTACGATCGGGGACCGTTGCCGTAGTGACCCGACATGCATCAAAACTGGGGCATGGGAACGCTGAGGCTTCAGTTCAATTTGCCGCCAAATTCATAGGCGGTGTGTCGGGGTGTGAGTAAACACCCTCTGTTGACAGACAAAATTCAGTCTGGGGGGTAGGGGAGGGGCAGGGGCAGGCTCGCACTCCCAGTCCCAAACTTCATACCTCCAATAAAACAGAAAGGCCTAGATACTAAGTGAGTTGGGGCACACCGAGACAGGGATCTAGGATGTAGGGGGCAACCCCAACTGTGGTCAAAGCCACTTCTCAGTGCTACATTTATGTATCATGCTGACCATACAGGGGTTGACGATCAGGTGCAAGATATATGGGGCCATGACACTAGCTCCTTAACATCTCCCTTACTGTGCTCTATTAACACTCTGTGTCCTATATTACCCTCCCTTACTGTGCTATATTGACACCCTGTGTCCTATATTACCCTCCCTTACTGTGCTATATTAACACTCTGTGTCCTATATTACCCTCCCTTACTGTGCTATATTGACACCCTGTGTCCTATATTACCCTCCCTTACTGTGCTATATTAACACCCTGTGTCCTATATTACCCTCCCTTACTGTGCTATATTAACACCCTGTGTCCTATATTACCCTCCCTTACTGTGCTATATTAACACCCTGTGTCCTATATTACCCTCCCTTACTGTGCTATATTAACACCCTGTGTCCTATATTACCCTCCCTTACTGTGCTATATTAACACCCTGTGTCCTATATTACCCTCCCTTACTGTGCTATATTACCCTCCCTTACTGTGCTATATTACCCTCCCTTACTGTGCTATACTAACACCCTGTGTCCTATATTGCCCTCCCTTACTGTGCTATATTAACACCCTGTGTCCTATATTGCCCTCCCTTACTGTGCTATATTAACACCCTGTGTCCTATATTACCCCCCCTTACTGTGCTATGACCACAGTCAGGTATGTGTGTGTTGTATATAACTCATATGTACATGAACAGCGTGTGTGTGACATGTTGTGTAGCTGTATGGGAGATGTACCAGACTCACACATGTCACCTTTATCATGTACTTACAGGTGCACCAGTCGTCTCACAGACCGGGTGGTGGGGGACCTGGTGAGGTTCCTGCAGAACAACACGGTGCTGACACGCCTGTCGTAAGTACTGCTGCTGTATGACTGTACACCTCTTAGTGTAGCCAGCTATAAACACACGCTACAAGTTAAACCCTGACATGTATCTAAACCTGACTTGTGAAGGACACATGACAGATTTGTCATCATGATGCACATTGATTGGTGTTCCAACCCTGAAGGGTCTACATCATGCTCAAATGCAGCCCTAGCAAGTAACTGACTGGTGCTACATTGGTGCATCATGCCTCAAAGTGTCTGCATCATGTTAAAATGCAGCACTGCTGAGTGCATGGTGCACTCCAGAGAGTCAGCACTGACAAGTTACTCACCAGGGCACCATTCATGCATCATGATGACCAATGACATGATGCATCAAGGCGTGATGCCATCTTTAAAGGGTTCTGCATAATCCTTGTATTTTGCTGATTTACTTTGCCTTATTCTCGTCATGATGCATGAACATAGGCTTAGAATCTTTAGCTTTGTTCCAAAATCTAAGAATGTTATAACTTTTTAACCCTTTTAGGATGGCATGTCGCTAGAAGATAACAGTTGGCATCATGATGCACCAATGCAGCCCCGGTGAACAACTCATCAGTGCTGCATTGGTTCATCCTGCTGACCTTTTTCAATCCCATAGGCTCGGCATGATATTTAAATGCAGCACTGGCAAGTTATTGAACGGGGCTGCATTCATGCATCATGACTACCAATGGCATGATTCATCAAGGCATCATGTCGTCCTTAGAGGGTTAAGGACTGTATAGTCCTTGTGCTTTGCTGATGTACCGGGGGGGGGCAGTCAGCTGTAGGACGTGTCATCTTTCTGTGTGACAGGTTCACCTGGGGGGGGGCAGTGTATGACATGTCATCTTTCTGTGTGACAGGTTCACCTGGGGGGGGGGGCAGTCAGCTGTATGACGTGTCAACTTTCTGTGTGACAGGTTCACCTGGGGGGGGGCAGTGTATGACATGTCATCTTTCTGTGTGACAGGTTCACCTGGGGGGGGGGGCAGTCAGCTGTATGACGTGTCATCTTTCTGTGTGACAGGTTCACCTGGGGGGGGGGAGGGCAGTCAGCTGTATGACGTGTCATCTTTCTGTTTGACAGGTTCACCTGGGGGGGGGCAGTCAGCTGTATGACGTGTCATCTTTCTGTGTGACAGGTTCACCTGGGGGGGGGGCAGTCAGCTGTATGACGTGTCATCTTTCTGTTTGACAGGTTCACCTGGGGGGGGGCAGTCAGCTGTATGACGTGTCATCTTTCTGTGTGACAGGTTCACCTGGGGGGGGGCAGTCAGCTGTATGACGTGTCATCTTTCTGTTTGACAGGTTCACCTGGGGGGGGCAGTCAGCTGTATGACGTGTCATCTTTCTGTTTGACAGGTTCACCTGGGGGGGGGCAGTCAGCTGTATGACGTGTCATCTTTCTGTGTGACAGGTTCACCTGGGGGGGGGGAGGGCAGTCAGCTGTATGACGTGTCATCTTTCTGTGTGACAGGTTCACCTGGGGGGGGGGGCAGTCAGCTGTATGACGTGTCATCTTTCTGTGTGACAGGTTCACCTGGGGGGGTTGGGCAGGCAGCTGTATGACGTGTCATCTTTCTGTGTGACAGGTTCACCTGGGGGGGGGGGGCAGTCAGCTGTATGACATGTCATCTTTCTGTGTGACAGGTTCACCTGGGGGGGGGGGCAGTGTATGACATGTCATCTTTCTGTGTGACAGATTCACCTGGGGGGGGGAGTCAGCTGTATGACGTGTCATCTTTCTGTGTGACAGGTTCACCTGGGGGGGGGCAGTCAGCTGTATGACGTGTCATCTTTCTGTGTGACAGGTTCACCTGGGGGGGGGGCAGTCAGCTGTATGACGTGTCATCTTTCTGTGTGACAGATTCACCTGGGGGGGGGGAGTCAGCTGTATGACGTGTCATCTTTCTGTGTGACAGGTTCACCTGGGGGGGGGCAGTCAGCTGTATGACATGTCATCTTTCTGTGTGACAGGTTCACCTGGGGGGGGGCAGTCAGCTGTATGACATGTCATCTTTCTGTGTGACAGGTTCACCTGGGGGGGGCAGTCAGCTGTATGACGTGTCATCTTTCTGTGTGACAGGTTCACCTGGGGGGGGGGGCAGTCAGCTGTATGACGTGTCATCTTTCTGTGTGACAGATTCACCTGGGGGGGGGGCAGTCAGCTGTATGACGTGTCATCTTTCTGTGTGACAGATTCACCTGGGGGGGGGGCAGTCAGCTGTATGACGTGTCATCTTTCTGTGTGACAGGTTCACCTGGGGGGGGGGCAGTCAGCTGTATGACGTGTCATCTTTCTGTGTGACAGATTCACCTGGGGGGGGGGCAGTCAGCTGTATGACGTGTCATCTTTCTGTGTGACAGGTTCACCTGGGGGGGGGGGGCAGTCAGCTGTATGACATGTCATCTTTCTGTGTGACAGGTTCACCTGGGGGGGGGGGCAGTCAGCTGTATGACGTGTCATCTTTCTGTGTGACAGGTTCACCTGGGGGGGGGGGGGGCAGTCAGCTGTATGACGTGTCATCTTTCTGTGTGACAGGTTCACCTGGGGGGGGGGAGGGCAGTCAGCTCTATGACGTGTCATCTTTCTGTGTGACAGGTTCACCTGGGGGGGGGGAGGGCAGTCAGCTGTATGACGTTCCATCTTTCTGTTTGACAGGTTCTCACGGGACCAGTTTACAGACGCTGGTGTGTGCAGCCTGCTGCAGGGCCTCACCCCCCTCACCACCTTGGAGGTACTATAGTAAGTACAGCTACTGAACTAACACCTAGGTACACATATTTATTGAACATGATGTGCAATGTTACATTTCATGTTTGTGTTATTTTAATCATTTGTTAGTTTGTAATGTTACCATACTATGAGGATAAGTGTCCTGTAGATGTAAGACACCAATGCTGGTCAGGGGGCAAAGTGCCCGTTAATGAAGATGTCCTCAAACAATACTTATGTGTGTGTGTATGTGAGTACATATATATATTTATATTTATATGCACCAATACATCATGCCATGGTCGTCATGATAAATGAATGCAGTATCTCAGTAACTCACCAGTGCTGCATTTAAGCATCATGCTGACCCTAGGACTTATACACTCCGGAATGGTCGGCATGATGCATCAATGCAGCACCAGCAAGTTACTTGCCAGGGTGCATCATGACAACAAATGTCTCCTTTTAGTGCCATGTTGTCTTTAAAGGGTTAAACCACTTTCCTACTTTCCTACTTTCCAGTCCTAGATTCATGCATCATGCCGACCATGAAGCAGTGTATGAACCCCACAGGTGCTGGACCATGCCAGTCACTCTCCAGGGCTGCATTCATGCATCATGACGATTAATGCCCACATTAATAAATTCATGCACTTTAATTGTATACATATTGCATCATGCAATGGTCGTCATGATGCATGATTGCAGTAACTGAGTTACTTGCCCGTGCTGCATTCATGCATCATGACGACCAATGGCAACATGTATATAATGCTTTAAGGACGGCATGTCAATAAAAAGTGAGACTTTTGTCGTCATGATGTACCATTGCAGCCTGAGCCTGTGGTGCATTATACCAACCCTACTTGCTGCTATATTTTCTTCATTTGTAGCCTCTTATCTAACCATCCCAATTCAATATTGATAAATATAGTTTCCGAACATTCCATTGATTAAGGTGGGTGCTAGTTTGAATCGAAAATATCTTTCATTTATTTCATAAGATGACATAAAGGTCCAGTCTACCCCTAATAGAGACTATTCCCTGAAATGGGGTTAGACTATTATTCCAACCCTCAGGGGATGTATCACCCCCATAGGGTCGGTATTATACTTTATGCCTGAAGAGTAACTCACCAGTGCTGCATGCATGCATCACAACCAAGGCCTGATGCATTACATTTTCATTCACTTTGTGGTATTAAACCCCCATCTACTCTATTTGCCCCCAGAGTGCCGGTTCTCACACAGCTGGAACTGCTACTGCAGGGCAGCAGGGTTTTGCATTTAAAGCGATAAGTACCGGGCAGGAGTCCTATATTGGACACATGGGTCCACCACCCCCCCCCCCACACACACACATCTACCGGACCTGTCAATGCTCTTTTTTTTGAACAAATTCGAACTTTTATTTGGTCTAATATTCAGGTACAAATTCAAATGATTATGTCAATATGCTATACGAATGCGACCAAATAAAGAACATGGACAGCCCATCTGCAAGCAGTTATTATAGGCTGTCCATATGATGAGAAAAAAAGAGTGTACATGATTTATATGATTATAACAGGTATTTCGTAGAAAACTTGCCGCGGCATCACATATTAATAATAAGTACACTTATACAAAACCCTTTATAATTACCCCTTGTATCACAAGTAAATAAATTACTCGGATACATAATTAATTATGTATTAATTAATTATTGGCACTGTTTTATACAGTTTTTCAGACATTTTTGACTTAAATGCGTCATGATCAACGATGTTTCTAATATCTGGTTTCAGGGCATTCCAAGCTCTTACATGCATTGTTTACGTGTGTGTAATGCTGTATATGTCGTACATGCATTGTTTACGTGTGTGTAATGCTGTATATGTCGTACATGCATTGTTTATGTGTGTGTAATGCTGTATATGTCGTACATGCATTGTTTATGTGTGTGTAATGCTGTATATGTCATACATGTGTAGGGGGTAGGGTTATATGGGTTGTTATATGACGGGTTCTGTTGGATGCTGTGTTGCGAGCTCAGTCCGAACCCTTCAGTCCGACGGCAGGTGGCGACACCTGCCTCGGGCTTGGGGTATGGACAGAGGTCGCAATAGGCTTCCGGTCTGCGTGTGCGCCCGCAGGCTGGCTGCCTATATATACCCAGCATCCGATGGGACTCGTCGGTTACTCTGAGCCACGCTGGTAAGGAGACCCCGTGATCATTACGGCTGATTCCCCCACTGACCCGTTCCGAACTCTATAGGGAGTTCGCACGCATAGCTACTGCCTGTCTAGGTTCTTGAATAAACCTATTGATTCACAACCTGTAAACACTTGATCCGAACTGTGTTGACTTTGTTCTTTACTTGATACTCTACCAATATCATAGAGACACAAAGTATTGTTTATTACACTGGTGCCGTGACCAGTTCTGAGTGAAACGCAGGTTAGCCTGTGCAATAGCACAGACCTCGTGCTCTGGACGGAGCAGCGAGGTCTCCCGATGAAGCATTAGCCTTGTCATCGGAGGGGTTATGCGCCGCAGAGGAGGCAGATACCCCCACAAGGAGTGTGGATGTTCCACTAGGAGCAAGCGCACCAATGGGATCTAAGGGTCCCGAAGTAATGAGTCATTCATTAGAAGAGATGAACCTGTCGATGTTTAACGTCGGTCGGTCACGCGCAGCCGCTCCGACCCCTCGGAGATTTGTTATTTCGGAGGAGCGTCGCTTCGACGATATGAGAGAAGCCAGGGTATAGGAACGTCTGCAGATGGCTCAAATGGAGTTGTTGACCATTCAGAAACAGTCAAATGAATGGAAAAGCAGTCTGATTGCGTTGGAAGGTGCAGTCACACACCGGTCTTTCAAAATCAAGGAAAAGGATGCCAGGTTGTCAACCTTGCTGGAAGAGAACGAGAGCTTCTCGTTCTCTGCCCGTTCTCTGCCCATGGGGTGCGGGTTAACCATAGAGCCTGCCTTGTCTACTTCAACGCCAGTTCGACCTCTTTGGGTGGGCCGAGCAAGAGGTAGAGGAATGGCAAGTGAATACTCACCAAGGGTGGGTATTATGGGTATCCGTCCCATTCCGAAGCAGGTCTTTTACGCTCCGACAGGTGTAAAACCGTCGGGAAGGGGAAGATCGTTGTCTGAATTGGTACGGAGTCCACAGTCCCAGTTGAGACAAGACGAGCGACAACTGGACTCAGAACACTTGAAGAAAGCATCCGAGCAGGAGAAGGCAGCCAAGAGCTACTTCACTCCATCGAGCCTGTTACAATGGCAAGATTGCCAGGCGAACGTGATGTTCCAGGAACAGAAAAACCTGGAAACAGAAAGGCGAGAAGTGTATCGTCAACAGCAGGCTGCTCTGGAACAACAACAGAAACGCATGCAGGAGAACGCAGCACTGGCGGAAGAGCTAGCGGAACAGGAAGCGGCTGTCCTAAGAGCACGAAAGGAAGGGCTCCGGGCAGCCGGGGAAGCTGCGAAAGCTAACCTGGAGCAAGCTCAGCAAGAAGAGGAAGCTGAGAAGCAAGCCAAACAGTTGGAAAAGGAGAAGTCCGAGCATCGGTGATTGCTTGCTCTGGCTCAGCAGTGCCAGTACATGACCGATCTGGAGAAAAATTGGTGGTTCAGTCAAGGTGTGGACCCCACTACGGATTTGGTGGCATATGGTACTTACCAGGCCTACCTGGAAAGACAGAATAGCTTACCTACTAAGGGGGCTACTCCAGGGGCAATTCCTGGGACAAAAAGTCCTAAGAAAGCTCCGAGACGATCAATTCTGAGTACAGAATTGCAAGAATTGTACGATACGAACCCCGCGATGGCTGGGATAGGATTGCACAATGTGGGCGCAGAAAGGGACGCTTCGGATTCTATTTCTAAATGCCTGGCAATAACCTCTAAAATTAGGGGATCGTCCAATGCTGCTATACAGATAGCTAGCGAGCCGTTTCCATACTGGCAGAAAAACTCTTGGGAAGAGTGGTTAGGGGCCACCGTTGAGGATATTAACCTCAGCGGATGGGATTAACAAGATGCTATCCCTTACATCTGTAAAGGATTGCGCCTAAGTAGTATAGTATGTATCGGAACGGGACTATAGTTAAGTACTGTTTATTACTCAATCGACCTGCAGCCAATCAGAGGCCTCCATTTGGTCACGTGACCGGAAGTGACCTACTTAGGGGATTAGTGGTGACGTCACGTGACCTAGTTAGCCAATCAGAGGCCGCCATTGGGTCACGTGACCGGAAGTGAGGTCATATGACCTACTTATGGACCGGAAGTGACGTCATATGACCTACTTAGGGGACCGGAAGTGACCTACTTTAGGATCACGTGACCGGAAGTGACCTGATGAGTCACGTGACCGGAAGTGACGTCACATGACCTAATGGCCAACCGGAAGTGACCTCATTGAGGATCACGTGACCGGAAGTGATCTGATTGATCACGTGACCGGAAGAAGAAGAAGAAGAAGAAGAAGAAGAAAAAAAAAAAAAAAAAAAAAAAAAAAAAAAGGAAGAAGAAGAAGAAGTGACGTCACGCGACTTAATGAAGAGATGAGCGTCTTTAAGGGGTCACGGGCTTTAAAATGTGATATCTTTTTTTTTTGGAGGAGGAGGCGAGTCTCTTATTTTTTTTCGGTAAACTAATAAAAAACACCACGATATAAGTTTTTTTTTCATTTTTTATTGTTTTACGAGCGACTGGAAGTGACTTATTGAACTAGTTAGAAGCGTTCTTTAGAGTGTATAAGGGGGAAGGAGGGGAAGGAGGGGAGGGGAGGGGGGGAGGGGGGCCCTTTTAACATGCATGGGGAGGGGGGCGCTTTTAGGATGCATGGGGCGAGTGGTGGGGGGGAGGGGGGGGAGGGGGGCACTCTAGGGGGGGTGGGGTGGGGGGGGGGCACTCTAAGGGGCGCGTTTGTCTCTTTTAAGAAAGAAAAAGATTTTCAATCGAGAGACACGCTTCTTCCTCTCGAGAGGAAGAAGCGTGTCTCTTCGTGTTTTTTTTTTGTTTATCACGTGCTGCGATGAGGCGATCAGCTGCGACTGGAGGAAGTGACACTTTAAGAGATCGCGCGTCTTAATTGTTATGATATTTTTTTTTTTTTTTTACTTACTAATAAAGAAGACGTATGAAAATAAAACACAACAATTCACATGTCCGTCGTTCTCGTTGTTTCTTGCTTGATAAAGTCAAGTAATATCGCGATGCCGAGGCCAAACTTTCCCATGTCCTCAGTCAACACTCGAAGGAGTTCAAAAGGCGTACCGCCGGCGCCGTCAGCTTCATCTTGCCACATTTTCAACACTCGGAAGGCCCACTCAGCGGGACTTCCTCCGTATTCGCATTCTTCAGCGATCTTATCTAACCTCTCAGGCGACAATTTTAAATGGTCCCCCACCTCTTTCCACCTGCTACCCAGACGTCTGCCGAGGGTGCCCAAGTGCTTATGCATCGCGCGCGAGTCGGGGTTTTCGAAATCCAACCCCTGTCTGTGGAGAAGGGCCATCCACTGAGCCAACAGTTACATGCGTCTAATGCGGGTGAAGACGCGACCGAGCTCGCCCCATCTATGACGATGCGGGGTTTCACCCCACCACACTCGGAACATCGCCGTACACAGCTCCTCCGGTGTCTTGACACTGCGCTCTACTAGAGCATCCATACGGGCGGCGCTGACTTTTAAGCTACTGCCCAACTCTCTCCAACAGCCGCTCAACTCTTTACCTAGTTGACGAAGCAAGGCGTCGCTATAGGCTAACCGCCGCTGTCCTACCTGTCGGGTCTCCCCATCATCGGTCTGCCTCGCGTCGCGTCTCACGTCGTCAAGCCGCATTAACTTTTTTTCAGGCGCACCGGGCGGTGAAGGCGAGCTTGAAAGTGGAATAGCTTGAGCCATCTCGTCTCGTCTTGGCGGCGGCGGCAGCGGCGGCGGCGGCGGCGGCGGTGGTGGTGGTGGCGGTGGTGGTGGTAGTAGCCGTTACTGGGGTCAGAGGCGATATGTTTTTTTTCCAACAGAAATGAGAGCTTTTTATACAGAGGGAGTTTAATCCCATTTCCAACAGCGCTCCAGCTGTCTAGCGCCCTGTCCGCATGACGCTTTTTCAGCCGCTCCGCTCCTTAAGAGCTTAGATGACGAGGGGGTGTGGCATCGCTATCCGTGGAGACCAGCTGAAAACGGTGTTTTTTCCTCACTCATAGCCTTAATACCTCCTACCCCCTACCCGAGGACGTCTCCCTCCCTCTGACATTCATTGTAACAAACGTCAGAGGTCAGGTGAAAATCGGATTTTTTTTCATGCACAGCCTTAGTCAGCTGTCACCCCTCCCTATTGAACTAGCCGGCCGCCCGCCCGCCTGGCCGGCCCGGTCTACTCACCACGGCAGGAGGTGGTGATTTTTGTCTTACACTTAAGTCGCTCACCACATGCACACGCCTCTACTCACAGACAGACACGTTCGTCTTAGGGGGGTCCTGCTTCACGCCACACGCCTCCTGTAGTTTTTTTTTGTATACACACTGTAAGCTCATCACCGTTACCGTTAATCCTTTATACAGCTAACGCGCGCTGAATGGCTGAACAGGGTGGTAAGCGGCTTAGCTCACCACAGTGGATCCCTCAAAAAGGGATCCAGCTGAAAACGTCATACCTTATGTCTTTGTGAATGGCCGCCGCCGGTCAGTCGACGGCAGGCAGCAACCGCTTAACCCTTTATACAGCTAATGCGCGTTGAATTGCTGAACAGGGTGGTAAGCGGCTTAGCTCATGACAGTCGATCTCTCAAAAGGGGGGGGGTAAAGGGATCCAGCTGAAAACGTCATGCCTTATGTCTTTTTGTTTCTCTTTGTGAATGGCCGCCGGCCAGCCGGCGGCAGCTGAACAGGGTCGGTAAGTAGCTTAGCTCTAGAAGCGAGAAGGCGTATATAAGGGGCTTGGAAACCTCCATTCACTCACTCATTCTTTTTTGCTGCTCTCTACAGTCACCACCATGAGCAAAAGACAACATCTAGCGGCGTTCAAGAACAAGAAGACTACGCGGAACAGCGTTCGTTTAGCGTCAGTGCCTGCTCTTGCTACTGAACATGAGACTACCGCCGCAGCCGGTTGGTCTTATCACCCTCCTGCTGTAGCGAGCGCTCGCGGCAGTAGTAGTAGTAGTAGTAGCAGTAGCACTAGTAGTAGCAGTAGTAGTAGTAGTGGTAGTAGTACTAGTAGTACTACTGGTAGCAGTCGTCGTGCTAGCGACGTTGTTACACTCGCGACGGTACACGTTGCTGCTAAGCGCGCTGCCGCTGCTACCGCCGTCCCGCCTGCCGCTGCTGCTGCTGCTGCTGCTGCTGCGCCTGCTACTGCTGCGCCTGCTACGGCTGCGCCTGCTGAGGCTGCTGCTGCGCCTGCTACTGTTGCGTCTGCTGCGGCTGCTGCTGCGGCTGCTTCTGCTGCACCTGCTGCTACTGCTACTACTACTGACGACAACGCTCCTGGCACAGCGCAGTACTGGCAACCGGGTTTTTACCTCCCCACTACTGTTGATGACTTTGATGACCTGCCGCACGTTGCACAGCCCCTCTCCTCCACCACTACATCGACGGACGCCCTCGACGCCGCTCGCGCTGAGAGTTACAGCTATTCGGACACTCAGCCCCTGAACCGAGAAGAAGAGGAGGAGGAGGAGCAGCAGCAGCAGCAGCAGCAACAGGGTGAGACAGAGAACGACGCTGACGACGAGGCGTACGAAGAACCCGAAGGGCAAGGGGTGAGCGGTACGTTTTTCGGCTTCCCTCTTCGACCTTTCGACCTCACTTCCTCCACTGCTAGCGCCCCCCCGTCCGGTCCGTGGCGACTGCCCTCACCGCCACCTTACGAGGGCGGCGGCGGCGCTTCATCTTCTACCGCTACGCACAGCACGGACGGCGTGTGGCTGCGCTGTTCCAACAACGAGACCTCCGATACCACTAGCGCTGACGCTGCTCCTGCTATCGGTTCTGCTGCTGATTCAGCTCACGCTGATGGTGTTACTCATCCTGCGGGTGTGAAACGTTCTAAGGTGAGTTCCAGAACAACAAGGCCCACTAAGAAGAGAAAAATACAAGAAAAAGAAGGAGATGGACGAGAAGAAGCAGAGAAAACACTCGGGTTAGAGTTCTGCTTAGACGGAGCTTTGACGCTGGAGATCTGGGAGGACGTGGCTAGACTGTCTAGGAGGCCGCGCTACACAAAAGACGGCCAGGTGAAAGAGGCGTCTCTGACCAGAAGCAAGCGAGTGCACTTCACGGCCGACGCGCTGCGCGAGCTCATAGCACGCATCGCCGATATCCGCGCAGTGGTGCGCATACGCGACACAGCGGCCGCGCAAGGAAAACCTAATCACACCCCCTGGTTCGCAGTGCTGGATGAGGCGGGCGAAGTGTACGCAGCTGTGAGCTACTACAGCGGTAAGAACCTCGTCCACGTGCGCAAGTACGAAGGTCCTGACAAAAAACCCACACAGCAGGGGGTGACGCTGTCCGCCAGAGCGCTCAAAGAGTTGGATGACAAAACAGAGATCATTCTGAAATATCTCGGCATAGATTCGGAATGAGAGACGCTCAACGCTCACGCGCGCACACACACAGCGTTTGACGTACGCTGTATGAGACAGACAGACAGACAGACGGATACACAGACAGCAGACAGAAAGATAGTTACATAGACGACAGATTGATAGATGGCTAGATAGATAGATAGATAGTTAGACGGCTAAGTAGTTGGTAACCGAGTGAAAAAAAACATGACACAGTACGTATGCGAAAAGTGTTTCAAAATGTTTAAAAGAGCGTCCAACCACGAGAGACACGTAGAAAATTGTAGAGTAGTAGCTAAGTTTTGCCCTCTATGCGGCGAAGGGGATTGCCGAAAGAGCGCTTGTCGACGCGAATCTCTGGACGGGGTGACCGTCCCTCCGCGCATATGTGCTGTACCGAACGGGGAGGAAACGTTCACGGCGAATTGGCCTGCGATACAAACGGGCGTCAGGATGCACGGGACTCGCGTGAGTGTAACAAACTTCAGGCTACCAACCGGCGAGTTGAGTGACGCTGTAGATACTATGCGTCGCATTCACTTGACACAAAGATTCAGATACAAAGTGGGTTTCTCGGTAGGCTTACTGTTACAACACAGAGAAGACAAGAGCAAACTGCGCTACTTCCACGCCTCCCAGAACAACGCAACTCTCATACAACCGCTCCCTACTGTAACTAATTCAGAAACTTTGGAAGAGCTCCTCTCAAAGATGCAAAACACCGTCGCTTGCGAGGAGGTACGGAAACTTTGCGACGCTGACACCAAGTGGCACGTTCTTTTTCCTACCAATTTGAACATCTGCGTTTACATGGGACCGGGGGAATTCCCCATAGGCGGTAGGATCACTCAGGCCGGTCGAGTTGGAAAGAGAAGCGGCGTGTTAGATTTTCCCAACAAGGACAACCTCTGCATCTTCCGCTGCATTTCCTTTCACTTATACAACACCAGCAAGCGCGCTTCAGATTTGTTACGTCAGTTCTGTCCCGCTGCCACACCTGAATCCTTTCCGGGTCTGAACATCCGCGACTTACCCGCGTTAGAGAACTTGTTTGACGTACAAATAGCGGTTTACACCGCGTCGCGTCAAGTGCCGGGGCGGAAGTTGAGAAGACGCGTTACTCTGATCAGACCGCCTTCCAGAACTGTGGCCGCCCGAGGTAAAGTCAACCTACACCTGACGGCGAAAGGCGGTTTGCACGTCTCTCTCGTCACGGACTTCAACGCGTACGCGGGCATATACGAATGTTGCAAGTGTAAGGCGGCGTTCACCACCGAGTTCTTGCTGAAGAGACACAGGAACCAGCTTTCCTCTTGCCGACAAGTCAAGTTGCGCTACGTAGGTGGCATCTACCAAAATTCGAGAACGATTTTCGAAGCGCTAGCAGACTTCTCCATTTTTCCCCCCGACGGACATTCCGGAATCTACCCTTACAAGATCGCCTTCGATTTCGAGGCTTTCTTCAGACCGTGCAAAGAACCGTCGACGGAGCACGTGTCCCTGCTGTGGGATCACGTCCCTTTGTCGGCTAGCGTCGCATCCGACTTTCCGGGGTGGGAGGGGCCCGTCTGCTTCGTCAGAGCGTCCGACGCAGATTCCGACCCCTTGTTGGACCGAGTTTTAAATCACATAAACGAGAACGCCAAAGCGATCGGGGAAGCTGTGCTAGAACTTTACCGACCGACGTTAGCGAAGTTAGATGCGGCGATAGGTGAAGCTCTCCTGCTGGAGGAGGCGACGTTCACCACCCCTTCTCCAGGCGGCTTCGCTGCGGCTCAGACCAGACACCCGTTAGTTCAACTGAAGAAGCGTCTTCTGAGATACATCCGTCAAGCTCCAGTGGTGGGCTTCAACTCGGGGCGTTACGACTTGAACCTGATCAAAATACGCCTTCACTCGTTCTTCGCCTCCGGAGACCGAAGAAACCAAGAATTCAGCGTCATAAAGAGAAGCAATCAATACTTGGCGGTTTACACACAGCACACGGTTTTCTTGGACGTAGTCAACTATTTGGCACCCGGTTACAACTACGCGACCTATTTGCGAGCTTTCACCAGGAACGAAGAGAAAGGTCACTTTCCTTACGAATGGATGACGTCTACCAGGAAACTGGCAAACAGAACGCTGCCGCCGAGATCGGCTTTCGACAGCGAGCTGACGGGCGTCAAAATGTCCGAATCCGACTACGCCGCATGTCAGAAAGTTTGGTCCGACGAGAAGATGCAAACTATGGAAGACTACTTGATCCACTACAACAACAAAGACGTGAAACCTTTCATAGAAGCTCTGAAAAATCACGCTAAATTTTTCCAAGATCGCGGCATCGACATGTTGAAAGACGGAGTTTCTCTCGCCGGTTTGACTTTACGCTTCCTCTTCCAAAACCTAGAAGACGCGTTCACAACGTTTCCCCAGTTCGACGCCGTCCTCCACGCTCTGATCAAAGAGAATCTAGTCGGCGGTCCTTCCATCATCTTCCATAGATTTCACGAGAAGGGCACCACGCGGATAAGGGAGCACAAGTACGGCGAAGAAGCGAGACCGTGCCAACACATCCTAGGACTAGACGCTAACTCTCTGTACTTGCGCTGCATGAGCGAAGCGCACTGCACGGGCTATTACGCGGTGAGACGGCCCGAGACCGAGTTCAAGCCCGAAATCAGGCAAAGAAACTCTCACAGCGCTTTGGAGTGGTTACGCTTCGTAGAGCACGACCGCGACGTGAAACTGCGCCACGCTCTGAACGGCGGCGAGATGGCGGTAGGCTGTCGGAGAATTCGCGTGGACGGATTTCACGCGGCCTCTAATACGGTTTTCCAGTTTCACGGGTGTTGGTTCCACGCTCACGAGTGCATACCGTCGCACCGATATCAGTGCGCTTCACTGAGAGAGGAGAGACGCGACAGAACGACCAGAGTAAGCGCTTACTTGAAAGCGTTAGGTTACAAGCTGGTCGTCGTGTGGGAGTGCGAATGGCGAGAGATGAAGCGTCGAGATGAGCGGGTCAAGGCCTCCCAACAACGCTGGAAGGTTGACGCTTTGAAAGTGTCTCGAAACGCGATGAGCGAGAGCGACATCCTTTCCGCTGTGAAAGAGGAGAAAATGTTCGGTTTAGTTCAAGTGGACATCACTACGCCGCCTCACCTACGAGAGTACTTCGAAGAAATGACCCCCGTTTTCAAGAACGCGACCGTTTCAAAATCGGACATAGGCCCTCACATGTCAGACTTTGCGCAGGAAGAAAAGCTGTTGAACACGCCTCAGAGATGTCTGATAGGGGGTTACCACGGAAAAAATATTCTCTTGGGAACGCCGCTTCTCAAGTGGTATTTAAAGCACGGTTTGATAGTCACCAAAGTGCAGCTGGTGGTAGAATACCTACCTAAACGCTCCTTTGCCGGTTTCGCGGACGAAGTGACGGCGGCGCGAAGACGTGGCGACGTGAACGAGAACGAGAAAATTCTGTCAGACTGTTACAAGTTAATGGGAAACGCTACGTACGGTAAAACAATCTGCAACAAAGAAAAACACACGGCGGTGAGATACACTGACAGTCGGAAGTTCGAACTATTGGCCAATTCGTGGCGCTTCAAAAAGGCGTCCGAGTTGACTTCCGATCTGTTTGAAGTCGAACTACAACCGAAAACGGTCAAGAACAACCTCCCTATTCAGATAGGGTTCATGGTATACCAGTACGCGAAGTTGAAAATGTTAGAGTTCACATACGACTTCTTGGATAGATTCGTCGATCGGCGCGATTATGCCCTTTGTCAAATGGACACCGACAGTCTTTACATGGCTCTCAGCGGTGCCACGTTGGATGACCTAGTGAAACCTCGCCTGAGAGAGACGTACTTCAGAGAGAAACGAAAGTGGCTTCCGACAGCGGTGTGCGACGATCACTTAGAGCTTTTCGTGAAGACAAAAACGGAAAGAGTGCGAGAATGGTGTGCGCCGCCCGGCGGATGTTGTGAGAGACGGTACCTTCACGATCTGAGAACTTCGGGGCTCATGAAAGCGGAGTGGGAAGGTGACGGGATCCTAAGTCTCAACCCTAAGACTTACATTTGCTACGATCGAGTCAGCGACACCGGTGAAAGAAAATCCAAAAAATGGAGTGCAAAAGGCGTACAGAAGAAACAAAACCCCCAGGAACCAGACGCCTTCTTGGATGTTCTTCGCCAACGAAAAACTCTCATTGCTGTAAATAGAAATTTCAAAGTGGTGCGAAACAAAATGGTCACCTACACCATAGAGAAAGACGGCGTGCGCTACTTGTATTATAAGCGTCGCGTGCATTCTGACGGTGTGACAACGAGTCCTTTAGAGATATGAAAAAAAAAAAATAATAATAAGCGTGTGCATCTTTTCAAAAATAGAGTGTTTATCAAGATTGAAAAAAAAATAAATTAAAAAAAATTAAAAGAAAATATTGTTGTGTTTTTATTATCATACGGCTTCTTTTACTAGTAAGTCGCGCAGTCTCTTAAAGCGTCACTCATGTGACGACGTCGCTTCTAGTCACGGGATCCTAAACAAAAAAAAACTTCTTCTTCTTCCGGTCACGTGATCAATCAGGTCGCTTCCGGTTGGCCATTAAGTCGTGTGACGTCACTTCCGGTCACGTGACTCATCAGGTCACTTCCGATCACGTGATCCTAAATTAGGTCATATGACGTCACTTCCAGTCCCCTAAGTAGGTCAGTAGGTTACCCAGAATGCACCATCCCCTAAGTAGGTCACTTCCGGTCACCCAATGGAGGCCTCTGATTGGCTGCAGGGTTACCCAGAATGCACCACTAATCCCCTAAGTAGGTCACTTCCAGTCACGTGACCAAATGGAGGCCTCTGATTGGCTAACTAGGTCACGTGACGTCACCACTAATCCCCTAAGTAGGTCACTTCCGGTCACGTGACCAAATGGAGGCCTCTGATTGGCTGCATGTCGATTGAGTAATAAACAGTACTTAACTATAGTCCCGTTCCGATACATACTATACTACTCGCCTAGGAGACGGCCTGATGGCAGTTGAACAGTGGAATGATGAATGCGGACCCCGCAGCACTTTCAAACAGCTGGTGGAGATCGGAACAATCTTGTTCGGAGACTCCGCTCGGGTCGATCCGATGGTCACTTTTAAGAAGCGAGTGCAAGGCAAGAACGAGGCCCCAAGGGTTTTCGGACTTGCATTGATGAGACTCTTGAAGAAGGTACATCCTACTTCAGGAATCCATGATGCCTTATTTTCTAAGGAATTGTTCTCTCAGTTCGTCGCTGGATTGAGAGATCCAGACATACAACAGACGGTGTATGACACGTGGAGAGCTGATACGTCATTGGATGATCTTTTTAAGGCCATCGAGATACACGCTCTCAAAAAGTCACTGTTGGGGGACCGGATGCCAACCCGGGCCTCTGCCATAATAGAATGTTCTTCGGAGCAGTCTGATGGTACGGGCAGTGATGAGGAGGAGGTAATAGCTTCCGCGGCTCAGTTCAAGAGGAATGCAAATTCCTCTAAACCGCCGTGGAAGAATAAGAAGCCGGAAGGGGGTGGAAATCCTCCTCCGAAGAAGGAGTCATCGGATCAGAAACCTCAGATGATGGACGCAGCGTTTTTCACAGCGCTGTTTGAGAAGATGACGACTTCCATTCAGGGGGCTACACAGCCTAACAGAAGGAAGATCAATCGGAGGACCGCCAAGTGCTATAGGTGCCTGGAGATCGGTCACTTTGCGGCGGAGTGTACAGCTCTGAGCCCGAAAGTTCCCGGAAAGGAGGGAAACTAGAGGGGGTGGTCCGAGAAGGCGAGTGGACGACCCCTGGAGATGAAGTACGCCAACATACCAGAGAGGTAGAGCCTAGTGAAATTCCGAAGGCAGGAAGGGAATCAGGGGTTGCTTCGAGCTTGAGGGGTTCGGATGCCGGCCTGGCTAACATTCCAGTCCAACAGTTGCCCGGCAATGAGGCAGGGAGGCCCATTACAGATAGGAACGAGGAAGTTGCGGCTGTCACAGACACCGTGTGGGTAGGGAGTACCCAGCTTTCCCCGGATCATCCATGTTTTGACCATTTGAAGAAACATGGCCTTGATTTGGCTGCTCCGAAGGATTTTAAACGCTTCACTGTAAGCCCGTCTCCGCTGGGGGGAGGCGGTAGTATGTGTCTGTTACTGTGGCCGGTAGGGCGGGCGAGTTTTTAGTAGATATGGGAGCTAGTGAGTGAACGCCCGTTCGGCCGATGGGTCGAGTATGCAGACGTATGGGCGCGTGTTCATACCGCTCCGGATTGGGGGGAAGGAGTATGTGGCTTCTCCCACCATCGCGGATATTGCAGACGACGGTATACTGGGGTTGGACTTTTCGGTGTTGTATGACGCGGTCCTGAACCCTGGTACAGGGGTACTCCAGATAGAGCACCCGTTCCGTGCGGTGGAGCAATGTGTGCTCCAACAAGTATCAACAGTGGCAACGGTGGTCCAAACTGTAAAGATTCCTCCCGGACAGACGTGTGACGTGCTGGTCCGAAGCAAGGGGCTTAGGAGAGAGGAAGAGTCAGTTGTGGAGCCGGATGTGGCCATGTTGGGAAGTATCGGTTTGACAGGCATGGACACCCTGGTGGGTGATGGTGCTTGGACCGTGGTGCCGGTTTCTAACCCTGGGTTAGAGCCGAAGTATCTGAAAAAAGATACGGTGCTGGAGAAGGTGTTCACCAGTGAGGCAATAATGCCTGCTGGTCATGTGAGCATGAAGGGTGACCCTTCTCCGACCGCTTTGAGTGATGGACTCGAGAAAATGATCTCCGAAACGGATCTGACGGATCGGAGGGATCTCGATTCCTTGAGAAGGCTGGTAGTGAAGTATCAGGATGCATGGCAAGTGGAGGGGGAGCCGTTGGGCCGAACTGACAAGGTGCTGCATTCTATCAATACGGGAGATGCACAGCCGTTCAAAATGCCTTACCGACGCTTGCCGTTGGGTAAGAAAAGAGTTGTTGAAGAACAAGTGAAAACCATGCTGGAACAGAAGGTGATCGTGCCTAGCACTAGCCCCTGGTCCAGTCCTGTGCAGATGGTTACTAAGAAGGATGGGTCTATCCGATTTTGTATCGATTATAGGCGCTTGAATGGGGTAACCAAAAAGAATGCGTATCCTCTGCCCCGAATTGATGAGACTCTGGACTCGTTGGGTGGGAACCAATGGTTCTGCACCCTCGATTTACAGTCCGGATTTTGGCAGATCGGGATGAAGGAAGAGGATAAAGAGAAAACGGCTTTTACAAGTCACATTGGACTGTATCAGTTTGAGCTCATGCCTTTCGGGTTGTGCAACGCCCCTGCCACTTTTGAGGCCATGATGGAAACTCTGTTGAGTGATCTGTTGTGGCGGAAGTGCTTGGTATACTTGGACGACGTCATTAGTAGTATAGTATGTATCGGAACGGGACTATGGTTAACTACTGTTTATTACTCAATCGACATGCAGCCAATCAGAGGCCTCCATTTGGTCACGTGACCGGAAGTGACCTACTTAGGGGATTAGTGGTGACGTCACGTGACCTAGTTAGCCAATCAGAGGCCGCCATTTGGTCACGTGACCGGAAGTGACGTCATATGACCTACTTATGGACCGGAATTGACGTCATATGACCTACTTAGGGGACCGGAAGTGACGTCATATGACCTAATTTAGGATCACGTGACCGGAAGTGACCTGATGAGTCACGTGACCGGAAGTGACGTCACATGACCTAATGGCCAACCGGAAGTGAGTGACCTCATTGAGGATCACGTGACCGGAAGTGACCTGATTGATCACGTGACCGGAAGAAGAAGAAGAAGTGACGTCACGCGACTTAATGAAGAGATGAGCGTCTTTAAGGGGTCACGCGCTTTAAAATGAGATATATATTTTTTTTGGAGGAGGAGGAGGAGGAGGAGGAGGAGGAGGAGGAGGAGGAGGAGGAGGCGAGTCTCTTATTTTTTTCGGTAAACCAATAAAAAACACCACGATATAAGTTTGTTTTTTCATTTTTATTGTTTTACGAGCGACTGGAAGTGACTTATTGAACTAGGTAGAAGCGTTCTTTAGAGTGTATAAGGGGGGAGGGGAGGGGAGGGGAGGGGAGGGGAGGGGGGGAGGAGGGCCCCTTTAAGATGCATGGGGAGGGGGGCGCTTTTAGGATGCATGGGGCGGGTGGGGGGGGGGAGGGAGGGGAGGGGAGGGGAGGGGGGAGGGGGGCACTCTAGGGGGGGCGCTCTAAGGGGCGTTTGTCTCTTTTAAGAAAAAAAGAAAAGAAAAGATTTTAATCGAGAGACACGCTTCTTCCTCTCGAGAGGAAGAAGCGTGTCTCTTCATTTTTATTGTTTAGGATCACGTGACTGGAAGCGACGTCGTCACATGAGTGACGCTTTAAGAGACTGCGCGACTTACTAGTAAAAGAAGACGTATGAAAATAAAAACACAACAATAATTTATTTTATTTTTTTATTTCTTTTTTTTTCAATCTTGATAAACACTCTATTTTTGAAAAGATGCACTCAATCAATCAATAACACGCTTATTTTTTTTTTTCATATCTCTAAAGGACTCGTTGTCACACTGTCAGAATGCACGCGACGCTTATAATACAAGTAGCGCACGCCGTCTTTCTCTATGGTGTAGGTGACCATTTTGTTTCGCACCACTTTGGAATTTCTATTTACAGCAATGAGAGTTTTTCGTTGGCGAAGAACATCCAAGAAGTCGGCTGGTTCCTTAGGGTTTTGTTTCTTCTGTACGCCTTTTGCACTCCATTTTTTGGATTTTCTTTCACCGGTGCCGCTGACTCGATCGTAGCAAATGTAAGTCTTAGGGTTGAGTCTTAGGATCCCGTCACCTTCCCACTCCGCTTTCATAAGCCCCAAAGTTCTCAGATCGTGAAGGTACCGTCTCTCACAACATCCGCCGGGCGGCGGACACCATTCTCGCACTCTTTCCGTTTTTGTCTTCACGAAAAGCTCTAAGTGATCGTCGCACACCGCTGTCGGAATCCACTTTCGTTTCTCTCTGAAGTACGTCTCTCTCAGGCGAGGTTTGACTAGGTCATCCAACGTGTCACCGCTGAGAGCCATGTAAAGACTGTCGGTGTCCATTTGACAAAGGGCATAATCGCGCCGATCGACGAATCTATCCAAGAAGTCGTATGTGAACTCTAACATTTTCAACTTCGCGTACTGGTATACCATGAACCCTATTTGAATAGGGAGGTTGTTCTTGACTGTTTTCGGTTGTAGTTTGACTTCAAACAGATCAGAACTCAACTCGGACGCCTTTTTGAAGCGCCACGAATTGGCCAATAGTTCGAACCTCCGACTGTCAGTGTATCTCACCGCCGTGTGTTTTTCTTTGTTGCAGATTGTTTTACCGTACGTGGCGTTTCCCATTAACTTGTAACAGTCTGACAGAATTTTTCTCGTTCTCGTTCACGTCGCCACGTCTTCGCGCCGCCGTTACTTCGTCCGCGAAACCGGCAAAGGAGCGTTTAGGTAGGTATTCTACGACCAGCTGCACTTTGGTGACTATCAAACCGTGCTCTAAATACCACTTGAGAAGCGGCGTTCCCAAGAGAATATTTTTTCCGTGGTAACTCCCTATCAGACATCTCTGAGGCATGTTCAACAGCTTTTCTTCCTGCGCAAAGTCTGACATGTGAGGTCCTATGTCCGATTTTGAAACGGCCGCGTTCTTGAAAACGGGGGTCATTTCTTCGAAGTAGTCTCGTAGGTGAGGCGGTGTACTGATGTCCACTTGAACTAAACCGAACATTTTCCCGTCTTTCACAGCGGAAAGGATGTCGCTCTCGCTCATCGCGTTTCGAGACACTTTCAAAGCGTCAACCTTCCAGTGTTGTTGGGAGGCCTTAACCCGCTCATCTCGACGCTTCATCTCTCTCCATTCGCACTCCCACACGACGACCAGCTTGTGACCTAGCGCTTTCAAGTAAGCGCTTACTCTAGTCGTTCTGTCGCTTCTCTCCTCCCTCAGTGAAGCGCACTGATATCGGTGCGACGGTATGCACTCGTGAGCGTGGAACCAACACCCGTGAAACTGGAAAACCGTATTAGAGGCCGCGTGAAACCCGTCCACGCGAATTCTTCGACAGCCTACAACCATCTCGCCACCGTTCAAAGCGTGGCGCAGTTTCACGTCGCGGTCGTGCTCTACGAAGCGTAACCACTCCAAAGCGCTGTGAGAGTTTCTTTGCCTAATTTCGGGCTTGAACTCGGTCTCAGGTCGTCTCACCGCGTAATAGCCCGTGCAGTGTGCTTCGCTCATGCAGCGCAAGTACAGAGAGTTAGCGTCTAGTCCTAGGATGTGTTGGCACGGTCTCGCTTCTTCGCCGTACTTGTGCTCCCTTATCCGCGTGGTGCCCTTCTCGTGAAATCTATGGAAGATGATGGAAGGACCGCCGACTAGATTTTCTTTGATCAGAGCGTGGAGGACGGCGTCGAACTGGGGGAACGTTGTGAATGCGTCTTCTAGGTTTTGGAAGAGGAACCGTAAAGTCAAACCGGCGAGAGAAACCCCGTCTTTCAACATGTCAATGCCGCGATCTTCGAAAAATTTAGCGTGATTTTTCAGAGCTTCTATGAAAGGTTTGACGTCTTTGTTGTTGTAGTGGATCAAGTAATCTCCCATAGTTTGCATCTTCTCGTCGGACCAAACTTTCTGACATGCGGCGTAGTCGGATTCGGACATTTTGACGCCCGTCAGTTTGCTGTCAAAAGCCGATCTCGGTGGCAGTGTTCTGTTTGCCAGTTTCCTGGTAGACGTCATCCATTCGTAAGGAAAGTGACCTTTCTCTTCGTTCCTGGTGAAAGCTCGCAAATAGGTCGCGTAGTTGTAACCGGGTGCCAAATAGTTGACTACGTCCAAGAAAACCGTGTGCTGTGTGTAAACCGCCAAGTATTGATTGCTTCTCTTTATGACGCTGAATTCTTGGTTTCTTTGGTCTCCGGAGGCAAAGAACGAGTGAAGGCGTATTTTGATCAGGTTCAAGTCGTAACGCCCCGAGTTGAAGCCTACGACTGGAGCTTGACTGATGTATCTCAGAAGCCGCTTCTTCAGTTGAACTAACGGGTGTCTGGTCTGAGCCGCAGCGAAGCCGCCTGGAGAAGGGGTGAATGTCGCCTCCTCCAGCAGGAGAGCTTCACCTATCGCCGCATCTAACTTCGCTAACGTCGGTCGGTAAAGTTCTAGCACAGCTTCCCCGATCGCTTTGGCGTTCTCGTTTATGTGATTTAAAACTCGGTCCAACAAGGGGTCGGAATCGGCGTCGGATTCTCTGACGAAGCAGACTGGCCCCTCCCACCCTGGAAAGTCGGATGCGACGCTAGCCGACAAAGGGACGTGATCCCACAGCAGGGACACGTGTTCCGTCGACGGTTCTCTGCACGGTCTGAAGAAAGCCTCGAAATCGAAGGCGATCTTGTAAGGGTAGATTCCGGAATGTCTGTCGGGGGGAAAAATGGAGAAGTCTGCTAGCGCTTCGAAAATCGTTCTCGAATTTTGGTAGATGCCACCTACGTAGCGCAACTTGACTTGTCGGCAAGAGGAAAGCTGGTTCCTGTGTCTCTTCAGCAAGAACTCGGTGGTGAACGCCGCCTTACACTTGCAACATTCGTATATGCCCGCGTACGCGTTGAAGTCCGTGACGAGAGAGACGTGCAAACCGCCTTTCGCCGTCAGGTGTAGGTTGACTTTACCTCGGGCGGCCAGAGTTCTGGAAGGCGGTCTGATCAGAGTAACGCCTCTTCTCAACTTCCGCCCCGGCACCTGACGCGACGCGGTGTAAACCGCTATTTGTACGTCAAACAAGTTCTCTAACGCGGGTAAGTCGCGGATGTTCAAACCCGGAAAGGATTCAGGTGTGGCAGCGGGACAGAACTGACGTAACAAATCTGAAGCGCGCTTGCTGGTGTTGTATAAGTGAAAGGAAATGCAGCGGAAGACGCAGAGGTTGTCCTTGTTGGGAAAATCTAACACGCCGCTTCTCTTTCCAACTCGATTGGCCTGAGTGATCCTACCGCCTATGGGAAATTCCCCCGGTCCCATGTAAACGCAAATGTTCAAATTGGTAGGAAAAAGAACGTGCCACTTGGTGTCAGCGTCGCAAAGTTTCCGTACTTCCTCGCAAGCGACGGTGTTTTCCATCTTTGAGAGGAGCTCTTCCAAAGTTTCTGAATTAGTTATAGTAGGGAGCGGTTGTATGAGAGTTGCGTTGTTCTGGGAGGCGTGAAAGTAGCGCAGTTTGCTCTTGTCTTCTCTGTGTTGTAAGAGTAAGCCTACCGAGAAACCCACTTTGTATCTGAATCTTTGTGTCAAGTGAATGCGACGCATAGTATCTACAGCGTCACTCAACTCGCCGGTTGGTAGCCTGAAGTTTGTTACACTCACGCGAGTCCCGTGCATCCTGACGCCCGTTTGTATCGCAGGCCAATTCGCCGTGAACGTTTCCTCACCGTTCGGTACAGCACATATGCGCGGAGGGATGGTCACCCCGTCCAGAGATTCGCGTCGACAGTCAGTTGCTGCCGCCGACTGACCGGCGGCCATTCACAAAGAGAAACAAAAGACATAAGGCATGACGTTTTCAGCTGGATCCCTTTCCCCTCTTTTTTGAGAGATCCACTGTCATGAGCTAAGCTACTTACCACCCTGTTCAGCAATTCAACGCGCATTAGCTGTAAAAGGATTAACGGTGATGAGCTTAGAGTGTGTATACAAAAAAAACTACAGGAGGCGTGTGGCGTGAAGCAGGACCCCCTAAGACGAACGTGTCTGTCTGTGAGTAGAGGCGTGTGCATGTGGTGAGCGACTTAAGTGTAAGACAAAAAAAAATCACCGCCTCCTGCCGTGGTGAGTAGACCGGGCCGGCCGGCGGCGGCCGGCTAGTTCAATAGGGGTGACAGCTGACTAAGGCTGGGCATGAAAAAATCCGATTTTCACCTGACCTCTGACGTTTGTTACAATGAATGTCAGAGGGAGAGAGAGGCGTCCTCAGGTAGGGGGTAGGAGGTAAGGCTATGGATGAGGAAAAAACACCATTTTCAGCTGGTCTCCACCGATAGCGATGACATACCCCTCGTCATCTAAGCTCTTAAGGAGCGGAGCGGCTGAAAAAGCGTCATGCGGACAGGTCGCTAGACAGCTGGAGTGCTGTTGGAAATAGGATTAAACTCCCTCTGTATAAAAGCTCTGATTTCTGTTGGAGACGAGATGGCTCAAGCTATTCCACTTTCAAGCTCGCCTTCACCGCCTTGTCCACCTGAAAAAAAGTTAATGCGGCTTGACGACGTGAGACGCGCGGGGCAGACCGATGGGGAGAATAGAGAGGTAGGACAGCGGCGCTTAGCATATAGCGACGCCTTGCTTCGTCAACTAGGTAAAGAGTTGAGCGGATCTTGGAGAGAGTTGGGCAGTAGCTTAAATGTTACCGCCGCCCATATGGATGCTCTAGTAGAGCGCAGTGTCAAGACACCGGAGGAGCTGTGTACGGCGATGTTCCGAGTCTGGTGGGGTGAAACCCCGCATCGTCATAGATGGGGAGAGCTCGGTCGCGTCTTCACCCGCATTAGACGAGTGGAACTGTTGGCTCAGTGGATGTCCCTTCTCCACAGGCAGGGGTTGGATTTCGAAAACCCCGACTCACGCGAGATGCATAAGCACTTGGGCGCCCTCGGCAGACGCCTAGGTAGCAGGTGGAAAGAGGTGGGGGACCATTTAAAATTGTCGTCTGAGAGGTTAGATAAGATCGCTGAAGAATGCGAATACGGAGGAAGTCCCGCTGAGTGGGCCTTCCGAGTGTTGAAAATGTGGCAAGCTGAAGCTGACGGTGCCGGCAGTACGGCTTTTAAACTCCTTCGAGTGTTGACTGAGGACATGGGAAAGTTTGACCTCAGCATCGCGATATTACTTGACTTTATCAAGCAAGAAACAACGAGAACGACGGACATGTGAATTGTTGTGTTTTATTTTCATACGTCTTCTTTATTAGTAAGTAAAAAAAAATATTATAACAATTAAGTCGCGTGTCCTCTTAAAGTGTCACTTCCTCCAGTCGCAGCTGATCGCCTCATCGAGGCATGTGATAAACAAAAAAAAATGAAGAGACACGCTTCTTCCTCTCGAGAGGAAGAAGCGTGTCTCTCGATTAAAATCTTTTCTTTTCTTTTTTTCTTAAAAGAGACAAACGCCCCTTAGAGCGCCCCCCCCTAGAGTGCTCCCCTCCCCCCTCCCCTCCCCTCCCCTCCCTCCCCCCCACCCCCCCACCCGCCCCATGCATCCTAAAAGCGCCCCCCCTCCCCATGCATCTTAAAGGGGCCCCCCTCCCCCCCTCCCCCCCTCCCCTCCTCCCCCCCTCCCCTCCCCCCCTCCCCCCCTCCCCTCCCCTCCCCTCCCCTCCCCCCTTATACACTCTAAAGAACGCTTCTACCTAGTTCAATAAGTCACTTCCAGTCGCTCGTAAAACAATAAAAATGAAAAAACAAACTTATATCGTGGTGTTTTTTATTGGTTTACCAAAAAAAATAAGAGACTCGCCTCCTCCTCCTCCTCCTCCTCCTCCTCCTCCTCCTCCTCCTCCTCCTCCTCCTCCTCCTCCTCTCCTTCTCCTCCTCCTCCTCCTCCTCCTCCTCCTCCAAAAAAAATATATATCACATTTTAAAGCGCGTGACCCCTTAAAGACGCTCATCTCTTCATTAAGTCGCGTGACGTCACTTCTTCTTCTTCTTCTTCTTCCGGTCACGTGATCAATCAGGTCACTTCCGGTCACATGATCCTCAATGAGGTCACTCACTTCCGGTTGGCCATTAGGTCATGTGACGTCACTTCCGGTCACGTGACTCATCAGGTCACTTCCGGTCACATGATCCTAAATTAGGTCATATGACGTCACTTCCGGTCCCCTAAGTAGGTCATATGACGTCACTTCCGGTCACGTGACCAAATGGCGGCCTCTGATTGGCTAACTAGGTCACGTGACGTCACCACTAATCCCCTAAGTAGGTCACTTCCGGTCACGTGACCAAATGGAGGCCTCTGATTGGCTGCATGTCGATTGAGTAATAAACAGTAGTTAACCATAGCCCCGTTCCGATACATACAATACTACTGTCATTGTTTACGGCAAGACATTTGAAGAGTGTGCATTGAACCTCGGAGAGGTATTGGAGCGAATTTGGTCCAATGGCTTGACTTTAAAGCCAAAGAAATGTGAACTTTTTCGGAAGTCTATGGTCTATTTGGGCCGGATCATCTCCACCGCGGGTGTGCAGGCTGATCCGGCTAAACTGGAGACTGTGGAGACTTGGGAAGTTCCGAAAGGACCAAAGGATATCAGATCCTTTTTAGGGTTCTGTTCCTATTACAGGGACTTCATCCCCGGATTCTCTAGGGTGTCTCAACCCTTGCAAAAGTTGAGCCATTGGACTCCGGGGAGGAATAAAGAACCCTTCCCATGGGGGATGGAGCAGAATGACGCCTTCAAAGAGATTAAGGCATTGTTCCGAGCCACCCCAGTGCTGAAATACCCTACGGAGAAGGGGCAATTCATCCTTGACACTGATGCGAGCAATGAGAGCATCGGGCCGCATTGTCCCAGATCCAGGACGGAGTAGAGGTCCCGCTGGCGTTCGCTAGTAACAGTATGAACAAGGCACAGAGAAATTATTGTACTACCAAGCGAGAGCTGCTGGCTGTAGTGGTGTACACAAAGAAGTTTCGGCACTTCTTGTATGGAGGGAATTTCACACTCCGGACTGATCATTCTGCCTTGAGGTGGCTCCTTAATTTTAAGGACGCGGAGGGGATGATTGGTCGGTGGTTGAATCACCTCAGTGAGTTCGGACTGGAGAACTCTCATATCCAGCACCGAGCGGGCACGAAGCATATCAATGCTGACTGTCTTAGTCGACGTCCGGTTCGCCGTTGTGTGCGTCCGGAGTGTGGGGATTGTGGTGCTCACAATGCTGTGGTACAAGTGTGCGTTTGCCTTATGACGGGTTGTTGCAAAACCTGTTGGATTGGTCCACCGACACTATAAGGACGTACCAGATAGCCGATCCTACCATAGCACGACTGAGGGAGCTTGTCCCTACTGGGGTCTGTCCAGTGAGACCTGAATTATCACTGGAAAACCGTGAAATGCGACGTTTCCTGGCTCAGTTCCATGAACTGGAGGTTCGGGATTCGTTGTTGTGCAGGTGGAAGTCTTGTCCCGGGAAGCGAAGGGTGTTACAAATGGCGATCCCGGCTGCTATGAGGAAAGACATCCTGTACTACTGCCACGGCCATTCCACTCGTGGGCATTTCGGAAAGAAACGCTCTTTGGAACGGCTGAGAAGAAGGTATTACTGGCCGGGAATGTCCAGCGACCTTTTAAGGTGGATCGAGACATGTCCGGCCTGTTGTTTAGGCAAACCTGGTCCTGGACTGGGAAAATTGCCGTTGCAACAAGAGCTGTTCGGAGTAAGGTTCGCTCGGATAGCCGTAGACATTATCAGTAGGGTGAAACCCACTCCTAAGGGTAATACGTGTATGATGGTGGTCTCGGACTACTATACAAAATACACCCGACTGTACCCACTCGAGGATCATACTGCTGCTACTTGTGCGGAAGCACTGGTAAAGGGGTGGATCCTCCATTTGGGGGCTCCCTTGATGTTACATAGCGATCAAGGGAGAGAATTTGAGTCAAAATTATGGGCTGCTATGTGCCATCAGTTGGCTATATGCAAGACTCGGACCAATCCGTACCGACCCCAGTCTGACGGGCAGGTGGAGCGGTTCAATCGGACCTTGATCCAGGTCTTGAAGCCATTAGTGAACTCCCATATGGATGATTGGGATGACCAGTGCGGTCCACACTTCGACAAATTGCACTCCGAACCTCCTGGTGTTCGGGGAAGACTTGATCATGCCAGCAGATTTAGTATTCGGAGTGGTAGGGATCAGTCCAGAAGCACCTTGTACGGTGCTGTTTGTGGAATCTCTACGGGAGCGGTTCAAATTTGCCTACGAAACAGTTAGGGCTCATTTGCTCAAAGCTGCGAATTGGCAGAAAGTGGGTTATGACACCGGATTGAAGTTGCGGCGGTTTGTAGTGGGGGATCGAGTGATCCGACTGCATGAGCCGCTTTGTAACGTCAAACTGGCGAATAACTGGGATGGACCACATACCGTGGTTAAATGTATCAGTCAAATGACTGTATTGATCCAGTCTGCAGCGGGACGCATCCGAACGAGCCATGTGGCTCGGCTGCATGCTTGGGCTGGGAGGGAGCTCACCCCGGAAACGGAGGTGGACAATGAGAGTTCCGAGGCTAAATTTGTACCTTTAGAAGGGGTGTCGGCGGATCCCCCTAAGAAGGTGGTACGAAAGAAGCTCCGAAAGACCGTAAAAAAGAAAGTCTTCGGCAGGCAAAGGAAGAATGGCACGGAAAACTAGAATCAAGGCTGGAGTTTTAGTTAAGAAAGAGTGTCCTTCGGCCAGGTTATTAGATGCGGGCGGTAATCCCGTTCGGCGAAGACCAAGGCTGGTGGCTAGAGGGGCTGTAACCTAGCTTGTTTACACAACGAGTGTGGTGTCCTGTGTTGTCCTATATGTTATGTGTGTGCTACCAACAGGGGCCCTCAGAGTCAATAGAAAAGAATGTAAGAGTGCTCCCCGAGGGTGGTGGACGGATAATCCAGTGGGATAATCTTCGATTTCCCATATATATCCACTAATACTCCTGATGAGCTCTTTATTCGAAGTATATTTTGACTTTTGTGGAGCCGCCCGAGTGGCAGCAAGATCCCTAAAGCCCAAGATGCGGGCGGGAGAGGTCGTGACCTGATTAACCGGTAATTGGGTCACACCGGATAACGGGATCGCGTCCAATCACGCGAGATGCCGCGCATGCGCTTTGTTTTAAAAACAAAAGCGAGGGAACCGCCATATTGATTTTGGGCTCACCCAAGTCAATAGCGGTGTCGGTCGGCAGCAGCGAAGTCGGGATTTGGGACGTTTAGAAGAGGAGAAAAGTCAGTAAAAGAGTTGTAAGCAGTGAGTACTCTTTTCTAGCGTGGTCTGAGACAAAAGAGGGCGGCGGGGAACTTTTGGTTTCCCCGTCAAACTCCCCGTCGTAAGACAACCAGTGAAAAGTGAGGATGGCAGAGCAGCAGCTCTGTCAGTCCGAACTTACCGGAGACTCCGAGGCAGCTTCGGCTGTCAAGGGTCTAGTGGATGCTCAGAACCCTAGTAGTGATGAGCTCAGCGCGAGTCTGGCGGATATGTCTGTGGATCCGGTAGTCTCCCCGATTAGGAAGTCACCATCGCCCGTGGGCAGTGAGGACTCCCAACTGCTGCAGGGGATCGCCTACTCCGAAGTAGCGCAGGAACCTTCCGAGACCACTCTCCGACCCTCACGGTTGTGCAGTCTGAGTATCTCTCCCACCATCCAGAAGGCAGTAAGCAGGAAACAGTCTATGGAGAGTGGTAGTGAGTCCGACACTGCACGTCCGAGGACGCGCGGTGGAAAGAGTGCTACCGGGGATCGGTCCAAGTCGTCCAATTCTAGGGTTAGTACAAAGGCTCTCAAACACGCGAGTGCTGGGAAGAAGCCGCCGGTAAAGGTTGAGCCTAAGAAGTCCGACCCCAAGAAGAGTAGTACTCCGAGTACTAAGAAGACGGCCGAAGGATCCAAAGAAGACGGACCCTAAGGCTGCCACTGCTACGGCGCCGAAGGATCCGAAGAAGAAAAATACGTCTGTAAAAGACGTAACTCAGACGGATCCGAAGCCCGCCGCTAAGGATCAGCCAAGGAAGGGTCAGACATCCACCAGCGGTACAGCTGTCAAGACTCCGGGCCCCAGTAAGTCGTCCATCCCGATCCCTAGCAAGGTAAAGGATGGTGCTAAGAAGGCTGAGTCCTCAGCCCCTCCGGCCCCGGTGACCGACCTGTTGTCCTTCTCGCAAGGGTTGGATAACAGTGCGGCGGTGGCGGCTACAGCCGCTGCGCTCGCTGGTGGGGCCGGACACGGGGGAGGTCGTCCGAAGACGACAGTTACTCCTCAGCAGCCCCGGACAGAAGTGGCCATGGATGTATCATCTGGCGCCCATGTCGTCCGGACCTTACAGACGGTGTTGTCCAACATCACCTTCAAGCTCCCAGCTGAACCGGAGCCACAGAAAGAGGTACCCACCCGAGTGGACCCACCTCCCCAGACCAATGAGCCTAACCCGGAGACATCCGACATGGATACTTCGGATGAGGCCGGCAAGCTGGACCAAGCCGCGGGTGGTGGTCCGTCGGGGTCGGGAATACACATCCTAGCCCCGCATGAACACAATGACTGGGACAAGGAAGACGCTGATGTCCGATCCATCCTACGAGGGGCCATCATTGATCAGATGAGCAAAGAAGAGACTAGGTCTTTCGACTTAATCCAAATGAGAACCTTCCGGGGGCTTGACAGTTTGTCCGCTAGGTTCCCGGCCTGGTTCCCGGACCGCTTAACAGAGGCCATGGAAAACGTGAGCAACGTGGCTAGCAGGGCTCGCCTAGTCGCTCAGTCGGAAGGTCGCCCAGAGGTTATTGAGGCTTTGGGATCCGATATGCTAACCCCTTCGGAGTACAAAGTTGTCCATAACCGGAGGGAGAAGCGTCGACACCTGACACCAGCGATGAAGCTGGCTCGGGGAGTGGAACAGAAGACCAAAGAGTCTATTCTGGATGCAACTCTGGAGGATGAAATCATCCTACAGACATCAGCAGCAGCTAGGAATGCAGATACTAGTCGTATGGAGAAGGCCAACCATCGGGACGCAGTCCTGAGGGAGACCATCAAGTTGACATCTCTCGAAGCGGGTCAATCCCCAGAGGAGGTTGAAGCAGTCTTGAAGGGTTTGGATGAAAATACCATCCCGGATGACGAGCTACAGGTACTGGTGAGGACAGCACTCCGAGCCAATGCCGCCAGTGGGTTTAAATACTTTAAACCTATGTGTGTGACGGACTGCATCAAGGATAAACGTTCCTCACACCACCCGGAAGAGGTGGCTCAGGACGGCCTTTCTGATGATGAAGCGTGGATCAAGAAGGATCCTCTCGACAAGTCGGTACAGTTGTACTATTTTGAGTTACTGGAGAAGGTCCGGACTGGTAGTACCAAATACCATTCGTATCTCCAAAAGACTAAACTGGCCTGGGCAATGGCGAGATGGAATCCATCTAGCAGGTGCCCCTTTGAAAACTGTTAAAATATTGACATATATCCGAGAGGGAGCAAGAGTTGTCCCGATATTGATCTGTTCTATACCAGAGCAGACATCATCCGACACCTGGCTAAGAAGCACGGCTTGTCCCTGGAGACGGTGGCAGAGCGTATACAGCTCGCCCATGCGGAGGTCTACTCCCATTTTGGGGTAGTAGGCAAGAAAGAGAATCTCGAAGTGGACTTCGGCTCCAACGAGAAAGGAAAGGTCCGGGTCTTTTACAAAGTAAACCTGGACGGCAACTATATCCGGATTCCGGAAAGCGACCTCTTCGAAGAGTTCGAGGAGTACCAGAAACGTACCAGTACGAAGAAGGTACGGAAAGCTCCGAAGAGACAGAACCAGTCCTTGGAGCTGACCGATGCCAAAAGATCTAAAACGGATGAGAGGCAATCCGTTATGGAGAAGGCGGATCCTGGCTATCAAGGCCCGGCATTCACTTCCACTAAGACGGACTGGAAGACGGGCCGTCAGGGCAGGCCATCCCGGCCTGCTCCGGAGGATCCGAACACCAGTATGGAGGGAACCTTTGAGGATAACTTCCCAGCTAGTGACCTGGTCCCGGGAGAGGAGTCGCAAACCCTCACCCAGACCGGAAGGACGAAGGCTTCAGTAAAACATACACTGAAACCTGCCAAGGCACAGGATCTCCCTCCCGAGACTCAGGATGAGGATCGTTTAGTCTTGCGACTAAGAGGTCCTCCGTCGTTCCCTCGCGCCGACTTCGCCTCGTACGAAGCCGGACAGGAGGCATTTGATAAGTGGCAGGACAACTTTCACCAGTTGCTTGCCGGCCTCAGTCAGGAGGTGGCGATGTTGTCCCTTAACACGGTGCATCATCTCCATCAGAGGGAAGTTGCGGTCCAAAAGGCAGCAGCAGTGGATGCTGTTCAGGAGGAGCGGGAGAGGGCTCGGACTGAACAAGTGTCTGCTAAATTCGAAAGGAAGAAGCAAAGGTTGGCAACTAAGAACGCCGAGGAAAAACTGGACCATGAACGTCGCCGGTTCAGGGATTGCTTTGCGCATGAGATGCACGAGTGGGATGGTACCAGGGCTCAAATCGAGACATGGCTCCAGGAACTGACTCTGGCTGAGGCCGAGTCTGACTCCGATGAGGAGGAGGCGCCGGCTAAACCCGACGCCACGGGTGACTTGGAGTCCGGATAGGATTACTCTATCGCAGGACCCGACTAGGAAGGGGGGGGGTATTCGAAGTATACAAACCCCAATAGCAGAACACCCTCTAAAAGGGTGGAGGAGTATCCGGACAGCAGGACGAAGCAGGCTGGCTACGCAAGGATCCAGTCTGCCAGTAAACACTGACGGAAGCAGAGGACGAGATCCGGAGAAAGAAAGCAGAACTCGGGACAGGAGCACGTTACCAACGAGGATCCGATACGTCGTTTTTTTTTTTATATATATGACATTCCATATCAGGACCGAGTGCTCCTTATAATCAGTCCGAAGATCGCCTGGAGGCAGGACTATTTTTTTATTATTACCTTTACGCTCCCGAGTATGAGCTATGAACTTTCTTGTTCCCGTGAGTAGGAGCTGAATGAAGTAGGTTCCGAAAGCCGGGCGGAATGCTGCACCATCTACAGAGGATCCGGATCTTCGACATGGAACATGTATGATGTCCTTTTTGTTAATACTATAATATGTACTTATTTCTTAATCCATAAGAAAAGTGATATTGTTTATCACTTATAGTATTATTCATTACGAGTGTAAATAGCTCGGGGTCCTGGAGGGACGATTTTTTTTTGTGATATTGTACTTTTTCAAGTGTTTGTATACTATATGTGTAGGTTAACTCCATCTATCCTAGGGAATGGGGCGTAATTTTTATTGTTTATGTATGTGTAATGCTGTATATGTCTTACATGCATTGTTTATGTGTGTGTAATGCTGTATATGTCTTACATGCATTGTTTATGTGTGTGTAATGCTGTATATGTCAGGTGCAGAATGAGAACCTGTACAATGTTACCGTGCAGGTAACCATGACTACATTACTTAGGTAGATCAAAGGGACAAATATCCGCATAATTAACTCCAGCTGGTAAATGTCAGCAGTTCCTAGGTACTTTAAATGTTGTGGTGACAGGTTCAACACTCCTTGTTCCTACCATAATGCCGCAGGGCATTA
Organism: Harmothoe impar; assembly: GCA_947462335.1. Classification (NCBI taxonomy): domain Eukaryota; kingdom Metazoa; phylum Annelida; class Polychaeta; order Phyllodocida; family Polynoidae; genus Harmothoe; species Harmothoe impar. The sequence continues at coordinate 794,142 of OX381711.1, read as the reverse complement.
CATTAGGTGCAGCCCCAGTCTGTAACATTGGTGCATCATGACGACCCTTCAGGAGTGTTGCAACCCTGTAGGGTTGGCATGATGCTTGAATGCAGCACTGGCCAGTTACTCACCAGGACTGCACTTATGCATCAATATGACCAAGGGCTTGATGCATTGATGCATTAAGCCACCCTTAAAGAGTTAACATAGAAGTGCATATAGGGTGGTAAATACAGTTACCTGGTTACACATGTACAACATCCAGTTGTGCTGCAGAACTCTAGATGTGACCCTGTACTGTACCGTGTAGTTACTGCTGCCTGGTTCCTCTTACAGCATCCACTACCCTGTAGGAGATGACATCATGCCCCACCTACTGCACCTCCTGCAGAGGGAACCCAACACTACCAAAATACAGTAAGTGTCTCACTGTGTACATCGTATCCTGACATCATGTAATAAGGCAATACGTGTAAAACTAAACAGGAATTTAAACATGTACAATGATATCATTTTCTCAAAGATCAAAGACCTTTTACCTCTTCTCCTGTCAGGATAGTGTCTGATAAGTGTAATGCATCTCTGTCTAAGGCTGACTGAGAGACATATACAGCTGCACTTAACCATAGGAAATTCATAACGTTTAGATATATGTGTTTCATAGTGAACAAGTGATAGATATGGAACAGCCACAGTCCTGTATGCATTATATTAGTCACAGTCAAGGCTGATCATGAGTCAAAGAGGCAGTGGCTGTTCTATATTTGACTTATACCACGAGTGATTGGTTTGTATGTGATATAGAGGCAGGTTGTTTCTTTTGTTCTCCCAGCCAACTGTAGTATAAATGTAGTTGTACAAACAGGTAGACTTCTCCCCACTCTGTGTGAAACATGAAGAACCAAGGACATTGTAACATACTGAATATGTACATTTACTTCTAGGTCTATGTCTGGTGCTTCACCACGTTTGAAGGTACAGAGGAGGTAAGTCCATGTGTGTCACCCTCACTGCTGTGTTAAAGGTGACAGGCTCTTATTACATCATCTGTATATCACAGCCATATCCTGTGCAACTAGTCACAATGACATGTAGGGGCAGCTTTAGGCATTTACAACAGGCTTTATTCAGATAAAAGTGTTTCTTAGTTGTGTGAAATGTGTATTTTTGTTAGTAGGGAATGTATATATACATGCAGTACAGTGGTGAGGTTGGTAACAAGAATTGACTTTTGCATTAGTCCTATAGAGTAGAGTGGTCAGGTTTGTAACAGTGCCTCATGTACATGTGTGTAATACACTGTTGCTATGGTTAACATCACTAACTGTTCTTACAGGGGAAGATCAAACATTTACTACACCATCGTAGAAGGTAAGAAACTGTTTCAACCATTAAGTCACTAGTTCCTGGTAATAATGCCTGATGCCTTAGTAACACACCTTGTCACACATTACTGCGTGTTACAGGTCGTTATCTATGCTACACACATAACTCATTGTGGCACAATTTGTCTCAGTATATTTTGTCCCAGACACCACTATTGTATTACAACATGTTTGGGCAAAGTCAATGTGCCGTAGTAAATTAGTCAGGGATCTGTCCTCATACTATATAGTTGATGGACATTATAAAACAGTTGGCCGTGCATCATAGCTCTAGAGAGGTCACGTGCCGTTCATTATAGTGTGACAGTGCACGCTTAGCATGGCACCAGTTGGAGACATCATATTATGCTGGTTATTGGGGCTTTTTGGAAACTTTTCTCATAAAATGGAAAAAAATAAGGTTAATTACCGTTTTATAAAGACAATAGAAAACTCATTCTCCACATCTCGACTGTCTGTTGTCCTATGATGCACTCAGATGCATTCGTGCATTATAGGACAACAGTCTCAACGTGAAGAGCATCATTTTCTATTCTCTAATTAGTGGGTGGTGTACTATATACAAGCTGGCAGCCCTTCACAGCCCCTGCTACCCCTGACACTCTCCCTAATCATCACTACACAGTGTTCTAACATTACAGTTAAAGGTATTGGAGTCGGGATCTGGCCTGAGGAGGCAGAGGTAGAGTCAGCGTCTACTTCCAGTAACACAAGCTCACCATCCACAGCCCCAGTACCACAAGGTAGGACTCAGAGACATGTACACAACTTATCTGACCCTGCTGAGGGGTAGACCCCACAGTAACAGGTAATAAAGGGGTAACTCAATGTTACTTCAATCAGTTACCAGCTTCTAACTTACTTCATCTCTCTCTCCAGTCACATCAGGTTGGCTAACACCTACATGCCCTTAATCAAGCTGCCCAGCTGTGACTAGAAGTCCACATCTCCTCCAATCTTAGATCATGTACCTCTTATGCTAAATAGTTGCAAACGGATACAATTACATACAAGTATGATCACAACATTTGATACCTAGTACTATTATTCTCAGTCCGGCAGGTTGTGCGGCGTGCACCGTCCATACCCCCGGCACAGACCGGACCTTCCACCTCCCACATGCCGACACCTACCGAGGCCCAGCTCCCCGTTTGGAGCGGCACGTCCACCTCCCACATGCTGACACCTGACACTAGGCTGGTCCTCTGCTCACCGCCCCCCAGCACACATGCGGCCGGGTCTGCACCAATAGAAGACCAGATGTACCGCATGGTGCTGACAGGGCCCGGCCGGGACGTGAAGCCAATCGTGGAAGCCGTCACACGCACGCTGCACAGGAGTCACACATGTAAGTCAATGGATGGCCTCATGACAGGGAAACTGGGGATGGAGAGGGATGGTCATTGGTTTAAACCACACATGCTTAGACCACACTAGGTTATGACCACAAAATACTGTCACATATTGACTCCACAGTTCCCATATTCAAATATCAAATTTTGCTCCCAATGTTGATTTTGACACAAAAGTCGACCAAAGGGTCAATTTTTCATCCCAAAGTCGTTTTTCTTAGATACAATTAATGGGTCTACCTGGGTATTTAAGGATATTTTTGACAAAATGTTTTTGGGCCTAAACGAGTGTAGGGGCTAGGGTTATACAGGGTTTATATGACGGGTTCTGTTGGATGCTGTGTTGCGAACTCCGTCCGAACCCTTCAGCCCGACGGCAGGTGGCAGCATCTGCTTCGGGCTTGGGGTATGGACAGAGTTCGCTATAGGCTTCCGGTCTGCGTGTGCGCGCGCAGGCTGGCTGCCTATATATACCCAGCATCCAATGGGACTCGTCGGTTACTCTTGAGCCACGCTTGGTGAGAGGCCCCGTGATCACAGCGGCTATATTAGCCTACTGACCCGTTCCGAACCCTGCTAGAGCTTTGCCTGTCTAGGTTACTGAATAAACCTATTGATTCGCAACCTGTAACACTTGATCCGAACTGTGTTGACTTTGTTCTTTTACTTGATACTATAACAATATCATAGAGGACCAAAGTATCGTTTATTACACTGGTGCCGTGACCAGTTCTGAGTGATAAGCAGGTTAGCCTGTGCAAAGCAGACCTCGTGCTCTGGCAGGAGCAGCGAGGTCTCCCGATGAGGCATTAGCCTTGTCATCGGAGGGGTTATGTGCCATCGATGAGGCAGATACCCCCACACGGAGCGCGGATGTTCTACCAGGAACAGGCGTGCTAACGGGACCAAGAGGTCTGGAAATAATGAGTCGCTCGTTAGAAGAGATGAATCTGTCGATGTTTAACGTCGGCGGATCACGGGCAGCCGCTCCGACACCCCGGAGGTATGGCAATTTGGAGGTACGTCGCTTCGACGACATGCGAGAAGCCAGGGTGCAGGAACGTCTGCAGGTAGCCCAAAAAGAATTGCTGGCCATTCAGGCAATGTCCAACGAATGGAAGAACAATTTGATTGCGTTGGAGGGTGCAGTCACACACCGAACTTCCAAAATCAAGGAGAAGGATGCGAGGCTGTCCACCTTGTTGGAAAAAAATGAGAGGCTTGCACAGTCCCTGAGTATGGTCCGGTGGGAGTTTAACCACAAGACGGCAGACCTAGAGGCGGTCTGATCCGTGTTTGTTTCTGCAAACACGGAGCTGAACCAGATCTGTGTGGCCAGGGACGCCTTGGTAGCAGAAACTGAGGGATTGCGTTCCGAACTCGTTCGGGATACGGAGGACCTAAGAGAGACACGTCAAACTTTGAGCATGGAGTGTGACATATTGAGAACCAAGAAAACTGCTATACAGCAATTTTTGTTGGAGGCCCGACAGAGTATGCAGGACAGTAGCACCTCTTACGCTTCGGCTGATAATGAGATCCCGACGGCTGGTCATTACATGAGTTTTACAGACACTCCGAACCTACCAGGTGGGCGTGGAGTGACTATAGAACCGGCTTTGTCTGCCTCAACGCCAGGTCGACCACATAGGTTTGGCCGAGCAAGGGGTAGAGGAATGGCTAGTGAATACTCTCAGAGGGTAGGTATCAGTGGCATCCGTCCGATACCAAAAGAGGTATTCTCGGTGGCACCGGGGATTGCTCCTTCGGAGAAACGGAGACCATTGTCGGAGCGGGTACTTACCCAACAAGAACAGTTGCACCAGGAGCTACAGTTGCAGCCAAGAGCTACCTGACACCTGGAAGCTTGTCGGAGTGGCAGACTTGCCAAACTGACAAGATGTTTCAGGAGCAGAGAGCCCTAGAAACGGAGAGGAGGGAAGTGTTCCGCCAGCAATAGCTGTCCTGCAACAGCAAAAGAAACGTATGCAAGAAAACCCTGCGATGGCAGAGGAGCTAGCGGAGCAAGAGGCGGCAGTGTTAAGAGCCTGAAAAGAGGGACTGAGGACTGCCAGCGAAGCTGCAAAAGCCAAACTGGAGCAAGCCCAGCAAGAGAAGGAGGCCGAGAGACAAGCCAAGCAATTGGAAAAGGAGAAGGCCGAGCATCAACGGTTGTTTGCTCTGGCCCAGCAGTGCCAGTACATGACAGATCTGGAAAAGAATTGGTGGTTCAGTCAAGGTATTGACCCCACGAAGGATCTGGTGGCGTATGGTACTTACCAGGCCTATCTGGAAAGACAAAATAACGTACCGAAACCGGGGGCGACTCCGGGGACGACTTCGGGGACGACTCCGGGGACGACTCCGGGGACAAAGAGTCCGAAGAAGGCTCCGAGACGGTCAATTCTGAGTTCGGAGTTGCAAGAGTTGTACGATACTAACCCCGCTATAGCGGGGATAGGGTTGCACAACGTAGGCGCGGAACAAGCGCCTCAACTGCCATCTCCAAATGTCACCTCTAAAATTAGGGGATCGTCCAACGCAGCCCGGCGGATTGCTAGTGAACCTAGTCCGTACTGGCAGAAAAACTCTTGGGAAGAGTGGCTAGGAGCCACCGTAGAGGATATCAACCTCGGTGGTTGGGATCAACATGATGCTATTCCTTATCAGGCCTGGACAATCCGGGAACTTCTCCACTACAGGTATAATACCCCACAGGGGAAGATTTCCCAGCAAGGGTAGATTTTCCCTTACTTAGGGCAGCTCTGTAGCCGGGGCACAGCCCTTATCTATACAGAGATAACAGCCGCTGGTAGAGATAACGGCCGCTGGTAGAGATAACGGCCGCTGGTAGAGATAACGGCCGCTGGTAGAGATAACAGCCGCTGGTAGAGATAACGGCCGCTGGTAGAGATAACGGCCGCTGGTAGAGATAACGGCCGCTGGTAGAGATAACGGCCGCTGGTAGAGATAACGGCCGCTGGTAGAGATAAGGGCCGCCGCCTGCCCACACCACCAAAGGGGAATCTCCCAGTGCACTATCTTATCCAGGCGGGATAGTGAGGCAGGGGTGAGGAGGGGGTAGAGTCCACGTATAAATATACCTTATTTCAGCCATATTTTGTCATTTAAATCATTATATTTCACGAAATACAATACTGTAATACAAGCCCATTCACATGTAACTAGATACCTACATTGTCTACCTGTATATAGCTTAATCATTTTCAGCAAATAATGTTTAGATATCAGCAAATTGGATTTCCTGGTTCAACCTAAAATTGCATATATATATATTGACCCAAATCAAGGGGAGAAAAGCCGTCATTGGACTTTACCCCTGCAATGAGTTAAAAGTCGGATTTTCCCCGCCTGCTTATATCTGTAAGGGATTGTGCTTGGGAGACCGCCTGATGGCGGTCGAACAGTGGAAAGAGGAATGCAGGCCGCAGGGTTCTTTCAAACAGCTGGTGGAGATCGGGACGATTTTGTTCGGAGGCTCCGCCCGGACGGATCCAATGGTCGCTTTTAAGAAGCTGGTGCAAGGCAAGAACGAGGCCCCGAGGGTTTTTGGACTTGCGTTGATGAGTCTCCTGAAGAAGGTACATCCTACTTCAGGGATCCATGATGCCTTATTTTCTAAGGAATTGTTCTCTCAATTCGTCGCCGGATTGAGAGACCCCGACGTACAACAAACAGTGTTCGATACGTGGAGGGCGGATACGTCGTTGGATGACCTTCTTAAGGCCATTGATATACACGCCCTCAAAAATTCGCTGCTGGGAGACCGGGTGCCAACCCGGGCCTCCGCCATCATAGAATGTTCTCCGGAACAGTCTGAGGATGAAGGCAGTGAGGAGGAGGCGACAGCTTCTGCGACTCAGTTCAAGAGGAATGGAAATTCCTCTAAACCGCCGTGGAAGAATGAGAAGCCGGAAGGGGGTGGAATCATCGGATAAGAAGGCTCCGATGATGGATGCCGGGTTCTTCAAGGCACTGTTTGAGAAGATGACGACTTCCATTCAGGGGGCTTCCCAGCCTAACAGGAGGAAGATCAACCGGAGGACCGCCAAGTGCTATAGGTGCTTGGAGATCGGTCATTTTGCTGCGGAGTGTACGGCTCCGTGTCCGAAAGTTCCCGGAAAGGAGGGAAACTAGAGGGGGTGGTCCGAGCTGGTGAGCGGACGGCCCCTGGTGATGAAGTACGCCAACATACCAGAGAGGTAGAGCCTAGTGGAGTTCAAAAGACGGAAAGGGAACCAGGGGTGGCTTCGAACTTAGGGAGTTCGGATGCTGGCCTGGTTAACATTCCAGTCCAACAGTTGCCCGGCAATAAGGCAGGGAGGCCCATTACGGATAGGAACGAGAAAGTTGCAGCTGTCACAGACACCGTGTGGGTAGGGAGTACCCAGCTTTCCCCGGATCACCCATGTTTCGACCATTTGAAGAAACATGGCCTAGATTTGGCTGCTCCGAAGGACTTTAAATGCTTCACTGTAAACCCGTCTCCGCTGGGGGGGAGGCGGTGGTATGTGTCTGTTACTGTGGCCGGTAGGGCGGGCGAGTTTTTAGTAGATACGGGAGCGAGCCACTCCTTTATCTCCTCAAACTGCTATGCTCTTATGCCGGACAGTCGTGATAACTTCAAAACGAAGGTAAGCGCCTGTTCGGCCGATGGGTCGAGTATGCAGACATATGGGCATGCGTTCATACCGCTCCGGATTGGAGGGAAGGAGTATGTGGCTTCTCCCACCATCGCGGAAATTGCTGACGAAGGTATACTGGGGTTGGACTTTGCGGCGTCATATGACGCGGTCCTCAATCCTGGTACATTGCATTCTATCAATACTGGAGATGCCCAGCCATTTAAAATGCCTTACCGACGCTTGCCGTTGGCTAAGAAGAGAGTTGTTGAAGAACAAGTGAAAACCATGCTGGAACAGAAGGTGATTGTGCCTAGCACTAGCCCCTGGTCTAGTCCGGTTCAGATGGTTACTAAGAAGGACGGGTCTATCCGATTTTGTATCGATTATAGACGTCTGAATGGAGTAACTTAGAAGAATGCGTATCCTCTACCCCAAATTGATGAGACCCTGGACTCGTTGGGTGGGAACCAGTGGTTCTGCACCCTGGATTTGCAGTCCGGATATTGGCAAATGGGAATGAAGGAGGATGATAAGGAGAAAACGGCTTTTACTAGCCATATTGGACTGTATCAGTTTGAGCTGATGCCTTTCGGGTTATGCAACGCCCCTGCGACTTTCGAGGCCATGATGGAAACTCTGTTGAGTGATCTATTATGGTGTAAGTTCTTGGTATATCTGGACGACGTCATTGTTTTTGGCAAGACGTTCGAGGAGTGTGTGTTGAACCTCGGAGAGGTGTTGGAGCGAATTCGGTCCAATGGGTTAACCTTGAAGCCAAAGAAATGTGAATTTTTTCGGAAGTACATGGTCTATTTGGGCCGGATCATCTCCACCGAGGGTGTGCAGGCTGATCAGGCTAAACTGGAGACTGTGGAGACTTGGGAAGTTCCAAAAGGACCGAAGGATGTGAGATCCTTCTTGGGGTTCTGTTCCTATTATAGGGACTTCATCCCCAGATTCTCGAGAGTGTCTCAACCCTTGCAAAGGTTAAGCCATTGGACTCCGGGGAGGAAGAAAGAACCCTTCCCCTGGGGTAGGGAAGAGAATGATGCTTTCAAAGAGATTAAGGCATTGTTCCGAACCACTCCCGTGCTGAGATACCCTACGGAGAAGGGGCATTTCATCCTTGACACTGATGCGAGCAATGAGAGCATCGGGGCCGCATTGTCCCAAATCCAGGACGGAGTAGAGGTCCCGCTGGCGTTCGCTAGTAACAGTATGAACAAGGCACAGAGAAATTATTGCACTACCAAGCGGGAGTTATTGGCTGTGGTTGTGTATACGAAGAAGTTTTGACACTTCCTGTATGGAGGGAATTTCACACTCCGAACCGATCATTCCGCCTTGAGGTGGCTCCTTAATTTTAAGGACTCGGAGGGGATGATTGGTCGGTGGTTGAATCACCTCACCGCTGGAGAACTCTCATATCCAGCACCGAGCGAGCACGAAGCATATCAATGCTGACTGCCTGAGTGGACGTCCGGTCCGCCGTTGTGTGCGTCCGGAGTGTGGGGATTGTGGTGCTCACAATGCCGTGGTAGCGAGTGTGCGTTTGCCTTATGACGGGTTGTTGCAGAACCTGTTGGATTAGTCCACCGACACTATAAGGACGTACCAGATAGCCGATCCTACCATAGCACGACTGAGGGAGCTGGTCCCTACAGGGGTCTGTCCAGTGCGACCCGTAATATCACTGGAGAATCGTGAAATGCGACGGTTCCTGGCTCAGTTCCATGAACTGGAGATGCAGGATGCGTTGTTGTGCAGGTGGAAGTCTTGTCCAGGAAAGCGGAGGGTGTTACAAATGGTAATCCCGGCCGCTATGCGGAAAGACATCCTGTACTATTGCCACGGCCATTCCACGAGTGGGCATTTCGGAAAGAAACGCTCTCTGGAACGGCTGAGTAGAAGGTATTATTGGCCGGGAATGTCTGGTGCCTTTTGAGGTGGATCGAGACCTCGGAGAGGTGTTGGAGCAAATTCGGTCCAATGGGTTAACCTTGAAGCCGAAGAAATGTGAACTTTTTCTGAACTGGAGATGCGGGATTCGTTGTTGTGCAGGTGGAAGTCTTGTCCAGGAAAGCGGAGGGTGTTACAAATGGTAATCCCGGCCGCTATGCGAGTAGTATAGTATGTATCGGAATGGGACTATGCTTAAGTACTGTTTATTACTCACTCGATATGCAGCCAATCAGAGGCCTCCATTTGGTCACGTGACTGGTTGCCATGGTAACATGACCTACTAAGGACTCTCAGTAAGAAAAAGAAAAAGCGCAACCGCCTAGCGCAGGCGGCGTCGTACACTCCCGCTCCTGGAGCTACTCCTCCATCAGGCCTACGATGGGAAAACCAGTGAAGAGACTGACCAAGAAGGAAAAAGAAAAGAAGCGCGTAGTAGCTAGATATACCGACGTCAAAGCACCCTCCAGTTTCACTAGCGTGACTAAACTCCAGAAACATCATTTTCGCCACCTAAACCCGGCCGTCATCCGAGATGCTTTAGTGTCCATGGACGCCTACACTAAACATAAACCCATTCGGAGAAAATTCGCAAGGAACAAGACTATAACCGGTGCAATCGATCAGCAGTGGCAGATAGATCTGATGGACATGCAGGCTTTGGTGTCTCACAACGACCGCTTCCGGTACGTGGTGACGGCGATCGACGTTTTCTCTAGGTACGCGTGGGCCGTTCCCATTAAATCCAAGAGTGGTGCTGTTGTTACCGAGGCCTTCCGAAAGATGACAGACACTGGCGAGAGACAACCGCACACTGTTCAGACAGACAAGGGGAAAGAGTTTTTGAACAAGATCTTTCAAGATCACTTGAAGAGCGAGGGCATAGAGTTTTTCACTGGCGAGAACAAAGACATCAAAGCTAGTCTAGTGGAGCGCTTGAACCGCAGTCTGAAGGAGAAGCTGTGGCGTTATTTCACACACAAGCGCACGTATCGCTACGTAGACGTACTGCACCATGTAGTGTCTTCTTACAATCGCACTTACCACAAGACGTTGAAAATGGCGCCGGCTCAAGTCAGCTCGGAAAACAGCGAAACGGTTTTCTACCGACAAGATCTCCCAACTAACAAACAAATCGACGAAATATGGAAAGAAGAAAAAAACAAAGACGTCTGCCGTCGACGTCATCGCTCCGGGTGACAGAGTGAGGATGTTGAGAACTAAAGGCGCCTTTGACAAAGGGTACGAGGGAAACTGGCGCGAGGAGTTCGAGCTAAAAGACGACGAGGGCGAGGAGATAAAAGGCGTCTTCTACCCGGAAGAGGTTCAGAAGGTGTACAAGAGTCGTTACGACAACAACTACCTGATAGATGAGGTGTTGCGCCGCAAGACCGTCGACGGTAAAGAGCTAGCTTTCGTACGTTGGTTAGGTTACGACGACAAGTTCAACGAGTGGATCCCCGTCAAAAAAATAACGTAGAAAAAAAAAAGAAGATCACCCTACCTAGCAACAGCTCTATGGAGTATTAACACCTTGACGTCTTTCCGAACTCACTTCGACTCGCCGCTCCTTCTGCCCGAAGCGTACGAAGCGGCTCTGACTGAGATCATCCTCCCTACAGAATGGACTAACGTGCACGACGACGACTTGATCATCCTTGTTCCTCTGCGCACCAAGGGTTCGCTAGAGGAGGCGATCAACGTTTTAAAAGACGCTAAATTCGCCGAAAGAAAAAAACCGCAGGTAAACTGGAGGGGAATGAAAAACGCGAACGGTCTGAGCAAGCTAACGATCAGCAAAAAATACCCGCTGAGCGGGAAGGAAGCGAGCTATTTAACGGTGGAAGAGATGTCAGACACATCGGAAGAGCAGCGATTGAAACCGGAAACAAAAAGGTTCAAGAGAGAGGTCGACTTGAGAGAGACGAATGCCGTATACAAGCAGTTCTTGTCCCCGGCCGTGAAGAAGAAGGCGATCAGCGATCAAGCAAGACAGATGATCGAAAAGATGGAGAAAGACATGGGAGTGCGCAGTTTCATGCCAAACATATTCGAGATACCTCCTATTTTCACCGGAAGCAACCACACCCTAGTCGAGCGCTTGAGTGAGACGTTGCGAGATGACAGACTAGGGGGCACCAGCTTCCTGCTCAAACCGATGGGGATCTCATCGTACGACTCCAAGACGAAACGCGTCACCATCAAACCGCCGAGACACTGCGCTGTCCTGCTGACTCAGCATCTCGCATGTGTTCTAGGCTTCGGAGAGAAGAAGTGTTTCGCGTCGCCGACTACCGGCGCCTACTCGATGGATGTTTTCGGGGACGTGCACTCTGTGTACATATACACCGACATGATCCAAGAGAGACGTGTGGGCGACATGCAAGTGCCGCTGTTACGCTGCGTCGCGGTGGACAGAGGCGGAAGGCGACGAGGTGGCGTGCAAGCTATCAGTTTTCCCCATTTGGATTATTTCCCCTTGAAATCCAAGAGGTTTACCGAGGTCGGCATGTATTTAAGAGACCGATCCGGCCATTCCATCCCATTCAGTAGAGGCGAGGTGACCGTGACACTTCATCTGAGACCTATTGAGCGCTAAGAGAAAAAAAAAAGATGCGTCAACGCGTTCCGTACTTTCCACCCAGGCGCACCGTCGGCAGAGGGTACAGCGATTACTACAACGCGCAGCTGGGCAACGGCATCAACGTGTACAGCGGGCGCTCTTTCCAGAGCGGGCACGGTTTGGGCGGCGCTCTGTTAGGTCTGATGCGCTCGGCTACCCCGCTATTGATAACAGTGGGAAAAACGCTGCTCCGCGCCGGTGTGGGCGTAGCTAAAGATGTGCTGGCAGGTCGGACTTTAAAGAGCAGCGTGAAAGACCGAGGCGCAGGCGCTCTGAAGAGACTGGCGAGTACGGCGTTCTCAGGAGGAAAGACAACTGTCACTTCTAAGAAAGGGTCGAAACGTCGCCGGCATTCTCCTCAGACGGGCGGTGGCTCTTGCAAGAGACGTAGAGGGGATGTATTCGACCAGTAAGCGCCTAGGCGCTTAGGTATAAATAAAAAGACTGGAGGCGGCCGGCGTCAGTCTGTCGTCCGCATGAAGAGAGAACACAATGGCTTACGTACACGAGAGCAGTAACGAGTGCGCGCTCTCTGAGCTCGACCTGCACACCGTAGCGCCGACTCAGACTACTATCTTAAAGTAGTCTTTCCTGGGGATAGAAATAAAAAACTCTTTAGAGGATGGAGGTAACATAAATTTCACCATCAACAAGTCGCAAGAGTACACAGACCTGAACAAGAATTACCTTCATCTGGAATGTCAAGTGCTGAAAGCGAACGGGGCGGCGCTAGAGGACACCGACGTGGTAGCTCCGGTGAACAACTTGGCTCACTCGCTCTTCAAAGACGTCCAAGTCTCCATCGGCGGTTTCAAAGTGTCTGGCAACACCGAGACCTACCCTTACCGAGCTTACTTGGAAGGGTTACTCAACTACAACAAAGACGTGAAGTGCGGCGTCATGAGCGCCCAGGGGTGGCATGAAGATACGCCTGGTCAGTTTGACGCGTTGACTAACGCGAATGCGGGGTACAAAGCGCGCAGGAAGCTAATCTCCAACAAGCGCTTTTCGCTGATGGCGCGACTGCACTTTGACCTGGCTCATCAACCGAAGCTCATCGTTGGAGAGACAGAAATCAATCTCACTCTGAAACAGGCAGCGCCCTCTTTCTATCTGATGTGCGCTGCTGACGCAGGCTACAGCTTGAAGATCTACAAAGCAAAGCTCTACGTGCGACGTGTGTTGGTGGCGGACGCTGTAGCGGAAACGCACGAAAGAGCGGTGATAGAACACGGCCCCTTCGACTACCCGGTGAACAGAGTGGAGGTGACGACGTACGCCATCACTCAAGGTAACAGAGATCACAGCTACACGCACTCCAACACAGGCCAGCTTCCCAAATCGATGATGATTTGCTTCCTGGACCACGACGCCTTCAACGGTAGCTACACCAAGAACCCGTTCGAGATGAAGCATTACAACATCAGCTCGCTTCAAGTGATAGTGAACGATCAGAAAGTGCCGAACGACGCTTACGTGCCCGACTTTAAAACCAAAGCGGCCGTGAGAGAGTACTTGACGCTACACACGGAAACGGGGATGTACTAGGGCGCGCGCTCCTGTGGTATTTCATACGAGCAATTCCTGAACGGTTACACGGTGTTCCCCCGCGATTTAACCCCAGACAGATCGCACGACGGGTGTCGCGTGAACCTTATAAGAGCGGGTCAGCTGAGGGTGGAAGTCAGTTTCCGCTTGGCGCTACAAGCGACAACAACGGTGCTACTCTACTTGGTGTACGACAACGTCGTCGAGCTGACCAGAGATCGACATCCCATCACCGACTACCACATGAACTGAAGACAAGACAGCGGTACTTAGCGTATCGTATGAATACGCTCGAAATAAGTAGAGTGTTGAAGGAAAACGTTCACACAAAACATCGTTTCCTAGGTGTTTTCTCTTGTGACACTATTCCGAAGCACCCTATCAAAGACACTTGTTTCGTGAGCAACACAGATCCGCAACATTTACCAGGTCAGCATTGGGTAGCGTTTAACATGTCCAGCACGGGTGAAGTGTACTACTTTGATTCCTTCGGCTTACCGCCGCTGAGTGCGGAGTTCTTGTCTTTCGTGGAACGCTCTGCTCTGTTCAAGTGGCAAAGAAACCGCGTTCAACTACAAAACACTTCTGCTGACACCTGTGGACCTCATTGCGTTCATTTCCTAATTGAAGCATGTCGAACAAGCAACCCCAAGAAGTGCGTCATGCGCATGAGCAAAATCCCAAAGCTGTGCGACCGGACAGTGAGTCAGAAGCTATCGATGATGATGTTTTGACAGAAATAACGGGTTGTTGCGATGGCGGACGTTTCATGGAGGCAAAGATTCTCTGCCTTGCCGAAATGGTTTTGGATTTATCCAAAGTTGTGCAATGTCTATTGGAGAGAGGACGTCAGGGGTGTGGTGCGAGTGACGGCGGCGTGAGACTTTGCGGCCTGTTGGGTTGCAAATCGAAGAAGCAAGCTAAAAAAGCATAAACTTGTATGTTTTTTGATTGAAATGAAAATAAAGAATAAAATGAAAAAAAAGAAATTATCTTGTTGTGTTTTTATTTCTATATATAAGTTGCATAACTTTTTTTGCTTGTTTACAAACAGTCCCGTTTCTTGTGGTGTTGTTTACAAACAAGAGAGCCACGTGGTGTTTACAAACAAACCCTAAGTAGGTCACGTTACCATAGTAACCAGAATGCTGGCTTCTGATTGGCTGAGCCTAAGTAGGTCACGTGACGTAAGTAGGTCACATTACCATGGTCACCAGAATGCCAGCCTCTGATTGGCTGAGAGCTTCTAAGTAGGTCAGTAGGTCACCCAGAATGCTGGCTTCTGATTGGCTGAGAGTCCTAAGTAGGTCACGTTACCATGGCAACGGGTCACGTGACCAAATGGAGGCCTCTGATTGGCTGCATATCGATTGAGTAATAAACAGTACTTAAGCATAGTCCCATTCCGATACATACTATACTACTTATGCGGAAAGACATCCTGTACTATTGCCACGGCCATTCCACGAGTGGGCATTTCGGAAAAAATGCTCTCTGGAACGGCTGAGTAGAAGGTAT
The DNA here is from genome assembly GCA_947462335.1 of Harmothoe impar. NCBI lineage: Eukaryota > Metazoa > Annelida > Polychaeta > Phyllodocida > Polynoidae > Harmothoe > Harmothoe impar. Next base: position 779,129 of record OX381711.1, on the reverse strand, counting down.
TATTGGCCGGGAATGTCTGGTGACCTTTTGAGGTGGATCGAGACATGTCCTGCCTGTTGTTTGGGCAAACCCGGTCCTGGACTGGGAAAATTGCCATTACAACAAGAGCTATTCGGGGTAAGGTTTGCTCGGATAGCCGTAGACATCATTAGTGGAGTAAAACCCACTCCGAGAGGAAATACGTGTATGATGGTAGTCTCGGACTACTATACAAAATACAACCACGTGTACCCACTCGAGGATCACACTGCTGCTACTTGTGCGGAAGCATTAGAAAAGGGGTGGATCCTCCATCTGGGGGCTCCCTTGATGTTACATAGCGATCAAGGGAGGGAATTTGAATCAAAGTTATGGGCTGCTATGTGCCATCAGTTGGCTATATGCAAAACTCGGACCAATCCGTACCAACCACAGTCCGATGGACAGGTGGAGCGGTTCAATCGGACCTTGATCCAGGTTCTGAAGCCATTAGTGAACTCCCATATGGATGATTGGGATGACCAGTGCGAATTTGTGGTGCATGCGTATAACAATACGGTCCACACTTAGACAAATTGTACTCCGAACCTATTGGTGGTCGGGCAGGATCTAATCATGCCAGCGGACTTGGTGTTCGGAGTGGTAGGGATTAGTCCGGAGGCGCCTTGTACGGTGCTATTTGTGGAATCTCTCCGGGAGAGATTCAAGTTCGCCTATGAAACAGTTAGGGTTCAATTGCTCAAAGCTGCGAATTGGCAGAAGGTGGGTTATGACACAGGATTGAAGTTACGGCGGTTTGTAGTGGGGGATAGAGTGATCCGACAACATGAACCACTCTGTAATGTCAAGCTGGCAAATAACTGGGACGGACCACACACCGTGGTCAAATGTATCAGTCAAACGACTGTATTGATCCAGTCTGCAGCGGGACGCATACGAACGAGCCATGTGGCTCGGTTGCGTGCTTGGGCTGGGAGGGAGCTCACCCCGGAAATGGAGGTGGAGGAGGAGAGTTCGGAGGCTAAATTTGTACCGTTGGAAGGGGTGTCAGTGGATCCCCCCAAGAGGCAGGTACAAAGAAAACTCCGGAAGACCGTGAAAAAGAAAGTCTCGGCAGGCGAAGGAAGGAATGCACGGAAAACTAAAATCAAGGCTGGAGTTCTAGTTAAGAACAAGTGTCCTTCGGCCAGGTTACTAGATGCGAACGGTGAACCCGTCCGGCGGAGCCCTAGGCTTGTGGCTAGGGGGGCCGTAACCTAGCTTGTTTACACAACGAGTGTGGTGTCCTGTGTTGTCTCTATATGTTATATGTGTGCTACCTACAGGGGTGCTCAGAGTCAATGGAAAAGAATGTAAGAGTGTTCCCCGAGGGTGGTGGATGGATAATCCGGTGGGATAATCTTCGATTTCCCATATATATTCACTAATACTCCCGATGAGCTCTTTATTCGAAGTAAATTTGACTTTTGGGGAGCCGCCCGAGTGGCACGGTGATCCCTACAGCCCGAGCTGCGGGCGGGAGAGGTCGTGACCTGATTAATCTGATAATTGGGTCACGCCAGATAACGGGATCGCGTCCAATCACGCGAGACGCTGCGCATGCGCTTTGTTTTGAAAACAAAAGTGTGGGAAGCGTCATATTGATTTTGGCTCATACCCAAGTCAATCGCGGCGGCAGTTGGCATCGGAGAAACGTGTTTTGGGCAGTTTGAAGAGAAGAAAAGCAGTTGAAAGAGTTGTGAGCAGTGAGTACTCTTTCTAGTGGTCTGTGAGACAAAAGAGGGCAGCGGGAAACTTTGTGTTTCCCGTCAAACTCCTCGTCGAAAGACACCCTGAAACAAGTGAGGATGGCAGAGCAGCAGCTCCGTCACTCCGAACTTAACGTGGACTCCGAGACGGCTTCGGCTGTCAAGGGGCTAGTGGACGCTCATTACCACGACGGTGATGAGCTTAGTGAAAGTCTAGCGGATATGTCTGTGGACCCCGCTGTCTCCCCGATCCGGAAGTCTCCCTCGCCCGTGGGCAGTGAGGATTCCGCTCTGCTGGAAGGAATCGTGCTCTCCGAAAAGGAGCCCGAATCCACCGAGAGTTCTGTCTGACCATCGCGGTTGTGCAGTTTGAGCATTTCTCCCACCGTTATCAAGACAGTGAGTTGTAAGCTGTCAATGGATAGCGGCGAGGAGAGTGACACCACTGGTCCGAAGACTCGTGGTGGACAGAAACCGACTCGGAGTCGGTCAAAGTCGTCCGACTCTCGGACTAGTACGAAAGTTATTAAACACGCAGGTGCCGGCAAGAAGCCTCAACCGAAGGTTGAGCCTAAGAAGCCGGACCCCAAGATGAGTGATACCCAAGTTACCAAAAAGACTGATCCTAAGGCTGCCAGTACTACCGGGCCGAAGGATCCGAAAAAGACTCCCACGTCTGTAGTTAAAGACGTAAAGAAGGTGGATCCGAAGCCAACCGGTAGCACGGTGGCTAAGGATCCGAAGAAGAAGGGTCCGACGCCTGCCAGCAGTACTGCTGCAAAGGTTCCGGTCTCCAAGAAAGGAAAGACGGATCTCCGAACCGTCTTCTCTACCATTCCTGGGAAGCCTGAACCCCCTCAAAAGGGTAAGGGCAATACCAAGACTGCTACCACTCCAGCCCCTCCAGCCCCAGTTCTGAAGTTAGACTTGTTGTCTTTCTCGAAGGGGTTGGACACCAGTGCAGCCGTGGCGGCCACAGCCGCGGCTATTGCCTGCCAAACAGCTTCGGCTGGGGGGGTCGGGACACGGTGGAGCACGTCCTAAGACGACTTCTGCCACTCTGGAGCCTTAAGAAGATGAGGATATGGATACTGCCGAACAACATGTTGAGCGGATAAAGGAGGCTCTGTCTCTGATAGGTCCGAGTTTCAGGGTACCGGCCCCACCGGGACCTGTGAAGGAAGTGCCAACTCCCACAGCGCCACCTCCTAAGACGACCGAGTCGAGTCCGGAGACTCCAGAAATGGTTACTTCAGAGGAGGCCGGTAAACTGGGCGAGGCTGCTGGTGGTAGTTCGTCAGGGGAAGGAGTGCACATTCTAACCCCACACCAGCATGACGATTGGGATAAGGAAGACTCCGAAGTCCCAATCATCCTCCGAGGGAGTATCATCGATGAGCTGAGCTCCGAGGAAATAAAGCTATTCAACTTAGCTCAACTGAAAACTTTCAGGGGTCTGGACACTCTTTCTGCCAGTTTCCCTGTGTGGTTTCCGGACCGTTTGACAGCGGCTATGGAGAATGTCGGGGAGGCGTCCCGTAGGGCACGTCTACTCGCCATCTCGGAGGGTCGTCCCGAGATTATCGCGGACTTGGACTCGGATATGCAGACATATTCCGAGTTCAAGACCGTCTATAGCAAACGGGAAAGATCCACTCGATAAGTCGGTAAAACTGTACCACTTTGAACTTTTGGAAAAGGTCCGGACTTCCCACAAGAAGTACCATACCTACCATCAGAAAACGAAATTGTCGTGGGCAATGTCGAGATGGTCTCCGGAGCGTCCCTGTCCCTTCACCCGGTGTCAGAATATTGATGAGACTCGTGGCGCGCCCCGAACTTGGCCTACCAAAGTCAGGTTCGCCCGCCACGTTACTGGAGCTCATGTGCGTCATTACATGCGGTATGACTGCCTGAGCGTAGCAGCAAGGCTTGCCCTGATGGAGGGATATTCTACTGTAGGGCAGACATCATCCGACATATGGCCAGCAACCACAAGCTGTCCCTAGAAGCTGCGGCGGATAGAATCCAGCTCGCACATCAGGATGTCTACTCCAAGTTCGGGGAGCTAGACAAAATGGATAACGTTGACGTGGACTTTGGTTCCAACGAGAAAGGTAAAGTCCGGGTGTTCTATAAATTGAATCCGGATTATAGCTTCCTCCACATCCCGGACGGCCCCCTCTTTGATGAGTTCGAGGCCTACCGGTTGCGGACCAGCAGTAAGAAGGCTTTGAAGGCTCCGAAGAGGCAACACCAGTCACGGAGACAGCCGCTGCAAAGCGACCGAGAACGGACAGCTCGGAGAGGCCGTCCGTAATGGAGAGGGTGGAACCTGGATACAAGGGGCCCGCCTTTACCTCCAGTAAGACGGACTGGAAGTCGGGTCCTCAGCACAGACCGACTCACACAATGAGACGCAAGTCTACACCCAGACTGGGAGAACGAAGGCTTCAGTGAAACAAAAGCCCAAGCCTACTCAGACACAGAGCCCCCCACCGGAGGCTCCCTCCAAGTTGCTCCGTTCCTGCAGCGCCGAGCTCCACCATCGTTCCCTCGGGCCGACTTCAGCTCCTATGAAGTCGGCCAAGAGACCTTGAATCTGTGGCAGGACAACTTCCACAGGCTGCTCACTGACCTGAGTCAGGAGGTGGCGATGATGTCACTTAACACTGTACATCACCTCCACCAGAAAGAGGTCGCTATCTAGAAGGCAGCGGCTGTGGACACCGTTCGGGACCAGATGGAAAAAGCTCGGACCGAACAGGACAACGCTAGGCTTGATAAGAAAAAGCAAAGGAGGGCGGCTGAGAACGCTCAGGATAAACTTGACGCCGAGCGTGCTAAGTTCCGGGATTGCTTCGCGCATGATATGCACGAATGGGATGGGTCCAGGGCTATGATCGTGTCCTGGCTCCAAGCGTTGACTCTGGCAGAGGCCGAGTCAGACTCCGAAGATGAGGATCCACCGGTGACTAAAGCCAATGGAAACGAGGACTCTGACACCGCATAGAATTATCCCATAGCGGGTTCGTAGGAAAGGGGGGGAGTATTGAAAAATACTGTCCCCATTAGTAAAACACCCTTCAGTAGGGTGTCCTGGGATCCGGACAGCAGGACTGGACAGGCTGGCTAGGCGAGGACCCAGTCTGTCAAGGAGCACTGACGGAGGAGATCCGGAGGAGGAATAAGGACTCGGGACCGGAGCACCATAACATCTAGGACCTGATACATCCGTTTTTTTTAAGGTTGACATTGAAAATCAGGACCGAGTGCTCCTTATAATCAGTCTGAAGATCGCCTGGAGGCAGGACTGAATTTTTTTTTATTACGCTCCCGAGTAAGAGCAATGAACTTTCTTATTCCGGTGAGTAGGAGCTGAACGAAGTAGGTTCCGAAAGCCGGGCAGAATGCAACATCTCATCCCAGGAGGATCCGTCTCTCCACCGAAGAACACATATAATGTCTTTTAATATTGTAATATTATTATCTGTTCTTAAATAATAAGAAAATTGATAGTGATTATCACTTATAGTAATATTAATAATGAGTTTAAAATAAGCTTGGGGTCCTGGAGGGACGAAATTTTTTTTTGTGATACCATATTTTTCAAGTGTTCATGTTCTCAGGTTTTACCTAGAGTCTATATGTATAGGTTAACTCTATTTATCCAAGGGAGTAGAGTGTAATTTTCATTACAGTCGCTATATATATAATGTGTGTAAATAATAACTTATTGTGTTCATCAGAACACGTCATATTGTTAAAAGTGTAGCTTTGATAGAGCCCCTAAGGTGGTATTTATAAGATAATGCCAGTCCGAAGTGTTTTCGGACTTTAACCTTAATTATTTACCTCCCGGTTATTATCTGGTAGGGGGTAGTGTAGGGGCTAGGGTTATACAGGGTTTATATGACGGGTTCTGTTGGATGCTGTGTTGCGAACTCCGTCCGAACCCTTCAGCACGACGGCAGGTGCCAGCATCTGCTTCGGGCTTGGGGTATGGACAGAGGTCGCTATAGGCTTCCGGGCTGTGTGTGCGCGTGCAGGCTGGCTGCCTATATATACCAAGCATCCAATGGGACTCGTCGGTTACTCTTGAGCCACGCTTGGTGAGAGGCCCCGTGAACACAGCGGCTATATTAGCCTACTGGCCCGTTCCGAACTCTATAGGGAGTTCGCACTGCTAGAGCTTTGCCTGTCTAGGTTACTGAATAAACCTATTGATTCGCAACCTGTAACACTTGATCAGAACTGTGTTGACTTTGTTCTTTTACTTGATACTATAACAATATCATAGAGGACCAAAGTATCGTTTATTACATGAGTAACCAAAAATGTCTAAAATCTCTGAAATAGGGTTCATCTGCGAATTTGTTTCAAATTTGAATAGCAAAAGATAGACTCATGTGGGTACATATTTTCTGTCCATTAGATTATATAGAGGTGATAGTCAGTATACTTCTCATGTTGCCTGTGTGCAGTTGCTATATACACCATACACAAGGCGTTATCCTGATCAATGCTGGCTGTTTTCATCTTGGATGTTGTATCACATCAATATCTATTATCAAATCCTTAGTGAACCTTATACTTGTTGGTGAACCTTGTCAGTATTATCCTGCCCTTATTCTATGGCACATAGTTATTTAATTTTCAAGTTTCCACATCAATTCCTCCTAAGGCCAAAAGAAAAAGGTTTGTATCAGGTAACCCGACCGACCCTATCAAAACAGAGCCGACCCTACGTTTTTTATGCAACTTTGAAGAATTTTTTGTGTTTTTACCCTTTTTTGGTAAATTATTGGGTTTTCAGAAAGGCCGGCTAGTACTTTCATATCTAAAAAAATTAAAAAATTAAAAAATAAAATCCGACCTTTCGACCCTACATTTTCTTGCCATGTTACCTGATACAAACCTTTTTTTCTGCCTAATCACCCCTTGACCTTATCTGCAGGGCCTGAGGCTGCCATCACGTCGACAGAGGACCTTCAGTCGCTAGCCTCTGCCATCAAACAAGAGCTGCACGAAAAGCAAGCATTCCTTGTTGGACCACATGGATTGGGAGGTAGGACACACTTCACAATTGGCAAAATCACACAAATAATAAAGTCCCAGATAATGTTATCCAAACGTTTAACGTAATGTCCATATTTACGCAACCTGGTAACAATTGTCAGCAATTTATCCTTGTTGTCTTGTGTGTCTCTCCGGTTCAATTGATAATGGTGCGCTGACACAATTGCCACATAGATAATGGTTGGTATCCTCATAAAATGTATTATGAAAGTTACTGGTACTGGAAAATAGGAAGTCTGGGTTTACCAAAAGCACTGAATTTAGTGTGATATCAATGTACCACGTATGTGTGAGGGACGTCAGAGAGCCATGTTCCTCTACATGTTTAAATACTTTGGTTGTGGATGGCCTGATGTATTTTCCATACAGGTGGATGCCTGGTTCATCTTGGTGCTTAGATCAGACATTACTGAGGTTAGGTTTAAATGTTTGAGACACCAGTGAAGGCATTTATAAAAGACCAGCGCTTAGTTTAATCCCAGCACTTTACCAGGACGGTCCGTTGTAGACACAGGAAGAACAATAACTTGTTACATGATTTGATTTGTTTCAGGGAAATCATAAATACATCTTTATAACCATCCACGAAGCCTCTTGAAATGGGATATTCTAACAATACCTCTAACTTAATTTTCGATGTTTGCTTCCCCTAGGTCTTGCAGCAAATGGTGTTTTTGTTGCCTACCTGCGCTCTATGGACATTATACATTACGCCCACATACAGGACATTGAGGTGAGTAGCTTCAACCTAATGGTAGTTCTAAACTGCTAAAGTAATGTAACTCAGCTTGTAGTCACCAAACATTACACATCCGATGGTACATCATATTGAATAGATTTCTAATCATTATGTCTCTGTTCTAGTGAGGCAAGAAATACATATAATACAAAAGTGAGTAAATAAGTATAGTGTTTTAGGATTATAGCGCCATGGATAACATTTGTGGCGGTAGTTGTGTATTAATTCATTTAACAAAAAAAGTTGATATAACAATATACTGGGGCTAGTCGCAGGTATACACGACATGTCAACATGTAAAAATATGATTTAATTCCCTTTACTTCAAATTTGCAGTAGTAACAATACATTTTAACCAAACCAAATTGAAATCGCCTACTTTCCTTAAGCTGTCTAACATATCTCATTTGACTCATTTTCTCTACAGGCTCAACCTACCCAAATCAAAAAGGCCAATGAGCTGATCGCGTGTCTGCAGGCGGTGAAGCCCACCAAGATGCTGCTCTTTGTCTGGGTGCTGCTTAAGATGGACCAGGAGCACCAGCTGGAGAGCTGCATCCCCCCGGCCGTCAGGACGCACCTCCGCAGCCTGACCCAGGACCAGGTGCTGCAGTTTGTACAACTGATGGAGGCCTAGCTCAGCGCAGCCAGACCCGGGACCAGGTGCCGCCTCCTTATATTCTGCCAATACTATTCTGCCAATTAGTACCTTATACTGCTCAGACCAAATACTTGTGGTCAGGTAACATGGCCAAAATAAGAGTCGGCAGGTCAGTTTTAGTCTTTTTTACCAAATTATTTTAAAGATTATGGGAGGGAATTTCTTCCTTTCCTCGAAATTTTGCTAAATAATGGTTTCAGTCAGAATGCTCAAAAATACCTCCCAAAAGACTTGGGGTACAGTTTTGAGGAGAACCAGGATAAACGTTGTTAAAACTTGCTGGTTAATGGTGTTTTTTTCTACATGTAGCTAACTTATATGTTGGGAAGGCACTATGTTGGCTATTCTGAATGTTATAAACTAAATAAATATGCAATACCATTAAGGCCTGTGTGCAGCCTGGGAGAATTGAAATCCCACTTGTAATGGATTCGCCCTTTTAAATATACGTAGCAAAAGAAAAGAGTCAGTACGACTTTATTTGGAATATGCATACATATTTGTATGTTAACATCTGTGATATCAAGAATCTCCACTGGCAATAGGTCAAATATAGATGGGGTATAGACTAGTATATGTGTCAGTGTGTACTATAGCTACACGAATACCACATACATCGCCAACATTGGTTAGTTTAAGGCGGCCACTCAAAGTGACTCTATTCAGTTAAGTATTGATCCAATTACATGATAATGATGAACCCCTCAATGCATAGTGTTTGTAATGATAGTGTAAGTGTCTCAAATTCCCATTTACCCAGTTGCCTCTTCTGAGCACACCTGTATGGTTTACGCTTTAATGTCCTTTAATGCCCGCATAGAGATTTCATGAATCATAGGGCACAGGAAATTAAGGCACCGTCTGGCTCTTATTCAAATACGGGATAGCTCTCTCAGGTGCGTGGACAAACGTTGACAGCGCAATCTTAATTTTACACCTCAAAATGTCTTAATCTTAATCTTACATCTCAAAATGTCTTAATGTAAGGTGGAAAGAAAGAAAACCAAAAAAAAACGGTGGTTGGGGGGCAGAGCCCCCCATTACATACTAGTTGACTAGCGCAATATCAATCCTAGTCAACTAGCCCATCCTACAATGGACTGTGTAGTTTGAGATAGGATTAAGATAGGTTAGGATAAGATTAACACTAATTTTAAGATAATTAGGATGATCTTAATTCTGTGTTAAGATTGTGCTGTTAACGTTTGTCTGCGCACCTAGGAGAGCTATCCCGGACATGTGGCTCATATATGAGACACTCAGACCTCTGTGATGTGAAGAATCTCTACCATTATTTTCATGTATAATGTCATATATGAGTATTTGTTCATCTTGTAAATGTAGATATTTTCGCTAGGACAAATCATTGTAGATTTCCCTCACAAATTTTGCTTGTATTCAAATTGCAGATTTCAAAAATTTGGCACTTTGGTTCAATACTGTGTTAATATTCACACAGGGCATATTTTCGCGGAATTTTAAATGACAAATGCTAGAGCTGGAAGGTTTTGACATTCTAACTCTGGATTATATTACTTTGATATATTGCTTAATAGAAAATGCAAAAAAGTCCATTTGTCACAGTTTTAACTTTTATTCTATGGCGATCCAAACAGAAATGTCTTTACTATGGAAATGAATGGGAAAACTGTATATTTTCAAATACTTATAAGTAATCATCTTGTACTGATTAGTATTGTAAAGCTTTTAGCTGTGTAGTTGACATCTCTGTGAACGATTTAGATGAAAACAATTAAGGGGTCACGATTGAAATAAAAAGGTTATGTATTCATCCAAACTATTTATACTTTCTAAACTATAGGGTAGTTTTCAGCCCTTCTTTTGTGTTCAACTTAGCAAACCTTTAAACTGGCGTACACAGTATTTCTGTCATGGAGAACAATCCTTCTTTGTAAACACCTTATTCTCTCTACCTGTATGTAATGAGCTTCATCTCTAAGGTCTTTAAAGCTGAATAGTCAGTTTGAAAAGTGGTTTTCCACACAGAATACTTAAGTCATCTGACTCATTTAATAAAATAACATGTTACAGACAAGAGAGGGAAGGTGTGTATGTTGATGTGTAAATTATGGATGTTAGTGTGTAAAATGATGCATGATGGATGTTGGTTGGATACGAGTCCCTTATCTCCACTATTGGCGAGGTTGTTTGCGTGCCAAGTCCATGTTACCCGGTAAGGGGTGCCCCCTATGTTCTGTCGCTAGGCTGCTTGTGTACGTTGGATACCGCCTTTGTTTATGCCAGAGCACCGCCCTGAGAGATTGGTCGGCTCACTGCTCGCGTTGATTATCATCATATATTGTGGGAATTTTTTAGAACAGACATATATGGTATCAAGTGTATATATATTGGGCAACTTTCAGCCGTTAGCCCTACTGCATAGTGGTAATGTATGGTGGACCGTTGAACTTCAATCAAGTCCCTGTTTTTGCATTTACATATTAAATTGTATTAAAAGAATACATTACATTTTTGTGAATTGGCTTTCATCTGTCAAAATGATGAATTATGACACATGCAGTGCACTGTATTTATTAACTTATTGATAACAAATTAACTCACGCTATAATCAACCTAAAACCATAGCTTACATTGCTACACTACAAACTGCTCTTACTAAAGTAATGTTTAGTGTCTGAGACAAAGACAGCACAATACATGTGTTTCAGGATACCCACCCATAAAACCAAACACACAAATCATAAATCACTCATAAATCAAGATTTGAAGATATTTTCCTTTTTTCTTTTTCATGAGAAACGTGGCCTAAAGTGGAAAGCTGTGGGCATATTTGGTGTCTAGTTATAGCTTACAGTGTCACGAATGCAATGTTTATATTATGTTCACCAGTCCAGAATTTCTTGATTACCAATATATATATAGACAAGAGTATACATTTTCCTACCATTTTGGTCCCCAAAGAAAAATAAAGAAACTAAAAAAAGGTGCCCTCGTCAGAGTGAAGCTTCCCTCCACATAGTGAGACATGATTAAATGTGTAAATCAAAAGAACTCATAATATAGCAAAGCTATGCAACTCGTGAAAATCATATAGCAAGCAGGCCAACTCAATGATATAGGCCTATTGACTGTTCCTATAATGGAGTGGGCGCTAACGTGTGCGCCACCAAACAGGTGTCCATGCCTCTGTCCCCAGACCCAGCCATGCCGCTTAGGGCTCAGTCTCACGACTTTGTAACAATTAGATCGTCTTTGACCGGGTGACGTCTTTGACCGGTGGACGTCTTTGACTGGGTGACATCTTTGACCGGGTGACGACTTTGACCAGGAGGCTAGAAAAGGTCTTTTTTTATTTTTTTATTTTTTCCCATATCTCTACTATTTGTAAAAGTATGTGGATTGTTATTGCAGAAAAAAATATTTGTGTATATGACGACCGGTGGGTTCTGAACCGCTGGGTTCTGCTGGTGTGTGCTGAGTGAGCGGGAAATCAGTCTCCAGGTGTGCAAAGCACAGGTGTATACCCAGCAGCCACTCACCACCCAGGTGGGGTGGCACTGACCTGGCCTGACCCCTGACTGTAGACTTGAAGGAGTCCTTCTACAGGTTGTATTTATAATCAAATAATGAGGGCCATTATTTTGCCCGTAAAAGGGGCTACATATAAATATAAAAAACTTTGAATCAATTTCATTTTATATAGTGTAAAAATTATCCTTTGACTTTTTACACACATTTCTTACTATATAGGTCTAATTTATGCTATAATAACATTTCCGGGTCAAAGGCGTCACCCGGTCAAAGATGTCACCTGCTCCAAGACAATCAAATTGTTACAATGTCGTGAGACTGAGCCTTAATCCACTGACTGAGTGGGAAAGTCATGGCAGTGGGTGTTAGACTATGGATAACACACCTGACACAGTGCTCCTGTCCTTAACCTGGTTCTCTGTGACCTGTGTACAACATGGGTTATCATAGTCAGATACAGCAGACCCCTGGTAGCTGGTGGTTGCTAAGTGTTTGGTTTAACCTACTCAGTGCAGCTGGTTATTGATACAATAATAAAGAGGGCTGTTTCAGCAAAGATATTTCAGAAACACACCGGTCTCTGCTGGAAACCAACATTTTTACCAAAACGGGGGGGGGGGGGGAGGAGGTGTACGCCGGGTCCGCCCCTCCTCAATCCGCCCCTGTTTAGGGAGTGTTCATTTATTAGTTACATGGGGGGGGGGTGTGGTGGGTTTGGGGAGGGGGGCGTAAAAAAGTCCGACCCCTCCTGAGGGGGGGGGGGCGTAAAAATGTCCGACCCCTCCTGAGGGGGGGGCGTAAAAAATTCTGACCTCTCTTGAGGGGGGACGTAAAAATCTAGCCCCTTTTTAGCGAAAAAGCCCGCGTGTTACTATAGTTGAAAGGGGGGTGGATATTTCGCCGCTCCACGCAAAATCTCACCACCACCCCCCTGTAATAAACTGATAAATGAACACTCCCTTATTGGCCTCTTGGTACCACATCATGAACATCGATATACCAGGCTGACACACCCCGTCCCCACCTCAGCCTGTAGGTCTCTGTGAACTCTGGGTACCGTAAAGCCTCATGTCACTGCAGCAACCCAGTAGGCACACCTCACAAAAGTAGCACTCAATAAGTGCTCATTAAGCCCTGCAGAGAATATGCAGAGCTAAATTAGCATTTAATAAGTGGTCTGTGCCCACTGGGCAGTATGGAGGTCAGATCAACATAGCAGCTTATAGAATCAAGACAAAGGCAGGGTGTGCTTTTATATGTGAGATTTTAGATGTATACCATAGTAAATATGTCGCCATAATTGGATCCCCTGTGAGGCTTTTAGGGTGTTCCCAAAGCCCAGGTGCGACTAATACGCAGGTAATCTTCTAAACCCAGTTTTACGGTACATACATGACGGGTTATCTCACTCTGATAACTGGAGATCAATATGTGACAAACTTAGACAGCCTGTCAGGTCACGTCTCGTGATCTACCATCCACTCTTTGCCTATTATCACTCACGGGCTGGAACGACGGGTGAGAACGTTGTCTTCCATACATTTATTGAAATACCATGAATTTTACCCTAATATTATGTATATAGGATCTGGATAGTCCAGGTATAAACACATCCAAAAGGCAAGAAAGGGAGATTTGCCACATCATTTTATTGGAAGACTACCATAATATAGATAAGACGGCGGTTTTCAATAAAAATTATTCTAAAGAATTTCCACTAATGGGAATATTACTTATATGAACCTGACAATGTCAACATCCTACCTCTTATCGCCCTCCCGCAATATTTATAAAGCATGTATTGGTGTCCATATCTTGTCTGAAGTATTTACTTGTCATTTATGTCTGTCTTGCTGTATCCCCGCTATACTGGTGTAGTTGTTCCCACGTATACCCAACTCACAATGCCCCTGTCCTCTCTGTCCCCATCCCTGTCCTCCTCTCTGTCCCCATCCCTGTCCTCCTCTCTGTCCCCGCCCCTGTCCCCCTCTCTGTCCCCATCCCTGTCCTCCTCTCTGTCCCCATCCCTGTCCTCCTCTCTGTCCCCGCCCCTGTCCTCCTCTCTGTCCCCATCCCTGTCCTCCTCTCTGTCCCCATCCCTGTCCTCCTCTCTGTCCCCACCCCTGTCCTCCTCTCTGTCCCCGCCCCTGTCCTCCTCTCTGTCCCTGCCCCTGTCCTCCTCTCTGTCCCCGCCCCTGTCCTCCTCTCTGTCCCCGCCCCTGTCCTCCTCTCTGTCCCCGCCCCTGTCCCCCTCTCTGTCCCCATCCCTGTCCTCCTCTCTGTCCCCATCCCTGTCCTCCTCTCTGTCCGCGCCCCTGTCCTCCTCTCTGTCCCCGCCCCTGTCCCCCTCTCTGTCCCCGCCCCTGTCCTCCTCTCTGTCCCCGCCCCTGTCCCCCTCTCTGTCCCCATACCTGTCCTCCTCTCTGTCCCCATCCCTGTCCTCCTCTCTGTCCCCGCCCCTGTCCTCCTCTTTGTCCCCCCCCTGTCCCCCTCTCTGTCCCCATACCTGTCCTCCTCTCTGTCCCCATCCCTGTCCTCCTCTCTGTCCCCGCCCCTGTCCCCCTCTCTGTCCCCATCCCTGTCCTCCTCTCTGTCCCCACCCCTGTCCTCCTCTCTGTCCCCACCCCTGTCCTCCTCTCTGTCCCCATCCCTGTCCTCCTCTCTGTCTCCACCCCTGTCCTCCTCTCTGTCCCCATCCCTGTCCTCCTCTCTGTCCCCATCCCTGTCCTCCTCTCTGTCCCCATCCCTGTCCTCCTCTCTGTCCCCGCCCCTGTCCCCCTCTCTGTCCCCATCCCTGTCCTCCTCTCTGTCCCCATCCCTGTCCTCCTCTCTGTCCCCGCCCCTGTCCTCCTCTCTGTCCCCGCCCCTGTCCTCCTCTCTGTCCCCATCCCTGTCCTCCTCTCTGTCCCCACCCCTGTCCTCCTCTCTGTCCCGCCCCTGTCCTCCTCTCTGTCCCGGCCCCTGTCCCCCTCTCTTTTCCCATACCTGTCCTCCTCTCTGTCCCCGCCCCTGTCCTCCTCTCTGTCCCCATCCCTGTCCTCCTCTCTGTCCCCGCCCCTGTCCCCCTCTCTGTCCCCATCCCTGTCCTCCTCCCTGTCCCCACCCCTGTCCTCCTCTCTGTCCCCACCCCTGTCCTCCTCTCTGTCCCCATCCCTGTTCTCCTCTCTGTCCCCACCCCTGTCCTCCTCTCTGTCCCCATCCCTGTCCTCCTCTCTGTCCCCATCCCTGTCCTCCTCTCTGTCCCCATCCCTGTCCTCCTCTCTGTCCCCGCCCCTGTCCCCCTCTCTGTCCCCATCCCTGTCCTCCTCTCTGTCCCCATCCCTGTCCTCCTCTCTGTCCCCGCCCCTGTCCTCCTCTCTGTCCCCATCCCTGTCCTCCTCTCTGTCCCCATCCCTGTCCTCCTCTCTGTCCCCCCCCTGTCCTCCTCTCTGTCCCCGCCCCTGTCCTCCTCTCTGTCCCTGCCCCTGTCCTCCTCTCTGTCCCCGCCCCTGTCCTCCTCTCTGTCCCCGCCCCTGTCCTCCTCTCTGTCCCCGCCCCTGTCCCCCTCTCTGTCCCCATCCCTGTCCTCCTCTCTGTCCCCATCCCTGTCCTCCTCTCTGTCCCCGCCCCTGTCCTCCTCTCTGTCCCCGCCCCTGTCCTCCTCTCTGTCCCCACCCCTGTCCTCCTCTCTGTCCCCATCCCTGTCCTCCTCTCTGTCCCCATCCCTGTCCTCCTCTCTGTCCCCACCCCTGTCCTCCTCTCTGTCCCCATCCCTGTCCTCCTCTCTGTCCCCATCCCTGTCCTCCTCTCTGTCCCCATCCCTGTCCTCCTCTCTGTCCCCGCCCCTGTCCCCCTCTCTGTCCCTATCCCTGTCCTCCTCTCTGTCCCCATCCCTGTCCTCCTCTCTGTCCCCGCCCCTGTCCTCCTCTCTGTCCCCATCCCTGTCCTCTTCTCTGTCCCCATCCCTGTCCTCCTCTCTGTCCCCACCCCTGTCCTCCTCTCTGTCCCCGCCCCTGTCCTCCTCTCTGTCCCCGCCCCTGTCCCCCTCTCTTTTCCCATACCTGTCCTCCTCTCTGTCCCCGCCCCTGTCCTCCTCTCTGTCCCTGCCCCTGTCCTCCTCTCTGTCCCCACCCCTGTCCTCCTCTCTGTCCCCATCCCTGTCCTCCTTTCTGTCCCCATCCCTGTCCTCCTCTCTGTCCCCGCCCCTGTCCCCCTCTCTGTCCCCATCCCTCACCTCCTCTCTGTCCCCGCCCCTGTCCTCCTCTCTGTCCCCATCCCTCACCTCCTCTCTGTCCCCGCCCCTGTCCCCCTCTCTGTCCCCATCCCTCACCTCCTCTCTGTCCCCGCCCCTGTCCCCCTCTCTGTCCCCATCCCTCACCTCCTCTCTGTCCCCAACCCTGTCCTCCTCTCCGTCCCCACCCCTGTCCTCCTCTCTGTCCTTGCCCTGTCCCCCTCTCTGTCCCCGCCCCTGTCCTCCTCTCTGTCCCCATCCCTGTCCTCCTCTCTGTCCCCGCCCCTGTCCTCCTCTCTGTCCCTGCCCCTGTACTCCTCTCTGTCCCTGCCCCTGTCCCCCTCTCTGTCCCCATCCCTGTCCTCCTCTCTGTCCCCATCCCTGTCCTCCTCTCTGTCCCCATCCCTGTCCTCCTCTCTGTCCCCATCCCTGTCCTCCTCTCTGTCCCTGCCCCTGTACTCCTCTCTGTCCCCGCCCCTGTCCTCCTCTCTGTCCCTGCCCCTGTCCTCCTCTCTGTCCCCGCCCCTGTCCTCCTCTCTGTCCCCGCCCCTGTCCTCCTCTCTGTCCCCGCCCCTGTCCCCCTCTCTGTCCCCGCCCCTGTCCTCCTCTCTGTCCCCGCCCCTGTCCTCCTCTCTGTCCCCATCCCTGTCCTCTTCTCTGTCCCCATCCCTGTCCTCCTCTCTGTCCCCACCCCTGTCCTCCTCTCTGTCCCCGCCCCTGTCCTCCTCTCTGTCCCCGCCCCTGTCCCCCTCTCTTTTCCCATACCTGTCCTCCTCTCTGTCCCCGCCCCTGTCCTCCTCTCTGTCCCTGCCCCTGTCCTCCTCTCTGTCCCCACCCCTGTCCTCCTCTCTGTCCCCATCCCTGTCCTCCTTTCTGTCCCCATCCCTGTCCTCCTCTCTGTCCCCGCCCCTGTCCCCCTCTCTGTCCCCATCCCTCACCTCCTCTCTGTCCCCGCCCCTGTCCTCCTCTCTGTCCCCATCCCTCACCTCCTCTCTGTCCCCGCCCCTGTCCCCCTCTCTGTCCCCATCCCTCACCTCCTCTCTGTCCCCGCCCCTGTCCCCCTCTCTGTCCCCATCCCTCACCTCCTCTCTGTCCCCAACCCTGTCCTCCTCTCCGTCCCCACCCCTGTCCTCCTCTCTGTCCCCGCCCCTGTCCCCCTCTCTGTCCCCGCCCCTGTCCTCCTCTCTGTCCCCATCCCTGTCCTCCTCTCTGTCCCCGCCCCTGTCCTCCTCTCTGTCCCTGCCCCTGTACTCCTCTCTGTCCCTGCCCCTGTCCCCCTCTCTGTCCCCATCCCTGTCCTCCTCTCTGTCCCCATCCCTGTCCTCCTCTCTGTCCCCATCCCTGTCCTCCTCTCTGTCCCCATCCCTGTCCTCCTCTCTGTCCCTGCCCCTGTACTCCTCTCTGTCCCCGCCCCTGTCCTCCTCTCTGTCCCTGCCCCTGTCCTCCTCTCTGTCCCCGCCCCTGTCCTCCTCTCTGTCCCTGCCCCTGTCCTCCTCTCTGTCCCCGCCCCTGTCCTCCTCTCTGTCCCCATCCCTGTCCTCCTCTCTGTCCCTGCCCCTGTCCTCCTCTCTGTCCCCCCCCTGTCCTCCTCTCTGTCCCTGCCCCCTCTCTGTCCCCAACCCTGTCCTCCTCTCTGTCCCCGCCCCTGTCCCCCTCTCTGTCCCCATACCTATCCTCCTCTCTGTCCCCGCCCCTGTCCTCCTCTCTGTCCCTGCCCCTGTCCTCCTCTCTGTCCCCGCCCCTGTCCTCCTCTCTGTCCCCGCCCCTGTCCTCCTCTCTGTCCCCGCCCCTGTCCTCCTCTCTGTCCCCGCCCCTGTCCCCCTCTCTGTCCCCGCCCCTGTCCTCCTCTCTGTCCCCACCCCTGTCCTCCTCTCTGTCCCCATCCCTGTCCTCCTCAGGGATGTAAGTCTTCAGAATTTTGTCTGATTTCAGAAAATTGATGAATGTCAGAATTTTCCCTCAAAAACTATTGAACACATGCATCTCCTTTCTGAAGCACTCTTTGATGATAGATATAATCTACTTACGTTTCTCATTCCCTTAATCCTTTCTTGAGTGCATATAATCACTCTAAAGCTATGTTCACAGGGTGATTCAGACAAGGTTCAGACAAGATTTCAGAAAATAGAAAATCTGAAAGCTAGATTCAAGAAGTAAATGGATCTCTGGGCTCTGATTGGTTAATAATCAGGCAATGCTGGTGGTGCTGACTGGTGGTGGACGTGGGAACTACCTTTCTCCTTCTGCTGAGAAGGAGATATTGTGTCTATCAGTGGACACATGGACATGACAAATCATTCTACTCAGAAGGGGATATCTGTCCATGGACACTTAGTCATGATGTTGTTCTGTAAGGAAATACATGTCTTCTGTATTTAAAGGCACAAAAGACATGATAAATCATTATGGACTTTGCAACTATAGTAAAGCATATTAAGTTCCCAGGTTTCAGATTTTTCACATAACTCCGACTTACATCCCTGCCTCCTCTCTGTCCCCCCCCTGTCCCCCTCTCTGTCCCCATCCCTGTCCTCCTCTCTGTCCCCATCCCTGTCCTCCTCTCTGTCCCCGCCCCTGTCCCCCTCTCTGTCCCCATACCTGTCCTCCTCTCTGTCCCCGCCCCTGTCCTCCTCTCTGTCCCCATCCCTGTCCTCCTCTCTGTCCCAGTCCCTGTCCTCCTCTCTGTCCCTGCCCCCTCACTGTCCCCAACCCTGTCCTCCTCTCTGTCCCCGCCCCTGTCCCCCTCTCTGTCCCCATCCCTGTCCTACTCTCTGTCCCCACCCCTGTCCTCCTCTCTGTCCCCATCCCTGTCCTCCTCTCTGTCCCCGCCTCTGTCCTCTCTGTCCCTGCCCCTGTCCTCCTCTCTGTCCCCGCCCCTGTCCTCCTCTCTGTCCCTGCCCCTGTCCTCCTCTCAAGGTGGGAATGTATATATACATACAGTACAGTGGTGAGGTTGGTAACAAGAATTGACTTTTGCATTAGTCCTATAGAGTACAGGGGTCAGGTTTGTAACAGTGCCTCATGTCCCTGTGTGTCACACACTGCTGCTATGGTTAACATCACTAACTGTTCTTACAGGGGAGGACCGGACATACACTACACCATTGTCAAAGGTAAGTAACTGTTTCAACCATTAAGTCACTAGTTCATGGTCATAGTGCCTGCTACCTTAATAGCACACCTTGTCACATATTACTGTGTGTTACGGATCCTTGTCCTACATTACTAATAACCCAAACTAATATATTTTCTCTTGTCTCAAGCATAGATTTTGCATTACAGCATGATTTAAAATAGTGCTTTGGAATGAATTAATGATTTACTGAATTGTCAATATGCCAATAAAGTAACTGCAGTAAGTCAGTGAAACAGCCAACCTGTACCATTACACTGTTAAAAATTAGTGTAGCGGCACTGTAAGATATTTTGTAGGTTTACAGCATAGCTGGACACATCAGGCCCGTAACTAGGGGCGTTCATCGTTTCGAACGAACCGCCCCACCTGATCTGAAGGGGGAAAAGTGTTCAACCCTAGCTCATTGTAAAGGGGATATAATTATCTACATCTCATTTTTTACGGCTTGTTGATCGGACAATTATTAAGGATTATAGCAAGAACACCATGAAAGATTGATTTAGATACACTAAACTCAGCTTTTTTTCTTTAAAGGCGCACTGAACCCAGGACCTAACCCTGCTGAGTTTTGTACGCAAATGATGTCGTGGGTTCAGCGCGCCTTTAAATATATCCGAAAAGTTCCACCTCATATTAGAAAAGTCCAGTTCCACCATTGAAATTATTGCGTTAATTTCCACCATACCCAAAACGAACCACCCCGCAAAGACGGCTAGTTACGGGCCTGCACATCTTTGGTTTCCAATATAACCTACTCTTCAGCTACAGACCTACTAGAGACTCACATTAGGCAGCACTATCGGGATGCACTTGAATCACATTAATAAACCTTCAAGAGTCTGAAATCGATATGTAAATATAGACTGATATATGCTGTAAATATGGAAAAAGAAAAAAACATGAAATTTATTGCACCGCTAGCTGGACTGGAGATTGAGAGATCCTCTAAACTTTGGATTGACATTCTGCGATACTGTAATGTGACCTTACCTCCAGTAGAATATACAGGAAGCCTTGCAAAGAACCAGCTTCAGGAAGCTATTGGCAGGGCCCTACCTGAAGGTACAGTCAGGCTGGGACAGTGACTTACTACAGTGAAGCATGTGTCAGATGCTGCACTCACTTACTGCTCTGTCATCAGTCTGGTTGTAGTGAGCAGTGTTTTCTACATAGAAGCTGCCAGCCTCCTCATGCCCTATTCCCTTTGGTATATTCCCTATCATTACAACACAGTGCTCTAACATTACAGGTAATGGGAAAGTAGTGGGCATCCGGCCTGACGAGGCAGAGGTAGAGTCAGCTTCTCATGATAGTGACCGTGGCAGCAGCAGTGACAGTGACAGTGTCAGCGCCACTCCGTCTCCTGTAACCTCAACTACACAAGGTAAAACACAGACACATGTACACAACTAACTGTACCCTAACCATTACCACAGTTCTAAATGAACATGGATAAACAAGGATAAATCAATTCTACAGGGACATCAAGGGAAATGCAAGTTTCATTCATATCTCTCTTTACTTTTTTTGTATGATAAAAGTGATACAGGGATATAAATGAAACTTATGTTCCCAATAATGTCATTGTAGAAATGGTCTATTTAACATCCTTATTCGTTTAGAACTGTGGTACTTGGTTAAGAGAGGTACCACACAGCCAAAAAAATAATTCTTACCCCAAGCAAATACTAGAATCAAGATTAAATTTTCTCGATTCAAGGAATAAACTCATTTTGAGTTTTTACGTTTATCTTGTTTTCAGAATTGGGAAGCTAAATAAAATATCTTATATTTTTCTAGTATTCTTCTAGAAACAAGTATTCAAGATTATTTTTCTTATGGAGTTTTATAATTTTTTAATGGATGATTATATCTTGTATTCCCGAAATAAGAAAGTTCAATTTCTAGATTTAAGAGTGCTGTCTTGAAAATCTGCTCAGTTAAGAATTAACCTGAAACCATGTGTCCAAAGTGTCTATTAGGGCGAAAAAATATGCAAGTATACTCTATCATGTGATGGTTATGACCATGCTTAATGCCTTCACCAAATTCCTTCCATTATTTAGGAATCTTATAGGTGTGCAATGTGAGTGGAATGCACATGTTTTGTTGGGCTTCTTTTCATTTAAAATAATTGGATTGGAACCAGTACCAGCCTTTGCCTTGTCAAATGCATGTGTATCAAAATAACATTTTTTCTCTGTTTACTGTCTATATTCTCATGGAGGGAGTGGAATCATTTATCACAACAGTCCCCTTTAAGTTCCATAGGGATCAAGTATACAGAAAACTAAATAAGAATTATTTTCTTAAATTAAGAACATTAGTTACATGTTGTGCCACAAGAGGCCACCACTATGCAATACAACAACTTTCTTATCAAACAGGATATACATTTCTGCCTCAAATTAAGTCCCAAAGGAACAGAAGAGGGTGAAAATATGTGGGAAAAGGGGAAGTTTGTTAGGGATTAATTTGATGTAAGAACCCTTGTTCCAGCGAATGAATTATAATAACTATAGGTAGAAATGATAAGAGACACCATTTGCTTGATAATATCATTTAAATAAAGGGAAGGGTTACCTGTCCCATTACATGAAGTGAAATGACTTTGAATAAAGGTCTGTTTGCTTAAATTACTGTGTAGCTAAATATAATCATATCCCTTTCCCAAGCAAGAACATCAATCTTGTTTATTTACTTGAATAAGAAATTAAAACTTACCTAAGAAAAAGGTTTTCTAGAAAAAAGGTCCATTCCGTAAAAAAAGATTTTCTTATTTTGAGAAATATGGCAAGAAATATCATCTTGATTCCAGTATAA
The DNA here is from genome assembly GCA_947462335.1 of Harmothoe impar. Taxonomy (NCBI): domain Eukaryota; kingdom Metazoa; phylum Annelida; class Polychaeta; order Phyllodocida; family Polynoidae; genus Harmothoe; species Harmothoe impar. Next base: position 757,241 of record OX381711.1, on the reverse strand, counting down.
AATACTTGATTTAAGAATTTCTTTCTTGTTTGATTTTCTTGTTATCCTACGGACAAACTTGTTTTAAGTTTATTTTACTTGAAACAAGAAATATTTTCTGAAAATGAGAAAATTATTTTTGGCTGTGCAGTATATCTAATGTCCCTTTACAAGTGGTGTATTTAATGTCCCTGTACACAGGGTGTAGATATTGTCCCTGTTCTTATTCCCATTTCTTTTCAGTTTTCAGTGTATTTTTTGATCAGATCATTTCCTAAAAAGCACTTACATTATCAAATTACACCCAATGGGAGCAGTTTTATTCATGTGTATACTTTGCATAACTGAGGCAGATTGCAATGACCCTGTTTATTTTGGTATTTATACAATATCCACTCTTTATAAACCAACCACAGACTAAGGTCGCATCTTCTTGTAACACTATACTTAACAGAAGGTGGCTCTTGTGGCAAAGTTTTTTTCAAAAATCTGTATCAAAAAAAATAGTTCGGGACCCCCCCTATTTTTTTACATTTTCCATTTCTTAATGATCTAAACTACCATTAGGCAAAAAATTAGGAAATTCTATGGATGAAAAGTTAAGAGTAGCGATCAACCTTAAGGGATGTCTCAATGCACACCTGCCCCAGCACATATCCAAGACCAATGCTTCTTATTTTGATTTCAATTTGTCAGTATTTCAGAAGTTGAATAATCATTTACACAATACGGAGTACTGAAAGCTTTAATGGTACTGTATTAAATGAGATCATATGTGACCCGTTTTAATGAAATGGGTCTGAAGTCGCATAGTAAAAATGTTGTATTATTGCCACATTCGTTTACAGCTAATCAAGAGCTTTCATTTGATATGTCACATGTAGTATATTTGGCAAAAAAAAAGGTTTGTTTCCGGTAACATGTCATGAAAATGTAGGGTCGGTAGGGCAGAATTTTTCTTTTTTCAACTTTTTATTTAACATGAAAGTACTACCTGGCCTCTCCGAAGACCCAAAAATTGACCCTAAAAGTAAGGAAATTTCTTCAAAATTGCATAAAAAAACGTAGGGTTGGCCCGCTTTTGATAGGGTCGGTCGGGTGACCTGAAACAGACTTTTTTTTTTTTAGCCCTTGGCCGATTTTGAACCTTTGATGATACTTTTGATACTTTTTTGTTGAATCAAATGGAAATTAATTATAATGAGATAATTAACATTTAAATTACATATTAGCTTTGTCATACAATACAATTATAAATCCTATGGCCATCATTTTCAGAATGAAAGTAGTTGAAATCTGGTTCATACCTTAGTATTCCAGAAAATAACTATTCATATATGAGAAAAATGTCTGAAGCCGATTTTTCAAAAACTATATTTTTACCACCCTACACTATTTAAAGAGCCTATATGTAAAGTGTGACTTCCGACGCATTTAGTTAAAATGGGTCACTTATTATGATGTGATTTTATTGCAAAATTTGGTGTAAAGATAAACCAAAGTGATATAGCAATATTTTTACGGGTCATATAAATGTCCCATTTGTATAGCTATAAATCTGGAAGTACCACCCACCCACTTGCAGGACATGTGTGTGTACCCACCTGCTGGCCGTCAGTCAAGCCTGAAGGCTTTCTGATTGGTTGGTCATTCATAGCAGGCAGTGACCACTGCCTCAGAGGCCAGTTGAGGTGTGTAGCCACAAGACAACGGACTAACTAGAACCGCCCATGAACCCTCATTTTGTTTGTATGTATAGAAGGCCCCTGAGCTGTATTCATATCAACTTACCTGGATATATATGCTGAGGCAAACTGTGTCAGGACTCTGCGTGAACCCGATACAGTCCCCATTGCATGCATGCTAAGGCCCCTGTCTACCATTCATTCTTCTTATGGAGACATAATGCATCATATGTACAAAGTCAGAGTATTGGTGGCCAAACTGTGATAGCTTGTTCTTCTTTCGGAAAGTATGATAGTCAAATTGGCTGGTTGGCTATTTCCATGTTATTTAAGTCCTTTCATGTAAAGACCTTTGTTGTTCACCACCAGGCGAGACACCTGTCAGGGCAGAGGGAGGTGCAGGAAGGGTTGGTACAGGAGGCAGGCAGACCCCACAGCCTGATACACCTGACGTCACCCCCCACCCACACCAGCCACCCACACCAGACTCTATACCACCGCACATCCACAAGATCCTCACTGAGAGGATGAAGGCCCACACCGGGAGCAGCACTGCACGAGTTTTGGGTTTTACAACCTGTAAAGTTCAAGTAAATAGGTGTAAATCTCTTTGAGATTCTGTGCAAAGATGGTGATTGAGATTTACACTAATTTACTTGGCATTTACATCACTTGATATTTACATGAATTTTCCACTTCGGTAATATACATGTAAAAATCGTGTAAATCTTTGTAATTTTCACTGTAAATAGATGTGCAGATGGGCCTTAAAATTTACACCAATTTACATGGTATTTACCGCCATTGATATTTACATGGATTTACCCCTTTGTAATTTCCTAGTAAAATTTGATGTAAACATGTTCAAATATCAGTGTAAATCTGTGCAAAGATAAAGCTTAAGATTTACACAAATTTACCTGGCATTTACATCAATTCATATTTACATGCATTTACCCCTTTTGTAATGTGTACCCCTTATCACAATAGGCGCCATACAGGCTAGGTTAAGACTCTACCCAGACAGCCCTGACGCCACAAGGGGGGGGGGCACCATGAGAAGAGCTACATGATTTTTCTTCAGACCAGAGGCATTAAAAAACGTATAATAATGGGGTGAGGCTCCCATAGCACCCCTAGTTAGTATTACGGGTTGTACCCCTTCAGAGGGCCTTAAAATAATGTATACTAATGGGGTGAGGGTCCCATAGGCATAGCTCCCCTGGCTAGTATCACGGGTTGTACCGCCCCAGAGGGCTTCAAAATAATGTATAATAACGGTGTGAGGGTCCCATAGCTCCCCTGGTTGGTATCACGGGTTGTACCCCTCCAGAGGGCTACAAAATAGTGTATAATACCGGGGTGAGGGTCCCATAGCTCCCCTGATTAGTATCACGGGTTGTACCCCTCCAGATCTCTTCAAAATAATGTATAATAACGGTGTGAGGGTCCCATAGCTCCCCTGGTTTAGTATCACGGGTTGTACCCCTCAAGATCTCTTCATAATAATGTACAATAATAATAATAGCTTTTATTGACAACAAAAAGGAGGTCATTACTGACCTCCCCTGCCGTGTATCATGGTTTGTACCCCTCCAGATCTCTTCATAAAAATGTATAATAACGGGGTGGGGTCCTATAGCTCCCCTGTCTAGTATCATGGGGTGTACCCCTCCAGATCTCTTCATAATAATGAAAAATAACGGGGTGGGGTACCACCTGGTAGGGGTACAAGCTAGCCACGTGTATATACACGTGTCTGTGGCCACTGCCCACTGGTCACCATGCCAACCACTGCTGACTGACCGCCGCACTGCTGGTAGAACAATGCACCCCTACCTGGGTGAGGCTCAATGTGTGACCTACATAGCTAACTCTCGTGCAGGTAGTAGTTAGCAGACACATACAGTGTGACCAGTACACCACCAGGCAGCAGAGAGACCACATGTATGTGTGGCCACTTGCATACATGTACATGGCGCAGGTAGCTATAGGTATGATATTGTCAGTTCGTTTAACATGCATACTTTAATAGGATAAAGCTTACACCCTTTAAGGGATATCTAGCAGTTATATGTATCACAATATCCTCATAATAATTAAGTATATACATAAAGTATATATCTTATACATCCTAGGTATTTATTTGGAAATAATCATATCTATAGTTGGAATAATTCTTGCTGTGCTGTTTTGTATCATATCCTTAAGACTACAGAACAACAATGCCATATATGCCATGGATGATGTACCAGTAAATTATGTATAGATACTATTAACAATAATTTATGTAATGTACTTTTTTATTTGTTACAGAAGCAACCCAGTCACCAGAAGCTGTCCCCGGCCTCCATGAGCCTCTCCCCGGCCTCCATGAGCCTGTCCCTGGCCTCCATGAGCCTGTCCCCGGCCTCCATGAGCCTCTCCCCGGCCTCCAAGAGCCTGTCCCCGGCCTCCACGAGCCTGTCCCCGGCCTCCATGAGCCTCTCCCCGGCCTCCATGAGCCTCTCCCCGGCCTCCATGAGCCTCTCCCCGGCCTGGAGGGGGACCCAGGGCTCTGGAGGCGGACCCAGGGCTCTGGAGGCGGATTCAGGGCCCTGGAGGCGGACCCAGGGCTCTGGAGGCGGACCCAGGGCTCTGGAGGCGGATTCAGGGCCCTGGAGGTGGACCCTAAGGGCTGACCCAGGGCCCTGGATTCCCATAAACATATCCAAATGATGTTCCAATTGATGAAAATTAATAAAATGCTCCATCAATGGTTATATTTCCATTTCCTAAATAGTGATGTATCCCCTAGTAGGGTTTCCCAGGGGTTTACGATGATTACTATTGAATTTACCTGGGCTTTACACAGTGTGTAGTGCTCGAAATTACTCACATTTACAGGGTCTTGTGCAATGTGTAAAGATCGAAATTACTCACATTTACAGGATTTTGTGCAAGGTGTAATGATCAAAATTACTCAAATTTACAGGGTTTTGTGCAAGGTGTAATGATCGAAATTACTTACATTTACAGGGTTTTGTGCAAGGTGTAAAGATCAAAATTACTCACATTTACAGGGTTTTGTGCAAGGTGTAATGATCGAAATTACTCACATTTACATGGTTTTGTGCAAAGTGTAAAGATCGAAATTACTCACATTTACAGGGTTTTGCGCAAGGTGTAAATACAGCCATTACGAGCTTTGATCAGGGAAGTAAAGCCATGCAAAGATCGATTTTGATCAGCTTTACATTTAAGGTAAATTTTATTGTAAACGTATGTAAAGGTCTGTAATGATCTGTAAAATCGGCCTTTACACCAAATGTAAATTCAATGTAAATGTCAAAGTTCGTGCAGTGCAGAGGGTATCCAGAACTCTTCTTCTGGGACTCAGGAGGTCAGGTGAATACATGACATTAAGTGTAACATGCTGGATGTGACAATTTGAATTCATGAATGAAACCATTCATAATACAATGGACAACTATGAGGAGGATACTGGGTTTATCTAGAACTATTTTTAAGACGCAAGTAAGGTGGACGATGTGTGAACACTCTATCACTACTCAATCAGAACTGAATCAGGACTATTTTTAAGTAATGTAAGGGAAGAGTAACCTATGAACATATATGACTACAGCTATTCTGTCCTGCCATCTGCATCTCTTGTTATTGACAAATGAGTTACATATAGGACATTTATTCCTGAATGCCCATTTATTAAGAGAACATCAGAGCAATAGGAATATATGTTTAATAACTGTCTGAAGGATTAATGCCAGATCTACATCATAATTGTATGTTTTCTTGTTATACTGAGGGATCAGAGATCAATATCTAACATCATACTCTATCTTCTTTTTGTAATTAGGGCGTGTTTTACAACACGTATAAGAGGTTCCTGAGTCGCCGGTCAGTGTTCATACTTGCACTCAATATGTGCAAGGCCCTGGGTGCCTCTGTTCCCACCCTGCGGAAAAATCGCTTCGGGCAATTAGTAGTAGACACGGGATGCCCCCAGACTGTTGCTGGTAGGTGTAAACCTCTGTATTATTTTAACAAACTAAGGATATATGTAATCCTGAATGAACCATATTTAACAGAAAATAGCCAAGTTAAAAAAACTTTAAAAAACTTAAAATAAGACATAACTGCCAATCTGTCTGAGCTACTCCAGTTCTTTTAGGATGCTTTAGACGTCAGCACAGAGGACCTACAGCTTAGCTGAATAAGCACTGTAAAACCCCCCATGGATTGAAACGCTGCCTATCAACCACTCAGGATATGAATCATAACACAATGCCCTATATATTCACAGAGCATGTTGCCTACTGGCTCACGTGTATTCACACCTTTGTGCCTCCCAGAGTCAGTAGGCAGGGTGCAGGGGCAGACAGCAGAGGCCATTCCCTGGCTCCAAGTGTCCTCGTCGTCTGCACTCACAAGGACGTAAGTTTTCAGAACTGGTCGATTGTTAACCTTTATTCATATCTATATCTTTATTCATTGTTTAGTAAACAATTCATCTATCTCTGCATCAACATTCCGTTACAGAAATATCCATTCCCAGTGATTTTTAGCATCACATACACCATATTATTTGCAACATGGACTACTGAAAGCATTTTGTTTGGGTCCTGCACATGTTATACGGTTTTACAGTTCATATTTAATACATTTTATTTGATGGTATATTCCAAAGCATTTTCCCAACAACTACTACTTTCACATTACAATGATCAAAACCTCAGGCCATATCATATTTCAAACTCCTATGGTATGCACTTTTATAAAACAAATGTAAAATTATGTTCAAAAGATATAAATATCCTAGAAGGTCACGATTTATCTATAGTTGTTCATGTTTAATATTTATAGAGATGCAGTCCTGAAGCACAAGCCGAGTTTGAGAGAGACATCCTGCACCTCATAGAGAAGAAACCGTACAGCGCGCACATACAGGGGGTCTTCTTCCTCTCCAACAAGGACCGGGATGCAGGCGACGTGTGCCGGCTGCGGGACTCCCTCACACAGCTCGCCTGGCAGGAGGCGTACCAGCTACCATTAACCTGGTTCCAGTTCAAGGACCAGCTGCTGCAGTCCACCACCAGCAGCAGCGTACCAAGTCTGAGCTGGGACCAGGCCGCAGCACTCGCTCACCAACACGGGCTCCACTCCGAGACAGAAGTGCGTGCTGCCCTCACCTTTTTTCACGAAATTGGGGACGTTGTTTGGTTCAATGAGCCTTCCCTTCAAGACCTAGTCCTGACCAGCCCCCAGTGGCTCATCAACCAGATCCGGCAGGTCATCACAGTCCCAACGTACTACCAGGAGAGGGATTTCCCCAACCACATGCGGCACTGGCTGAGGCTGGACGAGGAAGGGGTCATCCACGAAACAGTCTTTGACTACGTGTGGCCAAGTGCTGCCAAGGACTATTTGATACAACTCATGAAACGTTTTTGCCCTTCTCCTGGAGCTGCCGGCTGGATATGAAGTGGGAGGTGTAGAAGAGGCAGGACGCTGGTTCCTGGTGCCCTGCCTGCTGCCCCTAGCAGACCCCAACACCCACCCAGACAGCACAGAGGCAGCCCCACCCCTGCTGCTGCTGCCACCAAACCGCTTCATGCCCGTGGGCCTCACCTGCCGTCTCCTGGCTGCACTTGTCAACCAAGATGGCTGGAAGGTTGCCGGTAAGATCTACGGGAACACGGCTACCTTCTTACCACACGGCCACGACTCCAACGTCCAGGTCGTGGTGACACAAGCCGCAGACCACATTGAGCTGCGTGGGTACACACTACGTCATGCAGACAACAATTTTGAATATATCATGGTTCCAAAGAAAATATCAAAAGTTAAAACTATATGTTTGGGTATGTAGAACCAGGGTTTTATGTTCAGCTGTAGGTGCCCCAGCGTTTAGGATGTCAGCCGTGGAGCTGAACGTATTGGCCGACTCAGTGAAGCAGGAACTCAAGGACAGGCTTTTCTTTCTGGTAGGACGACACGGGCTGGGAGGTAGGCTCATGACTCCTCATGTGTAACTCTGTATCCGGACGACACAGCATGCCAGGAGCTCACAGCTCGATAAGTTTAGTGATTGGTATAGGGATTAGATCAGCACTTTTATTAAGTCTCCCAATCCCCGAAGATAAAAGCCTCTGTCTCTACATGGAGACAAACATCATTTAACTATTAATTACCTAAAATACCTCCATCACTATTTCTAGCCACCTGTTGACTTCAGGCTTTACCATATCAAAAGACACCAATTAACTACTCCAGTCACAATTTCTAGTAGTAACCTGTTGACTTCAGGCTTTACCGTTTTGACAGGTGTTGCAGCAGATGATGTCTTCATTGCGTACCTGCGGTCCCTGGACATCCTGCAGGAGGGGGAGGTGCAGGAGATGGAGGTGAGTGTTGGTACCAAGCCCCTTCTACAGGAGGGGGAGGTGCAGGAGATGGAGGTGAGTGTTGGTACCAAGCCCCTTCTACAGGAGGGGGAGGTGCAGGAGATGGAGGTGAGTGTTGGTACCAAGCCCCTTCTACAGGAGGGGGAGGTGCAGGAGATGGAGGTGAGTGTTGGTACCAAGCCCCTTCTACACAGCAGCCATGGTGCAGGAGATGGAGGTGAGTGTTGGTACCAAGCCCCTTCTACAGGAGGGGGAGGTGCAGGAGATGGAGGTGAGTGTTGGTACCAAGCCCCTTCTACACAGCAGCCATGGTGCAGGAGATGGAGGTGAGTGTTGGTACCACGCCCCTTCTACAGGAGGGGGAGGTGCAGGAGATGGAGGTGAGTGTTGGTACCAAGCCCCTTCTACACAGCAGCCATGGAAGGCTGTATTGGGGAACCCCTGCTGTGCTGATGTAACTGTTTGAGGCATAAATAGAGGGTCACACTTTGTGTCTTACCTGCTCATGTATTGCTTTTCATATCACTATATTTTCTTTATCATATTCAACTATTCAGCTGTCAATTCAAAACTAAATATTACATTCATGCAAATTATTACGTGCTTCAGTTGCTTCTGTTTATAAGATGGTGTTTTGTTATGCATGACAAAAAGCAAAATAAGTTAAAGAATTCATGGACTATATTTGATCATGAAGAATTAAAGACCTCTCAAATTAAAGGATTTCGAAGCTGATGGTTAAAAGAGACTGCCTTGCCAATGGCCTACACTGTTTGAAATACAACTACTGACACTGTGTCGGAAGGAAAAAAGACGGCATAAATAGTGTAGATACAAACAAAGAAGTAACAATATTCTTTAATAGTCGCTACATCCAGTCTGTGAATCATACAGCTCCTTGCTGAGATATTCTATCAATTCTCTTTATCAAACAGGCCCGACCTACCAACATCAAAAAGGCGTCAGAGCTGATCAGGAGTCTACAAGTGGTGAGTGCCCCCAAGGTGCTGCTGTTCCTGTGGCTGCTGGTGGAGACAGACCAGCACCACCAGCTGCCACTCAGCATCACGCCTGCTCTCAAGGCCTTCCTCAGCAGCCACAGCCGCGACCAGGTCCTGGAGTTAGTGAAAACAATGGACGCCTAGGTAAGTGAAAGTTTCATGTCACTCTAAGAATGTTATTCCAGAAATCAGCCCATACAAGACTCCCCGAGTGACAATGGAAACACCCTTTCCTGAGGCTGTACATTTTTATCATCATATAATATGGAGCAATATTATGTCAAAGTTTAAGATTAAGGGCAGTCACTACATGTTGAAAATTAACCTACTAATTTCACAGAACAAGGATGCTGGCGCTCGTCCCCGCTTATTGTCATATCAGGTGAAACAGGTGTGTATTATATGCCACCTTTGTTATCCTGGTGCTAACTTGCAATCTGCTGGGGGAGGATTTTCCCTTTTTTTTACATCTAATTTCATCATGGGCTGCTGTGCATCTCCTATTGAAAGCAGTGGACCAATGATGTCATGAACATGATCGCACAGAACTACATTATTGACATGATTGGTAACCATTTAGGGATACATGTGGAAATTGTAAAAAATGAAAGAAAAGAGGATCCAGTTTTATTAAGTGGTAACAGATAACAAATTTGGTGAAAGTTAACATCATTTGTAAACATTTATAAATTCAAAGACTGCATGGCATATTACCTAAAGCACCAAATTTTTGAATGCACACATTATACATCTTTTCAACATGGTACATTGTCATTTGATATAATTGCATATAATCTTTCAACATGTAAGCCATATTACAAACATATAAGGATTTTCAAATTGGCAGGCAGTGGCGCAGCAGATGGGTGGGCAGGAAACGAGGAGTAAACCGGCAGCAAATGGGCATCAAACGGGCAGCAAATGGGCAGCAAACGGGCAGCAAACAGGCAGCAAAAAGGCAGCAAATGGGCATCAAACGGGCAGCAAATGGGCAGCAAACAGGCAGCAAAAGGGCAGCAAACAGGCAGCAAAAGGGCAGCAAACAGGCAGCAAAAGGGCAGGGACAGCACTGTGGGGAGACTTCAGCAGAGTTCAGTTTGGCAGACAAGTTGATGCCTGAACACAACACAGACTCTAACCACATCTCAATGAGGTAGGGTTCCCAGGGAAGCCTGCTTATTTACCCAGGGTTAGGTTATCCACCACCTCTCCCCCCATTGATAGATAATGACCACTCCCTTAGGCAGGCCTACATGGAGTACCATTAATTTCAAATGTTACACAATCTAGTAGAAAACAAGGGGAAAGACGAAGGGAATTGTCAAATATAGTTCACTGAGATTAAGCTAGCCTCAGATCTGTAGGCCTAGGCTACTTCCCTGGATCATATCTGTAGCCTAGTCCCATGGGGGGGGGGGGGGGCAGTTAGGTCTAGTATATCTTACATAGGCCTACACATGTGTTCAGGTTGCAAGGTTAAATTTACTTTTCTCTCAAAATTTCCCCCAAAATGGGTCACAAACCTTCCTTTACCGTGCACGCATTAATTGTGGCCAATTGTGAGCACCCTTGTGATTGTGAGTCATCTTCCGAAAAATCGATGCAACCCTCTATTTGGTATATGCTCTACAGGCATCCTGAATCGTTTGTCTCTAAATGTATTCCCCTATATTCGGTGAGCTTGCCAACTTGAAGGAGAAATAAGCCGATTTTTACCCAGATTTTGGTGTGATTTTGATAAAAATATTTGTTGCCATAGCAACAGATATCCTAGAAATAATGATTTTGTTCATTTTTGGTTGCCATGGTAACCAAATCAAATATGGCCGTCATGGCCAATCCACATACAAAATCTGAATATATGTAAGAGTACCTACAATATGTTAATCCTGAATAATTGCAGTAAAAAGCCAAATAAAGATAATGGATGTCTAGAGTGGGTAGGGGCATGGTGGTAAATTCTAGCTATTTTCACACTTTTCATAGTAGGTCTATATAATAATTGATAGTAATTTATATGGAAGAACCTAGTTTGAGTGATCTAGAACCAAACGTTAAACGTTATATTGTATTAGGGAATACTGTTATCAATCTTGCTTATCATTTCAGACAACCACTTCTGACACTAAGTAGCCGGCACCACCTCCATAAGCTGCTACCATACCGTACCAAGGTGTACTGGAATGGCTGCCTACCAACTTGTCATGGCCTGAAACTCTCCAACCGCAGAGGCAGACTGACAAGTCCTGATCAAGTAAAGGTTATGCTACACTGTGTATTCCATAGGAGTTATATATAGCTATGTCTGTATATTTGATCATGTCATAATCCTTAGTTTCAGAAACACAAATGACTGGGAAGTTGTACCCCACAATATTTTATTGAAACCTCAATGAAGATCTCCTAAAATGTATCCGTCTTAACTAGAAATAGGTCTATATGCTGCTCTATGTAAAAGTAACACTCTGTGATTATGGTTAAGGCTCAACAATATTGATAATAGGAATAAACATTTTTCTGTATAATTTTCCATGCCAGGGGAAATATTGAGACATTAGAAGTGCATACCTAGATTTGTCTGATGTAGAAACCTCCAAAAGAGGAGTCAAATAGGAAGATGTGGGTGTGCTTGTCCAAGACATGGATATTGACAAACCACCAGGTACACTTTAGTAAATAGCAGCATACTCAGGGATGTATTCTTCTGTATAAGCAGTAGCAATTGGTAAATGTCCCATACAACCTTTGGAAACTCCAGTTATGGTAAAGGCTGTGATATCTAGAATCTGATTCCAATATCAGTCCAACATATATGTACAATACACTCAATACATTGTGATTTGAGAGTATCACTCAGCATTTAACCATGGTTACATTTATTAAAACATAGAATGCGACAAGTACACCCAGGCTCTGACGTACAGTGTTGGTCGGTGTATGTATATGCTGTTATTGATTAGTGATATCGGCCGCCTTATCAGCATACATTGTAGAGGTAGGTGTCTGCAGTCAGCTGTCTATGGTGGGAGGTTTCCTTCAGCCAGCCCTGTGTGTCCTCAGCGTGGGCACTCCGTACATAGGTCTACAGTGGCATGCATTTTCCAATCATTGCTATTTTTGGGATAGCATATTTTTCTCTCATCGTATCTATTTCAGTAGGGGTATTCTGTACATATAGGGGCATGTTTCTAGCTGATACAAGCTTTTTATGTCTAATGGTTCCGGAGATGTGATGGAAACCAAACTTATAATATAAGTGGCCAATGGCTAAGAGAGTTCATTATTAAAAGAATGGTATTTTGGAATTTAAAAGAAACCCTATTCATAAATAGAGCAGCATTGGTATTAATCTCTCGCGGCACCACTAAAAAGAGGTTCTCTTGGATATTATGATTAATTTTCAATGCAACTCCCGACTTATGGTTTAAGGCACACCAAGTCATGGGCATGTATCACAGAATATTTTTCAAAAGTGATTTTGAAAAGACCTGCTACTTCTTCAGCAGTTGTTTTATCATACACATCAATCATGTCACTGTATTTTGAAATGTAATAAACTTATTGATTTATTTAACATTATTCTGAGTTTTTGTCAGTGGTGAACTTATTGAATAACACATAAACTATACTGCATTACGGCAGAAATACATGCGGCTATTACTAACATCACACACTGCTTAAATTCACTGAGGCCAAAAGTAAACTAAATGTGTGTTTCAGGATACCCAGCATGGTGACAATTGTACACAATTCAGACGCAAATTTTGTCACAGAAACAAAATACTAACACCACTAATGTGTAAACTAAAGCAGCCAATTTTTAGATTAATGGACCAAATTCATGAACCAATACACTGCATATAATCTACTTCCTCCTGAAACTAGATAACAATAATACTGGTAGCCCTGTGGGGCTGCTAGATATATCCATCTGCCTCTGATAGAGAAAAAGAATAGTACAACTCTATCCAGGCATCTGCTCGGGGAAGCCTAAATATGTATCTTAAGATGAAATTCCCTTTCCCATTTGGTTTGCCTCACCATTTCTTAGAGAGAGGGCCCCATAATCTGCATGTTTAACAATGTAGGGTTATAAATTGGTATTTTAGTTATTCACTTATTGTATTGTCCATGGGTGGTGCTATATATAGACAGAGGTCCATGATAATCTGTCTGAACAACAGGTTTCTCCATGAGTGGTGCATTGGATCGTATCACACAAGGCCGAGCCGAGTGTGATGCGACCCAATGCATCACGAGTGGAGAAACCAGGAGTTCAGACTGATTAGAGTGGATCTCTGTATTTACTTCATGTGATTCTTGATTAAATTCATCAAAATGTGCAATTAAAGATTGGTTTCATAGCTATTTTGGTGACGTCATAGTGGAGAAACAGCCCATGGAGAATGAGCACCACATGGAGTAAAAAGTGTGTATTGTCTATAGGTGGGTGGTGCTGTATTGATGTTGTAGGGTGGTGCTGTATTGATGTTGTAGGGTGGTGCTGTATTGATGTTGTAGGGTGGTGCTGTATTGATGTTGTAGGGTGGTGCTGTATAAATGTTGTATTGTGGTGCTGTATAAATGTTGTAGTGTGGTGCTGTATAAATGTTGTAGTGTGGTGCTGTATAAATGTTGTAGTGCTGTATAAATGTTGTATTGTATGTGGGTGGTGCTGTATAAATGTTGTAGTGTGGTGCTGTATAAATGTTGTATTGCTGTATAAATGTTGTATTGTGGTGCTGTAAAAATGTTGTGTTGTAGTGCTGTATAAATGTTGTAGTGCTGTATAAATGTTGTATTGTATGTGGGTGGTGCTGTATAAATGTTGTAGTGTGGTGCTGTATAAATGTTGTATTGCTGTATAAATGTTGTAGTGTGGTGCTGTATAAATGTTGTATTGTGGTGCTGTATAAATGTTGTGTTGTAGTGCTGTATAAATGTTGTAGTGTGGTGCTGTATAAATGTTGTAGTGTGGTGCTGTATAAATGTTGTATTGTGGTGCTGTATAAATGTTGTAGTGTGGTGCTGTATAAATGTTGTATTGTGGTGCTGTATAATTGTTGTGTTGTGGTGCTGTATGAATGTTGTGTTGTAGTGCTGTATAAATGTTGTAGTGTGGTGCTGTATAAATGTTGTAGTGTGGTGCTGTATAAATGTTGTAGTGTGGTGCTGTATAAATGTTGTATTGTGGTGCTGTATAAATGTTGTAGTGTGGTGCTGTATAAATGTTGTATTGTGGTGCTGTATAATTGTTGTGTTGTGGTGCTGTATGAATGTTGTATTGTGGTGCTGTATAAATGTTGTATTGTGGTGCTGTATGAATGTTGTAGTGTGGTGCTGTATGAATGTTGTGTTGTGGTGCTGTATGAATGTTGTAGTGTGGTGCTGTATAAATGTTGTAGTGTGGTGCTGTATAAATGTTGTTTTGTCCGTTTGTGGTGCTTTATTAGGGTTCTGAACCTGAAACATAGCATCACTTAGCCTTACATAGATGTATGTATGATATTTCTGATAACACCAACCTGACACCGTCTGACTAAGTCTGCGCCCGGCTCCTTGACCTCCCCAGTGTCCTCTCTATAATGTGGGCTATCAGCATCAGATACCAGCTAATAAGTTGTGGTGTTTGGTTAGAATTACTCTGTACCATTGGTCATACTAAAGGCTACATTCCAACAGTCACTTGCTTTAATTATTATGGGAATGCATTGATTGAGTGTAATTCTACCTCTCATAATTATACTTCTTGTTTATTCAAATCTTCCTGGCCTCTTTCATGGTTGCATGCTTTAGCCTAAAATTACTCTCAATGTCAAATATCAATATACGCACAAGCTGCTCAAAGTACTCATATAATCCTAGTGAAGCCAAGAGAGTTGACATGGATATGTAATGGTCCGATGCAATAGGTAATATTCTAATTGGGCCATATATATATGTATGACTATTATTTGATAGAAGCATGGTGGGACATATATAAAGTCCTGAGCTGTTTCTGGGTCATATAGACCCCATTGAGCCTTTTATACCCAGCATGATGCATGAATGTGAGTCACTCACCATGGCTAGATCAATGCATCATGCCCCCAAAGGATTATCAAGATGCATGAATAGAGCCCTGTGGGATAGACTGATCTTAACCCTTTGAGGACGCATGTCACTAAAAGATGATATTTGTTGACATGATGCACCAATGCATTTGAGGTGCATGATGCTTAAGTGCAGCAATGGCTAGTTACTTGCCAGGGCTGCATCTATGCATCATGACGACCCAGGGCGTGATGCATCTAGGATTCATGCACCCTTACGGGGTTCAAACTGTATTATAGGGGCATTTTTATGACCCATGGGGATCTGAGCTATACATGTATAGATCTATATATATACATTAAAAGTAAGTAATTGGAGAAGAGTGGTATTGTTGTGCTGTATAAAAGTTATATTGTCTGTGTGGGTATGGTAGATATCAATGAAAAAACGTGCAGTCAGCACGGATTTGTCAGAACACAGGTTTTAAACCTGAAACACAAATTAGCTTTACATAGATGTGTGTAGGATATTACTGGTAACACTGACCTAACACCGTCTAACTAAGTCCGCTCCTAAGCTCCGCTGAGTCTCTGGTACAGCACTGCTGTATCATTCTGACCCCTGAATTTCTGTTGGCTGTATCATTATGATACCTTTGGATTTATAAACCATCATGGCATGATGCATTAGTGCACCTTAGGTAGTGCTGCATGATGCATCATAGGTACGACATGATGCAATTATGCAGCACTGGGTAGTTACATGATACACCATAGGTATGGCATGATGCATGATGCACCATAGGTATGGCATGATGCATGATGCACCATAGGTACAGCACAATGCATTAGTGCGGCACTGGGTATGGCATGATGCATCATACACCATAGGTAGGGCATGATGCATCATACACCATAGGTATGGCATGATGCATGATGCACCATAGGTACAGCATGATGCATGATGCACCATATAAAGGCATGATGCATGATGCACCATAGGTATGGCATGATGCATGATGCACCATAGGTACGGCATGATGCATGATGCACCATATAAAGGCATGATGCATGATGCACCATAGGTACAGCATGATGCATCATGCACCATAGGTGTGGCATGATACATCAGTGCAATAAGACACAGTACTAGGTTTGGTGGTGTTTAATTACAGCCCCTTGTAATTACAAGCCCTTAACTAAAATAAACACAATAAGAAACATCAGAACTTGGCGTCTGACACAGCTATGATGGCATTGAAGAGTTACCCGGCACCTTGAGGGATGCCACCTGATGGAACCAATATACACTGTAAGTTCAGAACATTTGACCGTACACTCACATATCCATGTACTCCATGTCCGTGTACTCGCATGACCTAGTTTTGAAGGCCCAGATGTAGATATCTCCCACGGACATCGATAACAAGATAACCACAGCAGGTTTTATCTGTGAACATACTTCAACTCATACAAGGCTCCCTCTCACCAGAGGAACCTTCTGTTACAAGCCTGTTTATACACCATATTTAACCCTTTGATCCTTTAAGGATGGCATGTCGCTAAAATATGGCATTTCTCGTCATGATGTAACCATTCAGTCAGGGCGAGAAACTACATTTTTGCAGTATGCCAACCTTTCAGAAGTGTATCAATCCCTTAGGGCCAGCTTGATGCTTGAGTGCAGCTATGACAAGTTACTTCTTGGGGCTGCATTCATGCCTACTGAAGGCATTATGTTTTATGGCATCACGCTGTCCTTAAAGTGTTAAGGACAGCATGATGCACATTTGTCATCATGTTGTCATCACTTATGCCAAGCAGGTGAGGGAATTACACTGCACAGTTGTATCATTTGAACTCATGGCATGATGCATTAGTGCAGCGCTGGGTATGGCATGATGCATGATGCACCATAGGTACGGCCTGATGCATCATGCAATATAGGTAAGTATGATGTATTACGCCAGGCCCAAACACAGCCAAAGTGTCGTCACAATGCACCACTACAGAACATGAATTGAAACATTTCAAAGGGTTTCATGCCTGTTTGTGATCAAGTTATGAATCAAAGTTATGTCCATATACATGTGATCAAACTATAATTTACTTGAGTAAAATCCTTTTCTTATAAGCCAACCCCTGCAGCCCCCCCCCCTTTGAAAAAATGACACAAGCCAAATTAGGCCTCAAATCCCAAAGTTTGGTCAGCTTATCATAGAGGTTCTATGGTACTGTATCTACCAGTCTACACTGTCTCCTTATCTGTGATGTCCCTGATTAGCTCTACTACCCCCCCCCCCCCCCCCCCCCCCCCCCCCACAGTGCAGGGCCTGTATTGTGCCGCATGTTGTACATTGTAATTATAACATGGTGTCATCACCTGACAGTTCCATCTGGACCTCCATGTAGCAATAACCATCTAGATCAGCCCTTAATGTGGGCTTTAAGGTATAAATAAACCAAACGAACATGGCCATGCACTCAACTATTGGTGTCAGATAATACATGGGGAGAAATAGACAGTACATTGTTTTAATTAGAATGCACCGAATAACAAAACCCGAAATGAAATGTGCTCCAGTAAATCCTGCGGTAGGAATTACATATTGTTAATGATAAGACTCAGTACTAGGTTTGGTGGTGTTTAAATCCTGCAGTAGTAATGACATAATGTTACAGGCCCCCTCTAATTAGGCCCTAACCCACAATAAACACATGAAACTATTAAAACTTGCCATCTGACACAGCTATGATGAACGGCACAGAAGAGGAGCCAATGTACTCTGTAAGTTTTGGGTAAGACACACTCAGAACATTTGTCCTTGCACTCGCATGCCCGTGTACTCGCGTGACCTAGTTCAGACGCGCCAGTTGTATATATCTCCCAGGGACATTCCTAACAAGCGGCAAGGTTTATCTGTGACAGCACTTTGTAGTTACTGACTAGTGCTGCATGATGCACCATAGGTACGGCATGATGCATCATAGGTATGGCATGATGCATGATGCATCATTGGTATGGCATGATGCATGATGCATCATCGGTATGGCATGAGTGGACATTTTGGAAAAGAACTCAGTGGTGGGGTCAAATTTTCTCGCAGCTCATCGTTGAGGTAGTCAGAAAAAAATTGACCTACCACCACAGTCACACAGTAAGACCTCTTATAAGGGACCTCCCTTATAAGTCATACCCCTACATTGTAAAAAGGTTATGCATCAAAATTGTTTTGAATATATACATATGATTAAACTATAATGTACCAGAGTAAAATCCTCCCTTATATTTAGCCAACCCTCCCACACTTTGATAAAATGATATAAGCCAAACTAGGGCTCAAAAACCCAAAAGTTGGTCCGCTTATCAGAGAGGTTTTACGTGGCCAAGGAGAGCCAGGGCAATAAAGTATCTCCGGTTCAACTGTACTTAACGAGTTCTGTCTCCTTCCTAATAACGGCGGACGCTACAATATATAAAATAGTTGCTGAGGGTCGAGATAATATTAAAGGCGCACTAAGCTCAGGACCTAGCCCTGCCGAGTTTTGTACGCAAATGACGTCGTGGGTTCAGTGCGCCTTTAAGGCAATATAAAATAATAAGTTACCCTAGTAACTACCGGTAACTAGATATAATATAAAATAATTATCTGAGGCCAAAAGTACCGATATTAAAATCTCTGATTATGATATAATCTACCGGTAAAGACTTCTTGTTCAACCCAAGCGGAAGTATATGTCCAGTTAACAATATATAAATTCTCAATACTGGAATGACAACATCATATATATTACCATATTAAATATAATACTGAAAGTATATAAATGTGAACAAATAGAGAAAGTCAGTGGTTTGGTGTTAAGCATCAGATATCACATGGCCATATAGCCTATTTTTATACACAATAACGATACCATTGGGTACAAAATTCCCACAAAAACCTATCTTTATATGATGATAGCATTCACAACAGCACCTGCATTCTAAGATTAAAACCGTCAAAAATTTAAAAATTAGTTGACAGCGTGTGTACAGTCTGGAGATTCAAAGCCACTGGCCAAGAAACTCATGAACTGCTCATTTATAGCATGAGCACAACAAAAGGAAGTAACCATGGTTCCTAAGTGGTAGCCAATCATGCGCTTTGTTTTTGAGCCACTCACAGCCAATCAGCGAGCAGCTCACAAAACTAAGTCAATCCGGCGCACCCCTGGTGAGCAGCTCAGGAACCACGGCCACGCCCACTCGCTGATTTATACTTGGAGTCAAAGAGTTGATCCATCCTATATATCCTTCAGGCTAAGGGTGTCTTAGTATGAAGTTGTGGAATATTCTTGCTCGGGTCGACCTTGTTTTATTTGATCTCATAAGTTAGAATCTCATTTCTTTCACATTATAGACCAGATGGAACCCAGTTTTGTAATACTTTAAGTATATTTGGAGAACGATTTTGGAATAAATAATTAGCGTATCAATTAAATTCATTTTTTGGATATTGTGTGTATTCAGATGTATGTCATTTCCACCGTCCATTTGTGACTTATTATTATCATTATTATTATTTGGAGTCGATAATGAAACTGTCTTGTATGCATTTGTAGGGGCACGAATATCGAAGTACAGTCGAATGCCTATCCATATAGCGTGTCTAGCCGGAACCAGGGGTCGCTACGAGCAAAGGCGAACAGTATATAAACTGCTTCCCACCCCCTGGTTCAGGCAGACCTTCTTAGGTCTCCCACATCGACAGATTGAGTGAAAGCTATATATATATTACTAGAACGTTCTTGAAAGAGAAAGACCCATCCGAAAACCATTAGCATATCTGAACAGGTTAGACATAATAAAGTTACTCTTCTATCTTCGCATCTCACAAAGAATTCTGCGGTTCGTGTTCTTATTTCAAATCCTCATATAAGACAAACTCTAAACGTATAAAGAAAAAAAATATATAGGTGAATAGGTCTGGTATAATCTGCATCTCACGTATAGCCCACACCCCAACTTTGAGAGAATCCTTTAACCCGCAACTGGGGCCTGAAAATTGTGATTTTATTATGTTATTATATTTTCAAAAGCCCTTGTATTACCCGCCCTAGACTTTGAAAATATTGCATAACATGTACATTGTACTTTAAGAATATTGCATAACATGTACGAATTTTGGTTCGCAACAGGTTATACTTGGGAATTTATGGTAACTCTTACACATATCTAAAATTCAAAATTTCGATAACATTTGGGCCATACATATTTTTCTCTATACATCTTTTTGATGCTTGGTTTATCACACTCTAATTCGCCACAATTAACACATAGAAATGGGGGAGGGTATTTGTGCCTGAACCTCCACCACCAGCATTGTCATCAATAGTAGATACGTCTACAATACCAGAGGGACACTATCTCTTTCCAAATAAAAGATAGGGTCACCCTGTGCCAGGACTGATAATCTAACCCCCATCTCAACAACCCATGTTTACTAACAGTAGTATATAATGTATCGGAACGGGACTATGCTTAAGTACTGTTTATTACTCAATCGACATGCAGCCAATCAGAGGCCTCCATTTGGTCACGTGACCGGAAGTGACCTACTTAGGGGATGAGTGGTGACGTCACGTGACCTAGTTAGCCAATCAGAGGCCGCCATTTGGTCACGTGACCGGAAGTGACGTCATATGACCTACTTATGGACCGGAAGTGACGTCATATGACCTACTTAGGGGACCGGAAGTGACGTCATATGACCTAATTTAGGATCACGTGACCGGAAGTGACCTGATGAGTCACGTGACCGGAAGTGACGTCACATGACCTAATGGACAACCGGAAGTGAGTGACCTCATTGAGGATCACGTGACCGGAAGTGACCTGATTGATCACGTGACCGGAAGAAGAAGTGATGTCAAGCGACTTAATGAAGAGATGAGCGTCTTTAAGGGGTCACGCGCTTTAAAATGTGATATATATTTTTTTTGGAGGAGGAGGAGGAGGCGAGTCTCTTATTTTTTTTGGTAAACCAATAAAAAACACAACAATATAAGTTTGTTTTTTCATTTTATTTTTTTATGAGCGACTGGAAGTGACTTATTGAACTAGGTAGAAGTGTTCTTTAGAGTGTATAAGGGGGGAGGGGAGGAGAGGGGGGGAGGGGGGGAGGGGGGCCCCTTTAAGATGCATGGGGAGGGGGGCGCTTTTAGGATGCATGGGGCGGGTGGGGGGGAGGGGAGGGGAGGGGAGGGGAGGGGGAGAGGGGGGAGGGGGGCACTCTAGGGGGGTGGGGGGGGGCACTCTAAGGGGCGTTTGTCTCTTTTAAGAAAAAAAGAAAGAAAAGAATTTAATCGAGAGACACACTTCTTCCTCTTGAAAGGAAGAAGTGTGTCTCTTAATTTTTTTGTTTAGGAAGTGATGGTCTTTAAGATCACGTGACTGGAAGGAAGTGACTTGATGAGGCACGTGACTAGAAGTGAAGACATCACATGCTCTAATGAAGCGATCAGCCGCGACCGGCGGCGGTGGCGGCGGCGGTGGTGCTGGTGGTGGTGGTAGTAGACGTTACTGTGGTCAGAGGTGATATGGTTTTTTTCTAACAGAAATCAGAGCTTTTATACAGAAGGAGTTTAATCCTATTTCCAACAGCACCCAGCTGTCTAGCAGCTGCTCCGCTCCTTAAGAGCTTCTTAAGAGCTTAGATGACGAGGAGTATGTCATCGCCATCTGTGGAGGCCAGCTGAAAATGTCGTTTTTTCTTTATCCATAGCTTTACCTCCTACCCCCTACCTGAGGACGACTCTCTCCCCCTTTGGCATTCATTGTAACAAACGTCAGAGGTCAGGTGAAAATCGGATTTTCATGCACAGCCTTAGTCAGCTGTCACCCCTATTGAACTAGCCGGCCGCTGCCGGCCAGTCTACTCACCACGGCAGGAGGCGGTGATTTTTTTTTGTTTTACACTTAAGTCACGCACCACATGCACACGACTCTACTCACAGACAGACACACCCGTCTTAGGGGGTCCTGCTTCACGCCACACGCCTCCTGTAGTTTTTTTGTATACACACTCTAAGCTCATGCCTGCTTAATCCTTTATACAGCTAATGCGCTTTGAATTAGCACAGTCTGTACACCGCCCGCTCATGTCAGTCGATCTCTCGAAAGGGGGGAAAGGGATCCAGCTGAAAACGTCATGCATTATGACTTTTGTTTCTCTTTGTGAATGTCCGCCGGTCAGCCGGCGGCAGCAACCGCTTAATCCTTTATACAGCTAACGCGCGTTGAATTGGTGAAAAAAGCAGTAAGTAGCTTAGCTCATGTCAGTCGATCTCTCAAAGGGGGGGAAAGGGTTCAAGCTGAAAACGTCATGCCTTATGTCTTTTGTTTCTCTTTGTGAATGGCCGCCGGTGAGCCGGCGGCAGATGAACAGAGCCGTAAGTAGCTTAGCTCTAGAAGCGAGAAGGTGTATATAAGGGGGCTGGAAACACCCATTCACTCACTCAGTCTTTTGCTGCTCTCTACAGTCACCACCATGAGCAAAAGACAACAACTAGTGCCGTCCAAGGATCTAAGCAAGTTCAAGAACAAGAAGAGTACGCAGAACGGTGATCGTTTAGCGTCAGCGTCTCCTCTTGCTACTGAAAATGAGACTACCGCCGCAACCGCTTGGTCTTATCACCCTCCCGCTGTAGCGAGCGCTCGCAGCAGTAGTAGTGGTAGTAGTAGTAGTAGTAGTGGTAGTAGTAGCAGTACTACTGGTAGTAGTCGTCGTGGTAGCGACGTTGTTACACTCGCGACAGATGTTGCTGCTAAGCGCGCTGCCGCTGCTACTGCTACGCCTGCTGCGGCTGCTGCTGCTGCTGCTGGTGCTGGTGATCCTCGTGCTGCTGGTGCTGCTGCTACTGCTGCTGCTGCTGCTGCTGCTGTGCTTGCTACTGCTGCGCCTGCTGAGGCTGCTGCGCCTGCTGCTGCTGTGCCTGCTACTGCTGTGCCTGCTACTGCTGCACCTGCTGCTGCTGCTGCTGCGCTTGCTACTGCTGTGCCTGCTACTGCTGCGCCTGCTGAAGCTGCTGCGCCTGCTGCTGCTGTGCCTGCTACTGCTGCGCCTGCTACTGCTGCGCCTGCTACTACTGTGCCTGCTACTGCTGTGCCTGCTGTTGCTGCTGCTGCTACACTTCTTGCTGCGACTGCCGCTACTACTACTGACACGCAGCACGTTGCACAGCGCCTCTCCACCACTACATCAACTGACGCCATCAATGCCGCTCGCGCTGAGACTTACAGCTATGCGGACACTCAGCCCCAGCAGTGCGTAGTACACATATATGCCCTAAAGTAAGAAGAAGAAGAGGAGAAGCAACAGGGTGAGACAGAGAACGACGCTGACGACGAGGCGTACGACGAACCCAAAGGGCTACTGGTGCACAGTACGTTTTTCGACCTCACTTCCACTGGTAGCGCGTCCGGTCCGTGGCGACTGCCCTCACCACCACCTTACGAGGTCGTGTGGTTGCCCTGTTCCGACAACGAGTCGTCGGATACCGGCGCAGACGCTGCTCCTGTTATTGGTTCTGCTGCAGTAGTACCTGTATCATCATACTTCAAAGGAGAGCCGTTAGGATACTTGCCAGACGCTATGCTACTGAAAATAAGTAGTAAGTTGCCGACATCAGATTACATACGGTTAGGTTCATACCTTAAAGTGAACTTGAAGGATATGGGATATCTCAGTTGTGAGAGAAGTGTCATAACTCAAGCTAGAGAAATGTTCACTACTTGGTACCAGAAAAGTTGTACTACTAGGTGGAAGGAACTAGCAGCCGCCTTGGAAGAATCTTACCGTATGGACCTCATCCAATTCTCACGTGAGTACATGGACAAGCATGACATGTGGGATGGCTTAGAGAGTGGAGACATGGAGTGGAAAGTGCAGAAATATTTCTCTCTTTTAGCTGAGCTCTGCCCTAGAGACTGGAAGACCATAGTGATCTACTTAGGGTTAACTTCTCATGAAGTAGCTTTCATCTCTCAAGCTGTGCCTTCTGACAGGACTGTGAAGAACCCTGTCTATGAAGTGCTGAGAGCTTGGAAGTACAACGAGACGTCTGAGCCTATGGCTCTGATGAAAGTGTTGCAAGACGACATGGGTCGCAGCGACGTCGCAATGTATGTTCAAGGGTTGTATGCAGCTGTACCCAAAGACATAAAAGTGAGCTGTGTCACTCCAGTGTTGACCACTCTCGTCTGATCGCTGCAGTAAGATGGACATCTGTTGAATTCGATCCTAGACTACAGTCACCTTTCACTATGCTAATAGCATCGTGTGGTAAGAGTCGTCTAGTATTCGAAGTGATAAATAACGTTTATTATTTTTTAATAATTGGTAACTAAGTGAAAAAACAAAAAAGAAAAAAAACATGACGCAGTACGTCTGCGAAAAGTGTTTCAAAATTTTTAAAAGACCGTACAATCACGACAGACACGTAGAAAAATGTAGAATAATACCTAAGTTTTGCCCTCTATGCGGCGAAGTCGATTGCTGAAAGATCACCTGTCGACGCGAATCTCTGGACGAGGTGACTATCCCTCCGCGTATATGTGCTCTACCAAACGGTGAGGAAACGTTCATGGCGAATTGGCCTGCAATACGAACGAGTGTCAGGATGCAAGGGACTCGCGTGAGTGTAACAAACGTCAGACTACCAACCGGCGAGTTGAGTGACGCTGTAGATACTATGCGTCGCATTCACTTCACACAAAGATTCAGATACAAAGTGGGTTTTTCGGTAGGCTTACTCTTACAACACAGAGAAGACAAGAGCAAACTGCGCTACTTTCACGTCTCCCAGAACAACGCAACTCTCATTACAACCGCTCCCTACTATAACTAATTCAGAAACTTTGGAAGAGCTCCTCTCAAAGATGGAAAACACCGTCACTTGCGAGGAAGTACGGAAACTTTGCGACGCTGACACCTAGTGGCGCGTTCTTTTTCCTACCAATTTTGAACATTTGCGTTTACATGGGACCGGGGGAATTTCCCATAGGCGGTAGGAACAGTCAGGCTAGTCGAGTTGGAAAGAGAAGCGGTGTGTTAGATTTTCCCAACAAGGACAACCACTGCGTCTTCCGCTGCATTTCCTTTCACTTATACAACACCAGCAAGCGCGCTTCAGATTTGTTACGTCAGTTCTGTCCCGCTGCCACACCTGAATCCTTTCCGGGTTTTGAACATCCGCGACTTACCCGCGTTAGAGAACTTGTTTGACATACAAATAGCGGTTTACACCGCGACGCGTCAGGTGCCGGGGCGGAAGTTGAGAACACGCGTTACTGTGATCAGACCGCCTTCCAGAACTCTAGCCGCCCAAGGTAAAGTCAACCTACACCTGACGGCGAAAGACGGTTTGCACGTCTCTCTGGTCACGGACTTCAACGCATACGTGGGTGTATACGAATGTTGCAAGTGTAAGGCGGCGTTCACCACCGAGTTCTTGCTGAAGAGACACAGGAACCAGCTTTCCTCTTGCCGACAAGTCAAGTTGCGCTACGTAGGTTGCATCTACTAAAATTCGAGAACGATTTTCGAAGCGCTAGCAGCCTTCTCCATTTTTCCTCCCGACAGACATTCCAGAATCTACCCTTACAAGATCACCTTCGATTTCGAGGCTTTCTTCAGACCATGCAGAGGACCGTCGACCGAACACGTGTCCCTGCTGTGGGATCACGTCCCTTTGTCGGCTAGCGTCGCATCCGACTTTCCAGGGTGGGAGGGGTCGGTGTACGTCAGAGAATCCGACGCAGATCCCGACCCCTTGTTAGACCGAGTTTAAAATCACATAAACGAGAACGCCAAAGTCATCGGGGAAGCTGTGCTAGAACTTTACCGACCGACGTTAGCGAAGTTAGATGTGGCGATAGGTGAAGCTCTCCTGCTGGAGGAGGCGGTATTCACCCCTTCTCCAGACGGCTTCGCTGCGGCTCACACCAGACACCCGTTAGTTCAACTGAAGAAGCGGCTTCTGAGATACATCCGTCAAGCTCCAGTCGTGGGCTTCAACTCGGGGCGTTACGACTTGAACCTGATCAAAATACGCCTTCACTCGTTCTTTGCCTCCGGAGACCAAAGAAACCAACAATTCAGCGTCATAAAGAGAAGCAATCAATACTTGACGGTTTACACACAGCACACGGTTTTCTTGGACGTAGTCAACTATTTGGCACCTGGTTACAACTACGCGAATTATTTGCGAGCTTTCACCAGAAACGAAGAGAAAGGTCACTTTCCTTACGAATGGATGACGTATACCAGGAAACTGGTAAACAGAACCCTGCCACCGAGATCGGCTTTTGACAGCGAACTGACGGGCGTCAAAATGGCCGAATCCGACTACGCCACATGTCAGAAAGTTTAGTCCGACAAGAAGATGCAAACTATGAGAGATTACTTGATCCACTACAACAACAAAGACGTCAAACCTTTCATAGAAGCTCTGAAAAATCACGCTAAATTTTTCCAAGATCGCAGCATTGACATGTTGAAAGACGAGATCTCTCTCGACAGTTTGACTTTACGGTTCCTCTTCCAAAACCTAGAAGCTGCGTTCACAACGTTCCCTCCGTTCGACGCCGTCCTCCACGCTCTGATCAAAGAAAATCTAGTCGGTGGTCCTTCCATCATCTTCCATAGATTTCACGAGAAGGAGTGTATAGGTGCCTTATAAGTCGGCAGGGGGTGAATACTAGTGAAAAAGGAAGGCAGGTGTGCAAGTAGCTTTTCTAACAGACACGAGTGTGCACTAAGCTGCTTAAGTCTCAACCCACCTGCAGTAGTCAGGTAGCATGTGAAAACTTACTTAACAGATCTCTTAATTGAGTAGAGGCTCTGTACTGAGAGAGTCTTTTCAGCCGTTTAAGAGGATTATCTAGGACAGGGTACATAAGGAGTGAAACGCCGCTCTCACCCATCACACTTTCTCGACCCGCCCTTCATCATCGTAGCATCGTCCACTCTACGCTCGCTCAGCACGTTATAATGGTTAGTTCTGCTATTTTCAGCTACTTATCAAAGTGTTGACGCTACAGAGCATCGAAACACTCTCCAAATGAGTCCAAGAAAGAAAAAGCAACTCCCACTTGAAGCAGGAAGAGAAACAGTGCCCTATGATGCATGTGAGGTAAAGAAACATTGGAAGGACGTCACCAAGGAGCAATGGATAGAAGCATGCTTCAACTTCATCGGAACGGAAGTAGTTTCATTTGGACAGAGGGAGAAGATTTTGTTAGAGCTATTTTTCTTAGCTCCGTATACTTGGCCTGACTGTGGTGAAATTCCTTCAAGTTTGTCAGTCTTCGCCATACAAGTTATCAAGTCCTTGAAGGAGCTTCGATATATGCAAGGCACTCAGGAGGAGATTGTTCAGAAAATGACGGAATTCGAAACAGGAGAAGACACAATATGGTGCGAGGAGACGACATATACGGACGATGATCTGGAGTGCATCATTTGTAGCCCGTTGGAACATTATGTTAAAGACTTTGAGGACATGCTAGACAGCACTGAGATGAACCCGAAAGAGAGATCCCTTATTGCACAGAAAGAAAAAGAAGCCAAAACTGTGTTGGAAAAGCTCAAGTTTGGTCAAGGATTCACTCTTCAAAGCAGCTGTGTGAGTGTGATAAAAGGTCTTGTGTTGAAACATCCAGACATGAAGTTTTCGCTTGCTGTCGACACACTTCCTTTGCCTGAACTGATGATGAACATGATCGACCCCATCGTACCAACACGTTTCGACTCTGCCAATTGTCCCATGTATAAAATGGTTTCAAGTTTTGCCCGTGGCCGATGGCTAAACGATCCACTGAAGTCAGAAAACCTCCTTGATTTAATCAACTGACTAAATGTATTTTCTCATACTAGTATTAGTAGCATTAGTAATAGCGGCTACTCAGTCTCGTGCAGCACAAGCAGCAGCATCTGTCAGCAGCATCCGTGACATCGTCAGCAGCAGCAGCAGCTGCACAAGCAGCACAAGCAGCAGCATCTGTCAACAGCATCCGTGACATTGTCAGCAGCTGCACGAGCAGCACAAGCAGCAGCATCTGTCAGCGGAATCCGTGACATCGTCAGCAGCAGCAGCAGCTGCACGAGCAGCACAAGCAGCAGCATCTGTCAACAGCATCCCTGACATCGTCAGCAACTACAGCAGCTGCAGGAGCAGCACAAGCAGCAGCAGCTGTCAGCAGCTGCACGAGCAGCACAAGCAGCAGCAGCAACAGCAAATCAGCAGCAGCAGCAGCAGCAGCAGCAGCAGCGGCGGTGTAGACCACTAAATTTGAGATGGCGTCATGTCTGTTTCTTAGAATCGACATTCGACATGAGGCCTAATGACATTTGACATGAAGCTTGAAAAACATAGTGACAGGTGACATGAGCAATTCTTAAAATCGACATGAGATATGAGCATAATTAAGCGACATCGACATGTGCCATGGCTATTTTTTTTTAAGACAAACGCCATAGACTCCTCATCCAGACCTCCACTAGTAGTGCTCTATAAGCGCAAGCTTTGCCTTAAGAGAGCTGTAGCTGTGAACCCTCTCCTCCCCCCGTACACACAAGTAAATATCAGAGTCAGCCAATGTTGCCAATACTACTCTCATACAAGGGTCAGGCACTGCTGGACTATAATAGATGGGTCAAGGGCCATTCTACTGAGGGTCAGGCTAGGCCGGACATTCAATAACAAGCTAGACTTTGGCAAATTTGCTTGAAAGTCTGGCCAGAAAGAGTCCAGCATACTCTCCCAAGAGTTCAGCGTTGCCAGACTATGGCATGAGGATCCAGCATGGCCAGACTTTCAAGCAAGTTTGCCAAAGTCCAGCTTGTTATTGAATGTCCGGCATAGCCTGACCCTCACTAGAATTGCCCTTGACCCATCTATTATAGTCCAGCAGTGCCTGACCCTTGTCTGAGAGTAGTATTGGCGCCATTGGGTGACTCTGATATTTGCCTCTGTGTAGTCAAACCTCACCTGAGAGAGACATACTTCAGAAAGAAACGAAAGTGGATTCCGACAGCGGTGTGTGACGATCACTTAGAGCTTTTCGTGAAGATAAAAACGGAAAAAGTGCGAAAATGGTGTCCGCCGCCCGGCGGATGTTGTGAGAGACATTACCTTCACGATCTGAGAACTTCGGGGCTTATGAAAGCGGAGTGGGAAGGTGACGGGATCCTAAGTCTCAACCCTAAGACTTACATTTGCTACGATCGAGTCAGCGGCACCGGTGAAAGAAAATCCAAAAAAAGATGGAGTGCAAAAGGTGTACAGAAGTAACAAAAGCCTAAAGAACCAGACGACTTCTTGGATGTTCTTCGCAAACGAAAAACTCTCCTTGCGGTAAATAGAAATTTCAAAGTGGTACGAAACAAAAATGGACACTTACACCATAGAGAAAGATGAGGTGCACTACTTGTATTATAAGCGTCGCGTGCATTCTAACGGTGTGACAACGAGTCCTTTAAAAATATGAAAAAAAAGAAGTGTGTTATTGATTGATTGAGCGCATCTTTTCAAAAATAGAGTGTTTATTAGAATTGAAAAAAAAGAAAATAAAAAAATAAAAAAAATTATTGTTGTGCTTTATTTTCATACGTCTTCTTTTATTAGTAAGTAAAAAAAATTATAACATTTAACTAGCGTGTCCTCTTAAAGTGTCACTTCCTCCGGTCGCTGCTGATCTCCTAATTAAGGCATGTGACGTCGTCACTTCTAGTCACGTGACTCATCAGGTCGCTTCCGGTCACGTGATCCTAAAGTCCATCACTTCCTAAACAAAAAAAATTAAGAGACACACTTCTTCATGACCCAACCAATCAGAGGCCTCCATTTGACCGGAAGTGACCCCCTCATTTGCATAATGGGTCACTTCCGGTGTACCAGCCAATCAGAGGCCTCTAACTAGGTCAAGGTCACGTGACTTCACTTCCGGTATGCCCTTATATGGACATGTCAAGGTCACGTGACGTCACTTCCGGTATGCCCTTATATGGGCATGTGACGTCACTTCCGGTCAAATGGAAGCCGCTGATTGGCTGCGTCATGACCTTGACCTCTAACTAGGTCAAGGTCACGTGACGTCACTTCCGGTATGCCCTTATATGGGCATGTGACGTCACTTCCGGTCAAATGGAGGCTTCTGATTGGCTGCAGGTCGATTGAGTAATAAACAGTACTTAAGCATAGTCCCGTTCCGATACATACTATACTACTACTAACATCATCTACATGACCCGGTTATACTCACAGAGAACAAGCATTTACACAACAGGAATATTGACATTAACAGGACACTACCAGCATGATATCCCTGTCTCCGATAAGGAGGCATTGAGAAAGTAGTAGATAAACACTGTGTAACAAACAGAAGATAACAAACCATGTGTGAGGAGCCTCCATGGTGAAGACTAAAACTATGTACTCTGGGACCAGGTCCAAGAATCCTTCAACATTAACATAGATAATAGATAGGACCTGCAGATAGGCTGCCAAATCTACACTGCAAAAAAGGTGTTTAGATCCTAAACACAATCCTGAACACATTCCTGCCCCGTTTTTGTCCACATAATATGTTCCTAAACATGTTTAGACCAATAATATGTTTAGCTCAGTGCTTAGACATTTATGTGTTTAAAACAATGTGTTTAGGACAATGAAGTGTCAAAATTTCAAGAATTTAGTATAATATTGTGTTTATCTGTCAAAAGTGGTGTGCCTTGAAGACACTTCTACCAGCCTCCCCCCATAAGGGCAGTATGCGCATTATGTTTTCACATAGGCCTCTACTTTAACATAGACACAACCATAACAGACCTTCAGGGAAGATAATGCATTATCCATTCTTAGAGTTCTTAGAAGATATTTATTTCATTGTAATGATATAGCATTCAACTCTTGAATCCTGCAATGTGTATTATTACCCTTTGTGTCCCAAGCAATTTAAGTTAATTAACTCAGATTTAAGCACCCTTTGGTCCCCAATAACATTTGAGTGGTTGTAGAATCTAGTCAACCACAGAGCTGCCATCTGGTATGTGTTTGATATACTATGATCTAAACACTACATGTTTACATCGTAAACACCAATATTTTATACTGTTTAAATACTAAACATATTCAATATAACTGCTTAGGTGTTTAGAATATAAGCGTTTAATTCCTAAACAGAAGGATTCAAAGACACAAACCTAGTAATATGTTTAGACATTAAACATGCTTAGACCTAAACATGTTTAAAACCTAAGCACCTTTTTTACAGTGTATACATGTGCCATGAAGATTGTACTTTCACAATCAGGAAATAACTCTCTCCGTCGAGTCCAGCCTGTAGAATACCAAGAAAAAAGTCCAGCTTTATCTGACTCTCTCTAAAGAGGATGGAAGTCAGGAAAGGATGGATTCTAAAGGCAGGCAATATGCCCCCTCAAGACTTAGAGGACTTCCCAAAGGGAGTTTTTATAGCACACTGGGTCCATCTAGCTGACTCCCTATTTTCCCCGTGTAGTGCCCAGACAACTGGGCTGCAGGTTCAGGCCACACAAAAGGAAAAACTGCCTTCTTATCATTGTCTGCGTCATAGAAATCAGGTTTTCAGTACAGTAATTGTTATTCTATTCCTATTACACTGTTAGAAGTAAGTAGTGTTCCTGTACACCAAATACTGGGGGCAACTTTGGTTCCAGTAGATTGTGCTGTAGACCTACAGCAAGTGAGCTTTTGTATATTTACAGCACTATGTACTGTATAGGGACAGCAGAATCATCTGTTACTGTACAGCAAAATTTATTGTAAATCATAGTCTGAAGGTCCTGGGTTCGCCTCCCAGTGCTGGTGATATTTTTAATCATCCATATGAGGGAAAAACGAATTTTAGGTGGATGTAGGTAAAACAAGAGAAGTGGCTCCACCAAGGATTGAACTCACCACCTGTGGTGTTGGAGACAGGCGCTGATCTGTTGCGCCACAGAGCCGGTGTTACAAACATTCATATTAGGGATATATCTCTACTCTACTTCTCAACTGATTAATAATAATTTGTAAAGGTCTGGGTTTCACCTCCCAGTGCTGGTGATATTTTTAATGATCCATGAGAGGGAAAAACGAATTTTAGGTGGATGTAGGTGAAACAAGAGAAGTGGCTCCACCAAGGATTGAACTCACCACCTGTGGTGTTGGAGGCAGGCGCTGATCCATTGCGCCACAGAGCCGGTGTTACATATGGTCATATTGGGATATAAGCTACCTCTGCCATGTCTGTATTAAATGAGCTACAGCCTTGTTGCTAAAGATCCCTGATGAGAGGTGGCTAGACCTAGGA
>OX381711.1:361520-724566 GCA_947462335.1 Harmothoe impar | reverse complement strand
CATGAATTAGGCTGTGAAGGGTTTTCTTTTGTTCCAGGAAATTGATACATGCATACATACCATAAATATAAAGTAAAATATCTATAATTGTTGAGTAATTTATGTTTTCCTCTTTAATAATTGGTGGGAAAGTGTCCTTTTTGGGCATATATACCCATAAATACCATTAAATCAGGGAGAATTGAACACTCAGCAATACTTCTCAAGGGCTAATTGTGGTTACTATTGTTGTGAGTCTTGCAATATAGTAATATTTTGTAGACATACTGTACTAGAAACCATCAATTGTTGGTTATAAATCCATTATGCTTGATAATGCGGGATAAATCCTCCAAATGTCGGCCATTTTGGATTTAGAAATATACTTTAGATCGGGATTTTGAGAAGCCCGGCCCCGAAAAGCATGATTTTGTCATACATTTCACATAGAACACCTGACTTTTATCACATATAGACCTCTTATTATTACAATAGACACATATTTTGTTATGGGGACCCCAATCTGTACTGTTTTCATCATCACTGTCAGCATTTAATATTTTGTGCAAGTAAATTTTCATGTCTTTGGTACGTTTGATCATGCTGTACAAGTAATGGGGTGAAACATCCATTTTGAGCCAAATGGCAAAAAAATGCAGAAATTCAACATTTCGCTACCATCTTTGAATAGGTCTTTTTTAGAGACCAGACTAGATACAATGTCCTAAATGGTCTCATTTGAAAGATAATTTAGTTTCTGAACTACCCATCTTGAAACATTTAGCTAAAAGGTATCACTCTGGTTGTCATGGCAACTTTGCCTTGTAAAAGAGTGAAAAACTTGAAATTTCAACACTTTAGAATCCTTGTTGCCATGGCAACAGAATCCACAATTTTTCAAAACTTTTTTCTCTAATGAAAAACTCATATTCCATGATATCTTAGCTTTAAATTGGTATCAAAACGTTTTTTGTGTGCCATTTGGTCATTAAATAAATGCCATTCAACTAAAACATGTAGATAAACTTTAAAACTTTTTACCTATACTTCATGACTGGATGCTCACAAAACTAAGGGCTTCTAGATACTCACGATCTTATAGTATTTGGAGACTATATCACAATTTTAAGATTATCTAACCTGAGGGTTGCGAGATGATAACGAAACTATAGTATTTTGAGAAGTGATCTAGTACATTGGTATGCACTTGGTTTCATCATGCTCAGTCTAAAAAGCTTAAAAACTGTGTGGATGGTCCCCTCCCCTCCCCCTAACCCCCCCCCCCCCCCCCTTATCCACATCCATGTATCCACTCACACGCACTGTCTCACAAGAGTGATAAGGGCTAGTGTGTTCACTTTCATTGTTTGACCAGTTCTCAAAGGGTTGGACATAGACTTCTGCCTGAAAGGTGCTGCTACCTGGTAGACAAATCACATAAAGGTCTTCAGCTTAATCCTTAACACAGACATAGCACTGCAGTGCTGCCACTTGTGACATAGCTATGCAACTGACCTAACAAACCTACTGTGAATATATTGCATGTGTCCTTACATCTTGTAGGATTCTGAAGCTAAGCTAGGCAACCGAGATGTCTAGCGAAGTGATTTGGTGTCCCCAGATATGTATTAATCCAAAAAGTATTGTTTGGTTTGTTCCCCAAACATGAGACAGTTATGCTTCATACGTGCGTTGAGCTCAAGGCCTAAAGCTCCCGGAGCTGAATTGATGTAATATGGATGTGGAATTATATGACTGCGAAAGCATAAGATGACTGTTCCTCTCCTCGGTGTGGATCTCTGAATAACCCCTGTCCTGTGTTAATTTGTTACTGGGGAAACTGAGGGATTACCCCCCCCCCCCCCACTGTGGAACTCCATTCAAATAGGCAGGATGAATCACTTTGCGAAAGTCTTGGGTAGATATATCTTTGTAATACATACTAATTGGTATTCTATATGTATCTCTGGGAATGTCTGTATATAAACCTTACGTGTTCACACCACTTGTGGTGCCGAGAGAACACCGTTACCCGGCTAAGTTCTATCGCTGTCTGACAAGTGGCAGCACCTGAAGTGCCACGCCGACGCGGGACCAGGCTTCCAATTGCGTGGTCTGCAACCCTAGTATCAAAAGAGCTGCAGATGGCTACCCTCCAAACAGAACTTGGGAATTAAATGTTCTCAACTGGGTAGAATCCGGGTAGGTCACAATGACACAAGAAATGCACGAGATATTCCCAAGAATTGTGAACATATCCTAATTACAATCAGAACTTGGGAATA
The DNA here is from genome assembly GCA_947462335.1 of Harmothoe impar. Classification (NCBI taxonomy): domain Eukaryota; kingdom Metazoa; phylum Annelida; class Polychaeta; order Phyllodocida; family Polynoidae; genus Harmothoe; species Harmothoe impar. The sequence goes on along the minus strand of OX381711.1, from coordinate 722,302 downwards.
GAATTCTACCCAGTTGCAAATGTTCAATTCTTGTGCCTCTCTTGTGTCATTGTGACCTACCCAGATTCTACCCAGTTGCGAACGTTCAATTCCCAAGTTCTATTTGATATAAATAACGTGGAATTCCACAGAATATGAGAAAAAATGTTCACATATTCTCGAGCCAGATACGTGCACAATTCTCGCAGGGATCCCGAGTTGTGACTCAAGAACCACACGAGTTGTGCCCGAGATATTGTTTGCAGGGTACCTAGGGATGTTCACCAGCCCCTACATCCCCTGCCACAGACTCTGCACCAGCCCATGCTGGGAGTTAATTATGAGGTTTACAAATCATTGTTGCTTTAAAAAGGCTGTGATTGTTTAACGCTAACCATTGAAAGTAACCCTAACCCTAACCCTAACCCTACCCCTAACCTAACCCTAACCCTAACCCTAACCCTAACCCTAACCCTAACCCTAACCCTAACCCTAACCCTAACCCTAACCCTAACCCTAACGCTAACCCTAACCCTAACCCTAACCCTAACCCTAACCCTAACCCTAACCCTAACCCTAACCCTAACCCTAACCCTAACCCTAACCCTAACCCTAACCTAACCCTAACCCTAACCCTAACCCTAACCCTAACCCTAACCCTAACCCTAACCCTAAACCCTAACCCTAACCCTAACCCTAACCCTAACCCTAACCCTAACCCTAACCCTAACCCTAACCCTAACCCTAACCCTAACCCTAACCCTAACCCTAACCCTAACCCTAACCCTAACCTAACCCTAACCCTAACCCTAACCCTAACCCTAACCCTAACCCTAACCCTAACCCTAACCCTAACCCTAACCCTAACCCTAACCCTAACCCTAACCCTAACCCTAACCCTAACCCTAACCCTAACCCTAACCCTAACCCTAACCCTAACCCTAACCCTAACCCTAACCCTAACCCTAACCCTAACCCTAACCCTAACCCTAACCCTAACCCTAACCCTAACCCTAACCCTAACCCTAACCCTAACCCTAACCCTAACCCTAACCCTAACCCTAACCCTAACCCTAACCCTAACCCTAACCCTAACCCTAACCCTAACCCTAACCCTAACCCTAACCCTAACCCTAACCCTAACCCTAACCCTAACCCTAACCCTAACCCTAACCCTAACCCTAACCCTAACCCTAACCCTAACCCTAACCCTAACCCTATAGTTTTATCAATATCTCGCAATCATCCGTCTCGAAATTGTGAAATAGTCTCAATATCCGTAAAGATAGCCTTGAAAAATGTGTCATAGTAGCAATACTATAGTTTGGTTAGTATCTTGCAATCCTCAGGCTAGATAGTCTCAAAACTCCAATAGATTCACAATACAATCTCTAAGTATAAATTGCTCTGTGTCCATATAATCACTTAGTTGATTTGCCATCCCAAAAGTATCACAAAATGTTTTAACATCACCACTCAGGGGCCTGTAGATATTCATGAGAAATCATTTCTTAAAGTAGTGCTTATAAAATGTGATACATTGCATTTCAATATTTGCATTACTTAAATTCAAATGATCAAGTTCTTCTGTAGATTAGGTGAACTCTTGTTTAGTTTATATTCATAGACCGCTGCCTGTTTGAACCTCACCCTTATCTGTAAGAGTATCAATTAGTTTTAGCATTCATATGAGCAATGGAGACTCCCCTTGCTTCACAAAGGTATTGTCTAATCATGGGTATCATGAATAAAGACAGGGAGTCTCCAAATGATTGCCTGTATATTGTGCATGTCTATTGACATATTGACTCATGTTAATGACATGAATCAGCTGCCAAACCTTACAGCCTTTCAAAGCCTTATCTCTAGATAACCCACGCATGGAATACACTATAGGGTCACCAAGAAACGGCCAGTGAATAACTTACTTTGCCTCTCTAGTATACCCACATGAATTAGGCTGTGAAGGGTTTTCTTTTGTTCCAGGAAATTGATACATGCATACATACCATAAATATAAAGTAAAATATCTATAATTGTTGAGTAATTTATGTTTTCCTCTTTAATAATTGGTGGGAAAGTGTCCTTTTTGGGCATATATACCCATAAATACCATTAAATCAGGGAGAATTGAACACTCAGCAATACTTCTCAAGGGCTAATTGTGGTTACTATTGTTGTGAGTCTTGCAATATAGTAATATTTTGTAGACATACTGTACTAGAAACCATCAATTGTTGGTTATAAATCCATTATGCTTGATAATGCGGGATAAATCCTCCAAATGTCGGCCATTTTGGATTTAGAAATATACTTTAGATCGGGATTTTGAGAAGCCCGGCCCCGAAAAGCATGATTTTGTCATACATTTCACATAGAACACCTGACTTTTATCACATATAGACCTCTTATTATTACAATAGACACATATTTTGTTATGGGGACCCCAATCTGTACTGTTTTCATCATCACTGTCAGCATTTAATATTTTGTGCAAGTAAATTTTCATGTCTTTGGTACGTTTGATCATGCTGTACAAGTAATGGGGTGAAACATCCATTTTGAGCCGATGGCAAAAAAATGCAGAAATTCAACATTTCGCTACCATCTTTGAATAGGTCTTTTTTAGAGACCAGACTAGATACAATGTCCTAAATGGTCTCATTTGAAAGATAATTTAGTTTCTGAACTACCCATCTTGAAACATTTAGCTAAAAGGTATCACTCTGGTTGTCATGGCAACTTTGCCTTGTAAAAGAGTGAAAAACTTGAAATTTCAACACTTTAGAATCCTTGTTGCCATGGCAACAGAATCCACAATTTTTCAAAACTTTTTTCTCTAATGAAAAACTCATATTCCATGATATCTTAGCTTTAAATTGGTATCAAAACGTTTTTTGTGTGCCATTTGGTCATTAAATAAATGCCATTCAACTAAAACATGTAGATAAACTTTAAAACTTTTTACCTATAATTCATGACTGGATGCTCACAAAACTAAGGGCTTCTAGATACTCACGATCTTATAGTATTTGGAGACTATATCACAATTTTAAGATTATCTAACCTGAGGGTTGCGAGATGATAACGAAACTATAGTATTTTGAGAAGTGATCTAGTACATTGGTATGCACTTGGTTTCATCATGCTCAGTCTAAAAAGCTTAAAAACTGTGTGGATGGTCCCCTCCCCTCCCCCTAACCCCCCCCCCCCCCCCCCCCTTATCCACATCCATGTATCCACTCACACGCACTGTCTCACAAGAGTGATAAGGGCTAGTGTGTTCACTTTCATTGTTTGACCAGTTCTCAAAGGGTTGGACATAGACTTCTGCCTGAAAGGTGCTGCTACCTGGTAGACAAATCACATAAAGGTCTTCAGCTTAATCCTTAACACAGACATAGCACTGCAGTGCTGCCACTTGTGACATAGCTATGCAACTGACCTAACAAACCTACTGTGAATATATTGCATGTGTCCTTACATCTTGTAGGATTCTGAAGCTAAGCTAGGCAACCGAGATGTCTAGCGAAGTGATTTGGTGTCCCCAGATATGTATTAATCCAAAAAGTATTGTTTGGTTTGTTCCCCAAACATGAGACAGTTATGCTTCATACGTGCGTTGAGCTCAAGGCCTAAAGCTCCCGGAGCTGAATTGATGTAATATGGATGTGGAATTATATGACTGCGAAAGCATAAGATGACTGTTCCTCTCCTCGGTGTGGATCTCTGAATAACCCCTGTCCTGTGTTAATTTGTTACTGGGGAAACTGAGGGATTACCCCCCCCCCCCCCACTGTGGAACTCCATTCAAATAGGCAGGATGAATCACTTTGCGAAAGTCTTGGGTAGATATATCTTTGTAATACATACTAATTGGTATTCTATATGTATCTCTGGGAATGTCTGTATATAAACCTTACGTGTTCACACCACTTGTGGTGCCGAGAGAACACCGTTACCCGGCTAAGTTCTATCGCTGTCTGACAAGTGGCAGCACCTGAAGTGCCACGCCGACGCGGGACCAGGCTTCCAATTGCGTGGTCTGCAACCCTAGTATCAAAAGAGCTGCAGATGGCTACCCTCCAAACAGAACTTGGGAATTAAATGTTCTCAACTGGGTAGAATCCGGGTAGGTCACAATGACACAAGAAATGCACGAGATATTCCCAAGAATTGTGAACATATCCTAATTACAATCAGAACTTGGGAATAGAATTCTACCCAGTTGCAAATGTTCAATTCTTGTGCCTCTCTTGTGTCATTGTGACCTACCCAGATTCTACCCAGTTGCGAACGTTCAATTCCCAAGTTCTATTTGATATAAATAACGTGGAATTCCACAGAATATGAGAAAAAATGTTCACATATTCTCGAGCCAGATACGTGCACAATTCTCGCAGGGATCCCGAGTTGTGACTCAAGAACCACACGAGTTGTGCCCGAGATATTGTTTGCAGGGTACCTAGGGATGTTCACCAGCCCCTACATCCCCTGCCACAGACTCTGCACCAGCCCATGCTGGGAGTTAATTATGAGGTTTACAAATCATTGTTGCTTTAAAAAGGCTGTGATTGTTTAACGCTAACCATTGAAAGTAACCCTAACCCTAACCCTAACCCTACCCCTAACCTAACCCTAACCCTAACCCTAACCCTAACCCTAACCCTAACCCTAACCCTAACCCTAACCCTAACCCTAACCCTAACCCTAACGCTAACCCTAACCCTAACCCTAACCCTAACCCTAACCCTAACCCTAACCCTAACCCTAACCCTAACCCTAACCCTAACCCTAACCCTAACCCTAACCTAACCCTAACCCTAACCCTAACCCTAACCCTAACCCTAACCCTAACCCTAACCCTAAACCCTAACCCTAACCCTAACCCTAACCCTAACCCTAACCCTAACCCTAACCCTAACCCTAACCCTAACCCTAACCCTAACCCTAACCCTAACCCTAACCCTAACCCTAACCCTAACCTAACCCTAACCCTAACCCTAACCCTAACCCTAACCCTAACCCTAACCCTAACCCTAACCCTAACCCTAACCCTAACCCTAACCCTAACCCTAACCCTAACCCTAACCCTAACCCTAACCCTAACCCTAACCCTAACCCTAACCCTAACCCTAACCCTAACCCTAACCCTAACCCTAACCCTAACCCTAACCCTAACCCTAACCCTAACCCTAACCCTAACCCTAACCCTAACCCTAACCCTAACCCTAACCCTAACCCTAACCCTAACCCTAACCCTAACCCTAACCCTAACCCTAACCCTAACCCTAACCCTAACCCTAACCCTAACCCTAACCCTAACCCTAACCCTAACCCTATAGTTTTATCAATATCTCGCAATCATCCGTCTCGAAATTGTGAAATAGTCTCAATATCCGTAAAGATAGCCTTGAAAAATGTGTCATAGTAGCAATACTATAGTTTGGTTAGTATCTTGCAATCCTCAGGCTAGATAGTCTCAAAACTCCAATAGATTCACAATACAATCTCTAAGTATAAATTGCTCTGTGTCCATATAATCACTTAGTTGATTTGCCATCCCAAAAGTATCACAAAATGTTTTAACATCACCACTCAGGGGCCTGTAGATATTCATGAGAAATCATTTCTTAAAGTAGTGCTTATAAAATGTGATACATTGCATTTCAATATTTGCATTACTTAAATTCAAATGATCAAGTTCTTCTGTAGATTAGGTGAACTCTTGTTTAGTTTATATTCATAGACCGCTGCCTGTTTGAACCTCACCCTTATCTGTAAGAGTATCAATTAGTTTTAGCATTCATATGAGCAATGGAGACTCCCCTTGCTTCACAAAGGTATTGTCTAATCATGGGTATCATGAATAAAGACAGGGAGTCTCCAAATGATTGCCTGTATATTGTGCATGTCTATTGACATATTGACTCATGTTAATGACATGAATCAGCTGCCAAACCTTACAGCCTTTCAAAGCCTTATCTCTAGATAACCCACGCATGGAATACACTATAGGGTCACCAAGAAACGGCCAGTGAATAACTTACTTTGCCTCTCTAGTATACCCACATGAATTAGGCTGTGAAGGGTTTTCTTTTGTTCCAGGAAATTGATACATGCATACATACCATAAATATAAAGTAAAATATCTATAATTGTTGAGTAATTTATGTTTTCCTCTTTAATAATTGGTGGGAAAGTGTCCTTTTTGGGCATATATACCCATAAATACCATTAAATCAGGGAGAATTGAACACTCAGCAATACTTCTCAAGGGCTAATTGTGGTTACTATTGTTGTGAGTCTTGCAATATAGTAATATTTTGTAGACATACTGTACTAGAAACCATCAATTGTTGGTTATAAATCCATTATGCTTGATAATGCGGGATAAATCCTCCAAATGTCGGCCATTTTGGATTTAGAAATATACTTTAGATCGGGATTTTGAGAAGCCCGGCCCCGAAAAGCATGATTTTGTCATACATTTCACATAGAACACCTGACTTTTATCACATATAGACCTCTTATTATTACAATAGACACATATTTTGTTATGGGGACCCCAATCTGTACTGTTTTCATCATCACTGTCAGCATTTAATATTTTGTGCAAGTAAATTTTCATGTCTTTGGTACGTTTGATCATGCTGTACAAGTAATGGGGTGAAACATCCATTTTGAGCCAAATGGCAAAAAAATGCAGAAATTCAACATTTCGCTACCATCTTTGAATAGGTCTTTTTTAGAGACCAGACTAGATACAATGTCCTAAATGGTCTCATTTGAAAGATAATTTAGTTTCTGAACTACCCATCTTGAAACATTTAGCTAAAAGGTATCACTCTGGTTGTCATGGCAACTTTGCCTTGTAAAAGAGTGAAAAACTTGAAATTTCAACACTTTAGAATCCTTGTTGCCATGGCAACAGAATCCACAATTTTTCAAAACTTTTTTCTCTAATGAAAAACTCATATTCCATGATATCTTAGCTTTAAATTGGTATCAAAACGTTTTTTGTGTGCCATTTGGTCATTAAATAAATGCCATTCAACTAAAACATGTAGATAAACTTTAAAACTTTTTACCTATACTTCATGACTGGATGCTCACAAAACTAAGGGCTTCTAGATACTCACGATCTTATAGTATTTGGAGACTATATCACAATTTTAAGATTATCTAACCTGAGGGTTGCGAGATGATAACGAAACTATAGTATTTTGAGAAGTGATCTAGTACATTGGTATGCACTTGGTTTCATCATGCTCAGTCTAAAAAGCTTAAAAACTGTGTGGATGGTCCCCTCCCCTCCCCCTAACCCCCCCCCCCCCCCCCTTATCCACATCCATGTATCCACTCACACGCACTGTCTCACAAGAGTGATAAGGGCTAGTGTGTTCACTTTCATTGTTTGACCAGTTCTCAAAGGGTTGGACATAGACTTCTGCCTGAAAGGTGCTGCTACCTGGTAGACAAATCACATAAAGGTCTTCAGCTTAATCCTTAACACAGACATAGCACTGCAGTGCTGCCACTTGTGACATAGCTATGCAACTGACCTAACAAACCTACTGTGAATATATTGCATGTGTCCTTACATCTTGTAGGATTCTGAAGCTAAGCTAGGCAACCGAGATGTCTAGCGAAGTGATTTGGTGTCCCCAGATATGTATTAATCCAAAAAGTATTGTTTGGTTTGTTCCCCAAACATGAGACAGTTATGCTTCATACGTGCGTTGAGCTCAAGGCCTAAAGCTCCCGGAGCTGAATTGATGTAATATGGATGTGGAATTATATGACTGCGAAAGCATAAGATGACTGTTCCTCTCCTCGGTGTGGATCTCTGAATAACCCCTGTCCTGTGTTAATTTGTTACTGGGGAAACTGAGGGATTACCCCCCCCCCCCCCACTGTGGAACTCCATTCAAATAGGCAGGATGAATCACTTTGCGAAAGTCTTGGGTAGATATATCTTTGTAATACATACTAATTGGTATTCTATATGTATCTCTGGGAATGTCTGTATATAAACCTTACGTGTTCACACCACTTGTGGTGCCGAGAGAACACCGTTACCCGGCTAAGTTCTATCGCTGTCTGACAAGTGGCAGCACCTGAAGTGCCACGCCGACGCGGGACCAGGCTTCCAATTGCGTGGTCTGCAACCCTAGTATCAAAAGAGCTGCAGATGGCTACCCTCCAAACAGAACTTGGGAATTAAATGTTCTCAACTGGGTAGAATCCGGGTAGGTCACAATGACACAAGAAATGCACGAGATATTCCCAAGAATTGTGAACATATCCTAATTACAATCAGAACTTGGGAATAGAATTCTACCCAGTTGCAAATGTTCAATTCTTGTGCCTCTCTTGTGTCATTGTGACCTACCCAGATTCTACCCAGTTGCGAACGTTCAATTCCCAAGTTCTATTTGATATAAATAACGTGGAATTCCACAGAATATGAGAAAAAATGTTCACATATTCTCGAGCCAGATACGTGCACAATTCTCGCAGGGATCCCGAGTTGTGACTCAAGAACCACACGAGTTGTGCCCGAGATATTGTTTGCAGGGTACCTAGGGATGTTCACCAGCCCCTACATCCCCTGCCACAGACTCTGCACCAGCCCATGCTGGGAGTTAATTATGAGGTTTACAAATCATTGTTGCTTTAAAAAGGCTGTGATTGTTTATGCATGCATAACCCAAGTGGAGGTTCCTGTACCTCATTTGAATATCTAAATAAAACCTGTTGCATTCAAACTGAAATGGAACCTGTGTCTGTTCCATGCTTTCAAGACCCCCACACTTTCGTCGTAAGTGATACACCAAACCAGGTCCCGTTTATTGTTCATGCTCAACGTTAATCTTTTGGTAGCCTATAGCATATGTTATTTTTTGTAAATATTATTGTATTTCATCTATATCTCACCTGTACATAAATTCATGAGAACTTAAACAACGGACAAGGTTTCTTCATTTTATTTGTCATAATCTATAACACATGTGTATAACCTATGATTCGGCCAATAAAGATATTTTTAAACCTTAAAAGTCTAATATATGGACGTGAGCCCACCAACATGCAAAAATATGGTTCCAATAAAGATTTGGTATCTATGTCTCTGATAACTATGGCTTCACAACATTGAATTCGCACATGACTCATGTAGTATCAACAACCAGTATCAGATATGTTCAGGATTTGTGAGAATTGACTATATAGTTTGAATCGGGTTGTTGGTTGCTTAATAGTCTCTATTATTCAGGCACTTCTGATCCTTTTTTCACTGAATTTGTTGCTTAACACAGCTATTGCAGAGTAACCTAAACTGTCATATGCCCCAACTTCAGAGATGGGGCAGAAGGTGCTGCCTACCTTCATTGATATTCATCATCATATGCAGTGGTTAAAATATGGTTATTTTTCTGCACAGATTTATGCAGTGTAAACATGGATGGACAGTGGAAAGCATTTGGAGCTTTATTCATAGCTGCGATAGTATTTAATGTGTTCATATATTTTAAAAAGAATACAGGAAACTGCAGAGACATAAGAGTTTCTGGATGTCAGAGAGCAGAGATGTCATCTAATGGTTACATTACAGCAACTCTCAAGGGTGGACTTGGCAATCACATGTTTATATATGCCTCCCTGTATGGTCTGGCTAAAAAGAGCAATAGGATCCCAATTGCTTGCACAAACTACAACATGTCAGTGTTATTCCCTAATCTATCTATAAAGATTCATTCTATTAAACAGTGTAGGAAACCAACAGACAAAGCAGTACATGTTCCTCAGAAAAACAGTCCTCATTACTTTGACCCACAGATACTTCAAGTTATAAAAATGTCCAATCATTCTCAAATCCATATCACAGGTTTCTTACAGAACATTGGCTTCTTTGTTGAATATCTTGATGAACTCAAAAAGGAATTTTCATTGAGTAATTTGCAGCAAAAGAAAGGTTATAAATATTTGAACGAGCAGATTGGAATGTACAAAGAACAAAAAAATATTCATGTTGGTTTACAAATTGTTGGTGTTCATGTAAGAAGAGGAGACATGATGAGGGTTCCAGGGATCAATGTTCCTACCAAAGCATACTTTAATAAGGCCATGAACTATTTTAGAAGAAAATATTACAATCAGGTGCTTTTTGTTGTATCTTCAGATGATACAAAGTGGTGCCACAAGTCTTTTACAGACTCAGATGTAGTTTTCACAGCTGATTCTGGTCAGAAGACACGAGAAGAAGATTTTAGCATACAAGTGTGTTGCAATCATACAATCATGTCTTTTGGAACTTTTGGTTGGTGGATGGCATTTCTAACTAAAGGCGAGGTCACTGTATTTCAAGATTGGGTTGGTACTTGGAAAGCCCGAGGATGGTACTTTCCTGGTCAGAGGTTTCCTGTGAATTGGAAACTGATGTGAAGTGAACTGACTTTTTTGTCGATTGGGTTGGTCCGCCTCTCGGGCATTGGCTCCATCTCCAGGGTGGGGCTATTTAAGACGATACCATAAATGAAATAAAGCAAATTAAGTACATGTATCATAGTATGTGCTTTCTTGTGGTTTCAATGTGATGGTCATGGAATGGTTCGATAGCGTGCTTCAATAATGCATGTTATAATAACATATTACAAAACCAGAACATGTTTATGTTTTCATTGTTATGTTTGTGAAAAATTTATTTGATATATTATCAAGGTGGGATTATCTTAATAGTGGCACATGTATATATACAATTACAACACCCTTGGCTAGGAGAAACTGCTAATGCTTCCACACCAACACTTGCTAGCCATGAAACCGATTCCTATGGATTGATTCTGATCCACTAAATAAGCCAGAAGGCAGTTAGGCATGTCTATGGATACCTATATGTAGATATGCAGTTATATCCCCTTATTTTAGGCTTAATGATGCTTCACAGTTACTAAATCATGCAATCCATCTGAACTATGAGTGTACACTATAAAGGACCATATAGCTGGTGGGTGGATGGTAAGAATGGCTTAGTGGGTAAAGGCATTGGTATCCTAACAATGAGGACGTGGGTTCCAATCCCACAAGATGCTCAAAGTTGTGCCATAGTCAGCCCTTCTAAGAATAGAAAACAGAATGCAAACAAGTCCTGTACATTAAATGGGAGTGAAGGCGTATATGTCAAAAGGGAGGGGTATTATGAACGGAATAAGCATCATCTTTGTCTTGGTAAATAGTCCCTTTCAAATATAACCCTTATTTGTTATCAAATACCCCTGTCTCGTATGAGGATATTTTGGGTGGATCAGGCACCCTTGCAGGAGGTGGAGACAGCCGAGAAGGAGGATCTGCTACAGTGAGAATTGATGGCTATGTGTCAGGCCTAACGGACATATTATTGGGAACACAACAGGAGAGGGCGTTAAGCCAGGAGACCGGCTCTAATGCATTGTGCATGAGTTCTTTGCAACAGGGGTTGAAGTATGAGAAGGACTGGTTGCAGGCTTCCCAGCGCAGTGAACATATATCATAAATGAGGGCTGAGCTGGCTCAGGTGTGTAAAAATACCCTGCAAAACGAGTTGAGTAAAATTCAGTTTGATGAGGAAGCTGAAGACTGCTCATGACATAGCAGTGAAGGACCAAGTAAGGGTCAATATGGTTTAGCGGGCAGTGAAAAGGGACGCTGCCAGGCAGAAGGAATCATAAATAATATATATGGGAGGCAGGAAAGTACGGCTGAGACGGGGACTGATGGTGATGACGAGAGTGAGTCTACTGAGGAGAAGTCTTCCATATAACAGGATGGTACTGTCGAAGTAAAGGATGTCAAGACTGTCAAAAAGAAGGATAAAAAGAAGGCCAAGAAGTAGACCAAGGTAAAGAAGGCGACCAAGGACAAAAAAAGAGAAGAAGAAGAAGGCCCAGAAATTATCTAGGAGTAGCCCAGCTGATTCATCGGATTCGAGTCAAGACAGCACTGATTCTTTGGTTGGACTTTGATTTGAGGCGTTTGCTTCCAAAGAAAGATAAGAAGGCATTGGGGTACAAGGACATTTTGTATTTCTCCCTGAGGGACATTGAGAATTTGTTGGAGAGGAGGGAGATGGTTGGACCTTTCTATAGGTCACTTGGGATTCCTTGTGGGGAAAGAATTATGGGATAAAAGCATTCGGTAAGCAAGGCAGTGATGTGATTCATAAGAAGGATGCGGTATTGGGTAGGGGGGACAGAGGGAGGGGCATGAGAGGTAGGGGTAGGGGCAGGGGATATGGGTTTGGCCAAAGAGACACCTCGTTCCAGGTGTGCTTTGGTTGGAACGAGGGTAAATGTATGTGGGGTGAGAGATGTTTCAGGAGGCATGTGTGTTCAGATTGTGGGGAAAGTTCTCATGTTGTATCCAAATATATAGGGGCTGGGCTGTAGGGGGGCCAGGGGGGAAGGGGATGGGGGTTGAGGTAGGGGGGACAGCTGATGTCGTGCTCAGATGGTATAAATGTGTCTGTATGTGGTTGGATATCATGCTGGAGTGTTTTTGTGTTATGTTGGAAAGTGTTGTTTATTTGCCAAAATGTTTAGAATTCTATATTTGCAATCTGAAATTAAAGTAGGTGAGAATTATATGACTGATGGAGTTATAACTCAATGTGTGATGTGTCTGGCAGTGCTATGCCCTGTGGTATATGTTGGCACTTTGGGTTTTGAGGGGATAGTTTTAGAGTATTTGAAGTCAGAATTTGCCGGTATTTGTTTTGAATATAATAGAGAAGATGTGAGGTATATTGAGTATAAGACGTGGAAATTGTCAGGTGGTTGTATTGATCGGGTGCTGGATTTGGAATGTAATAAGGACAATGTTGATGTTAAAGATTTCAGGGAATATTGGAAAGATTTCGAATTATGTATCGGTGAATAGTGAATCATGTTCCTGAACAGGGGAGCAATCAGTGTGGAATCAACACACAAATATAATCAGGTTTCTATACAAATATAGGAAATGGTCAGTATAGTATCAGTATACAACTCTGTCCGCACGGTTGGACATGGTGAAGTCTATCGTCAGTCGGGCCTGCACTGACTGCCTTCCAATAACATGATCATACAAAATCTGTGCCGCCCAACTTTAGGAAGGCTTCTGATATCTTCTATTCCACTGATTCTGAGGTTCAGACTTTCTGAAAATACTGTTTCTCATCTTATGTTCCAATAATTAGATTTGTCTCAAGAAGTTTACATGTAAGTAATGCAATTCTGGAATATCCAGAGTAATTAAATTTCCCCTTTTTGCAAACACTGCACGAGAATGTCTATTTAAGTATACCTTAAATGTCATTTTTATAACTTAAATGTCAAATTTAAGTACATTTAAGGTGAAACTTAAATGTCAATTTCGACATTTAAGCAGCATTTTGGTGTACTTAAAGGGACTCTTTAAGTCGACATTTAAGTTGAATTTAAGTTGATTTAATGTGATTAAATGGCATGGCAAGGTGGTACTTAAAGGTCATTGAATAACATGTCAAGGTCCAGGTGTCCCTCACTAAAGAATCACATTTAAGTACTTATAATGACCTTTAATGGACATTTTCTCTACTTTTTACTTAAATGTCATTAAATTTCATCATTTAATATTGGAATATTTTTTATTGAGGGGGGTATTTCATCAGTTTCATCTTTTTTTCCGGAGCTGGGGTGAACCTCCATCTCCAAGATGCTGAGGGGAGGCTGGTTTCTGGGGGACTGGCCACCGGCCCCTGGTGGCCGGGGGAGCCTCCAAGGGGTCTGGGGGAGCGACACCCGGCCCCTGGCGGCCGGGGGAGCCTCCAGGGAGACTGGGGGACCGGCAGGTGGCCCCTGGCGGCGCCTCCAGGGAGATTATCTAAATAATCTGTAAATGCCATTATATTACATGGCAAGGTTCAAACGACATTTCTATGGCGTTTCCACCTTAAATAAGTCGATTTAAATAAACTGATGCAGTGCTCCCCTTCAAAATAATGTATAATAACGGGATAAGGGTCCCCCACCTCCCCTGACAAATACCACGGGTTGTACCCCTCTAGATGTCCTCAAAATAATGTATAATAACGGGATAATGCTATCATAAGGGGCTCCTAACTCCCTGACTAATGCCACGGCTCCTGGAATTCAGTCCTGGTCAGGCTGGTGAACGTTCTTCCTCTGGAAAATATAAAAGTGTAGGGTTATTTTCATTATACATATGGTGGGATATGGTAAGTGAGACAAATAAATGTATACATACTACTGGAATGTGTTTACGAAATCATGTATACATGAATGTAGTTTATATTGTCTGAATCATTACATAAGCATTGTACTTACCTACATTCATACAAACATGTATATGTGCATGTGGCCTGTCTGCTGCCTTGTGGTGTACTGGTCACTCTGTTCAAAAATAACCCATATCTCGCACCTAACATTGAGGCTTGCTGCATTGGGGCATGGCTATTGTCTTAGGGATGTCCGGGTGCATTGTTGTATGGTCGCACCTGTATCCCTATCACAATGGGCGCCATGGTGGTGTGTTCACAGCTATTTGCCAGGGGTTGTGGAGTGTGTGTGTGTGCGGGGGGGGGGGGGGTATAACCAACATAAGTAATATATTTCCTTATTATTATGAATTAATTGTCAAGGACATTATTATCCAATTCTATACATTGTTAGGATTATGGCCCTATTTTTATTTTTTCTGTGTGACAATAAGAAGTAATTCTACCATGTTATAGCATATGTTATGATGAAGGTAGGCCCAGGTTGTATCATGTATAATAACGGGATCAGGACCCCCTTACTCCCCTGGTCAGTATTACGGGTTGTACCCTTCCAGAGGCCTTGAGAACCATGTATGAATAACGGGATCAGGATCCCCTAACTTCCCTGGTTAGTATCACGGGTTGTAGAGGCATTCAACAAGTCATATTAAATAACTTAATCTAGGTTTTTGATGCAGTGGGTCCCTTGGTTGTTATTATGGGTTGTAGCCCTCCAGAAGCCTTAAAATAATGCATTATGACGGGATCAGGGTACCCTTACTCCCGGCCCCTGGTCAGTATCATGGGTTGTATCCCTCCAGAAACCCTCAAAATAATGTATAATAACGGGACCATTGTCCCCTTACTTCCCTGGTCAGTATCATGGGTTGTAGCCGTCAAGAAACCCTCAAAGTGAAGTATAATAATGGGACCAGGGTCCCCCTACTCCCCTAGTCAGTATCACGGGTTGCAGCCCTCAAGAAACCCTCAAAATAATATATAATAACGGGACCAGGGTCCCCTTACTCCCCTGGTCAGTATCAAAGGTTGTAGCCCTCCAGCAACCCTCAAAATGATATATAATAACGGGATCAGGGTTCCATAAGTCCCCTGCTTAGTATCAAGGGTTGTAGCACTCCAGAAACCCTCAAAATTATGTATGATAACGGGATCAGGGTTCCATAAGTCCCCTGTTCAGTATCAAGGGTTGTAGCACTGCAGAAACCCTCAAAATTATGTATAATAACGGGATCAGGATCCCCTTACTCCCCTGGTCAGTATTACGGGTTGTAGCCCTCCAGAAACCCTTAAACAGTGTATAATGACATTTCCAGTCAATTTAAGTTTACCTTAACTTCCCGGAAATCTTGTTTGAAATTTCCAGTCAATTCAAGGTTATCTTAAATTTCCTGGAAATGTTGTTTGATATTTCCGGAAGATTTAGGTTTACCTTAAATTTACCGGAAATGTCATTTGACACTTGGGGAAGATTTAAGTTTACCTTAAATTTACTGGAAATGTCATTTGACATTTCGGGAAGATTAAGTTCACCTTAAATTTACCGGAAATGTCATTTGACATTTCCGGTAAATTTAAGATATCTTATATTTCATGGCAAGCTCCAAACGACATTTCCAGGACATTTCCCGATATTTCGGTACTCTTAAATAAACTTAAATAGGAATTTTCATGCAGTGAAATTTTTACAACAATGTCAATATTTTAGAAAAAATGGCAACTTTCTATTTATGGTGCAATCTGCATCAAATATGCAGATCACAGTTATGTATTGAATTATAAACTAATTTGAAGTGGGAAATACCAAAACAGAATCATTTCTCATTCATGGACATAGCATTTTTGTGTGCCGCAATAGGGTCACGTGTAATGAACCAATATTGTCGGTGGTTTATGGCATAGACAAAGTGTACTAGATAATTAAAATGCATTTCAGTTTGCAGAACTATCCGAAAACAACCTGGCCTTATGGTCGACTATCAAAGTACCCAACATTCCGGCCTGAAATTAATTTTCGAAATATCATTGACTTGACTCAAAAACAGTAATTGGGCCCATGATTTTTTATGTTAATTCAATCAGTAGATGATGTTAACTTGCCAATCTGGCAAACAGAGTGTCTCTGTCTATTTCATAATGTCTGTCATTGTGTATTGTTTAACCTACAAGTTTAATCATTGACATTAATTTCTGGGTGTCTCTGCTGCCAAAAATTCTAAACATTAGTATCTTCCCCCCAATTATTAACAAGATGTATTGTTCACAGGTATAGAATAAACAGGGCAAGATAGCTGAAGGTCTTGTGTGTGCCCATTGCTTGATCTGGGACCAGCGAGAGTAGGGTTCATAACAGCCATCACAATGGGTATCAGATGTTACATAATGCACCCTAAAGATTCTGCTGTGAATGACAGGGAATTTTCTCATTGGTTGATAATGCATCTAGCTAGAGGCCTATAAGCCTTCACCGAGCTACCTACCAACCAAAGTAGGTTCAACTAGGGCAGGTGATGATACATTGAAATAAAGGTACATATTTTTTTGTAATTACTCATCTTTATTAGCGGTAGTCAAATTGAGCAGTTACATTACAACAAGTATCATGAAAAATAATGCACACGTGTGCTGGTGTGAGTCCAGGGTAGAACAGAGTTCCAATCATAAGTTAACATACATCATTATTTGACAAATCAACTACTCGGCAAATAAAGAAAGGTCCCCCTCCTCCCACACAAGTCATGTGTGTGGTGGATTTCTTAGGGGGCCCTTTCCTTTCAAAGGATCAATCGTTTCATGGACCCAAGAAACTGGTCTTTCAATGTAATTAAGTTTTTTTAAATAACTTGAGTTTAGCTTAATTTTCTTTTTGACACCATAGTGCATCAGTTTAGAGCATTTTTGGAAATCCTGACTCATATATAACTCTTTATACCTTTTATGAACACTGTTTGTATGCTAAAAGAATACATGTACTTGACTTGTACATCGCCATGTGGATGTCAAATAAAAAATTTTAAAAAAAAAGCGCCAAAGCACACCCTGGCAAGATTTGATCCGGGATCCTTTCACACTCCAGACCAGCACCCTACGCATGTAGCCACTGAAGCCTGACAGCTTTGGAAAGATGGTAAACATGAGTTGTGCATTATGCTCCAGGAGTAGCATGGCCATAACCTTCACCATATTATAATCATACAAGAGGCCTGAAACTGATTTTCATGACATATTTATGTTTCTTTTCAAAACAACCTGTTGGATCATAAGTGGTTTCACTGGTTTCTTCCAGAAATGTAAAAAATGTAAAAAATATATCACCCCTTGCATTAGCCATGCTAGCACAGAAGTCAATTTGGCGAGGATCACCTTGGGATTACATGATTGTGTTCTAAATTGGGAGAGGGCAATAAACAAAAATAGGATCCTATCATTCAACATCAAGTGAGGTTAAGTTTGGTGTACCTCAAGGCTCAGTTATGGGCCCTTTATTGTTTAGTATTTACATCAATGATGTTAGTTAAGTATTAGGTGATATTGGACACTATATTTATGCTGAAGGTCTTGTGGTATTCCATTGATTTATTTGAACAAAATATGAATGCTACTTTGAATTTGCTTTCTGAATGGTTTGTGGATTAAAGGTTAACTGTAAATGCAGATAAAAGGAAGATCACATGGTATGATTCAACTCAAAAGCTAGAGGCATAAAGTTTTGTCTGGACAACATACAAGTAGAAACGGTGGACTGTTATATTTACGTTAAAAAATAGACAGTGCCCTGAGCCTTCCCCTGCAGTACATGATTTGACTAGCAAGGTCAATCATAAACTTTTCAGATTCAGTAAATTCAGGGATGTCTAGACTGAATATGCTGCAGTCCCAGTTTATACGGCCACCATAATGAGCTTATTTCATTACAGTAGCTTCTGTCATGAAGGAGCCAATTAGACAGGATGCAGCAAAGAGGTTTAAAAGTTGGTTTTAAAGGCAGGCACTTAAAAGAGGACGAAATGTATAGACTGCCTAAACTGGTTTCATAAGGAAATACAATTTTTGGTACCTAGAGCTAGAAATGCAGGTTATACGAAGTCACCCTTGTATAGAGAGGTGGAGTGATGCGATAGGCTCGGAGATTGGTACCAATTCAATTCAATTCAATAATATTTGTTTCCATTGAATCACAGAAGGGGTTGATACTTACAATGAGATACAAGATTAAATTTGCATTTTGTTTACAGCATCTCCATTCCAATTCTAACTTTTATGCCAGCCTTTAAGATAAGCTGACAAATTAGATGAAAAATTAGATAATACCAAATGGATACAGTGGCTATACACTTTAAATGAGCATTGGTTATAGCTTTCCACCCATGAATATGAAGCGAGAATGCCAATCTGTCTCCAGGAAGATATGGTCACTCCAATTAATCCCTTAATGGGTGTGTAAAGGACAATGGGTATCATGGGGCCCATGTAAGCCATGGAAGCTGTCATGATGACAGATTTCTGGTAAACTAGGGTTTTCTTTAATCTAATGGACCCTTTCTGTCTGTGATGTCCAAATCTGTCTTTTATTTGGATATACAAATGCATTTAACAAAATGCACATGCCCCACTGAGCCCATATTTTATGTCTATATGTGCAATATATATGTCTTACTCTCTCTTCATTAACTCCAGAAATCTTCCTGATTTGTTGTAAATAAAGTATGTTTTTAACTTATTGTTTATATATTATTATTATTATCATTATTATTATAATGATGTACAACTTCTTGTAATAACTATGTATCATTTTATATATGTCCATCTTTAACTCATTCAACATGTGCTGACAACGTCAGGCATTATTACTGATAAGGCATCACAATTCATTGTCATAACATATACCACAAATAGTAATTTTTGTGACTTGACAATAAAATCCCTTCAATATAAAAAAAGAGTTACTGCCCATACAAATTCAAAACTTTGCTTGTGCAAAGTCTGTAAATAAATCTACATATGATTATCACATCATGGTCGGAGGTCAAACATACTTCTTACATCTCTGAATTCTGGCACATGTTTCATGAGGGACCAGGCTCTTCTAGTTAATTCCTGATGTAGTTCAGGATTGGGGTTTGGTGGAGGATTTGTCCAATTAAATGTGTTAAGGTAATCTCTGATCTGCATCTTTGTGAGCTTTGTGCTGTCCAAGAAGTGAACTAAATTTGTTAAGCCAGCGAACCGAGGGTCATTTCCCCCAAATATAAGAATTACTGGAGTTCCAAGGGCTACACATGGTAGTGCCACATGCAGCCTTGAGGTTACAACTACCCGTGCACGTGCATACCTCTCCAAGTATTGGTCAGCAAGGATGAAGCGGTCAAGCTGATGTTTAACTGTCTCAGCACGATGGTGAAGATTAATGATATTGCTACCTAAAAGATGTTTAACTGAATCCATATAACCATTAGGAAGATCTACACTATATGTGATATTAGATCTTGGTATCTGTGTATAGGTATTCTTTAAGAAGAGTGTCATACATCCAGTAAATACTGCAGACATATTAAGCTCTCTAAATGTCTGGTAGGTGTCCAAGTCTCGTGTACCCACAGGTCCATATTGTCTAAACAGACCTGAGTTATGTCTCAGTGCCTTTCTGACCATTTTTTTCTTTGCAGCATCTATATGAATACTAACTAGAATGGGTCTGATGTTGGACATGGGACCATAGATTAGTCCCTGTTGTGGCCACCAAGCATTAGTGAGCATAGTTAGATTACTTTGTAAACTATGATCCCTGTCACGAGGGACTAAGGTATTGATGTATGGGAGAAAGTGTGCTGCAGCTAGACTCTGTATGTTGTCACCCAAATTATTGCGTACATTGTATACTAGAACAGCGAATTGCTTTTTTGTAGGTTGCTTTAATGAACTCCTAATATTGTCCTGGAACATACCAGTCACATTCTTAGGGCAGTTAAGTGTTTCCCAAATACATTGGTTGTATGTGTAATGTATAACTCTAGAGAAACTAAATGTTGGTGGCCACGTTTTCAGGGAATTATTTCTATGGCCCATCATGAAATTCCTCATGAGTTTATCAATGAATATCTCTCCCTTCTGAGCATGAAAGGCACCTATTAGGTTTCCCCTGTTATAAAAAACGAATGTATTCTCTCTCATGAGTGTCAGTTTCAACATAAATTGTGTATGATTTACAATAGGAATGGCCATGTCTATGAGAATACCCCCTCTTTTCCACAGTGCTGCCAAGGATACAGCAATTTGCAGATAATCCTCAAACTCTGGACCAGAGAGAATTCTCATCAGGGGAAATTTTCTGATCCATGGATATATTGATGTATCCTTTGCTATGTCTAAGACTTTAAGCCGTGTCAATGTAATTATATCAGGACTTAACACAGAGAATGCATCATAACAGTCAGAAGTGCCACAGTGAACAAATGTCTTCTGTTGCCGGTGTATTTTAGCAATGTTCTTGACCAATGACATGGCAGGTTCTGGAACCGGGGATGTATAAGCCCAGATGAATGTTATTGGTGGCAGAGGAAGGTGTTGCTGTGCCATCTCATGTTGTTTGTTGTTGATGTTGTTTTCAGCATAGAATCTTATCATGTAGAAGGCTGCTGTGATGACTATGCCACATAAACCTATCATTCTAAGTATATACTTCAAGTTGAATTGTCCAACAGGGCAAGCAGTAATCATCTTGACATCTCGTTTATTCTTCAGGGGTTCTGTATTATTGTCACTGACTGCATTAGTATAGCAGTACAGTCCAACAGCTGCAACACCAATGCCTATAGTCTGTATGTAGGTTAACTGAGCTCCTAGTATGGCAGAGCAAAGCATTATGATCAACACCCTTTTCAGTACATTTAACAGGGAATGTGTTGTGATAGAAACATTCCCTAAAACAATGAGGGATGTAATGTGTTGTACAGCAAAGAATACTCCTGGTATAAGGAAGTGTCTTACAGTGTCTTCTTGTACTATCCAAGGGTTGTTATTCACCAACCCCTGCTGCACTACTGTTAATAAAACCAAGAACAGAAGACCAAATGTGTTACTGTAAAAAAAGAGGGTAATGCCACCTGCCTCAAAACCTGGTTCTCCTTCTACAAGCTTCACAAGAACATTCCTTGTCTGGAATGCAACATTGGAGAGTGCGGCCAGTAAGACACCATAGAACGAGACATCTGTGTCTGAGACACATGTCATGGCCACACCCGCTAGCAGCACCACCATGTAGAACATTGCTCCTGGTGGTACTTTGCTCTTTAGCACAAAGGTCCCAAGGAACAAGGCTATACAGGGCTCAGTTACTTTAACTATGTGGGTCACACCCACAGATGTTATTGCTAAAGATGCATTTGTACACAGCTGGCCAAGAGCAAAGGCAATGCCTATAGGAAGGTATTTGGTGAATGATAGGATGGTGTTGTCCCTAGCCGGCAATGGTGTCTTATAAGTCACCAGGAATGCTGGTAAGGCTATGAGATCTCCGATAGCAAACTGTGCTGCAGTAAGGGGTAGCACATAGGGGAACACCTGCATGGCCTGCTTCCACGTGATGTTCACCATGATACTACTGATGTACCACACCACTCCCACCAGTACCAACCCCAGCAACCTTGCAGTGTGAGCTGTAGATAACATGTTGCTGGAAATACAAAAAGCATATATATACAGGAATCAAGGGAAGCAAAAAACCTTGTTAAACAAATAGTACATTTAATGTAAATCAGAGCAGATGTCTGCTATATTAACATAAATATAGCCGATATAGCAAGAGCCAAAGGATTTATTTCAAGCATTGATAGTAGGAAGGTAGTAAATACCATTGGTTGTAGAACTCCAAGAAAGAGAAGAATCGGAACAGCCATTTTTAGTGATTTGTTCAAAATGGCCAACAAAATACACAGACATCAATTTCGAAGCTTCTATGGCAAAGGCTCAATTTTAGCTGTACTACGATGCATATAGTTTCATAGGATATCGCAAAACAAGTGTTTTTATTGGGTACTTTTCTCTAGATTTTATAATATAAGGAATCACCTACCTAGTTCTCTAATGGTGTGGAGACTGGCATAGTATGTTTACTGCATAGACACAAAACAGGCCACCCTTGGCTGCCCCGATATTGAAGAGGTTTAAATATTCATACTGATACTAGGTGGCTTGAACAGCAAAAACACCTGGATAGCGATATATCTGAAACTCTTCAACTTTAAGAGTAAATTAAAAAGTGTTGTTAGACATAGTATGGTCATTTTTATATTATCCTAGCGGTTGTGTTTTTCCTTTCTATGTATTTTACCATCTTCTGTTCCTGGTAGGGTGCACCTTAGATAGATGGCTAGTGTTGGAAAATAAAGTTTTGAGACACCCAAGTGCCTCGCCCATCACACCCATCTTGTTATATCAGCCTATATGAGTCAGACCCCACCAAAATGGACTAATTGGTGTTTTATTTTATTTTCACCTTTCAGCAGCTATTACATGGACATACCTTATCATCACTAATATATTTTGAATTCATGTAAGAGAAAACACCCTAGGCTTTCGGGTAAAAAAAAAAAGAAGTTTTTGTTGGACCATTATTTATGGAGTTATGGCCCATCAAAGTGGGCAATTTCGTATAAAGCCATCACAGCCCTGCCTATTCAGTTTTTTTTTATTTGGTATATGTGTTTACTCAAATAATTAAGAGTGTCCAGCCCCAAATTTCCTCCACAGTCCTTGAATCCAGAAATGACACTCGTGTATGCTCCAACACTTATATTTGGGGTCAAAATGCACCAAATATTAAAGGCACTGGAATGTATGAAACATAATTAAAATAAGAAAGGGCACTAGTATTAAAGCGTGGAAAAGGAATTTTGTAATTATCTCTTTTTTCAAACTTCCCAGGGCCAAAATAGTGATTTAGAACTTTTTTTAAAAGTGTCGGAGCATACATCGTTTCACCTCTGTAATCATACAAATACCCCCGTCGCATTTTTGTGGGTTGTAATGGAATATTTTGGCTGTTATCGATCAATATCGGTTCTTCGGTGTCGAAATCACGTCCCATTTCACCACACAGGGGCCAAAAAGCGTGCAAATGTAGCCGGTCTGTATACTCCGACACTTTTATGTATGCTCCGACACTTTTATTTTTCGCCAAAAATGGAGCTCTCGCTTGCTAAATATTGCTTCCCCATGCTACATATTGTTCTGAAAGTGTACTTAAGGGAGCCACCTACCCCTCATAACCTTTTTAGATTGAATATATGTGTTTAGGCTTACTGTAGGGGTGGTTTTGGTCTGATTCACCTCACTAAATTGGAAAAATTTGAACTTATTTCGCCCTAACCAACCTCAAAGTCAGTCTGGCTGGTGCTATGTGTACTTATTATGATTCACACACTTCTAGTTCATCAATTTATCATGCTTTACCTACGCTGGTAAGATGTATTTGGGTGCCAGAGCCAAATATAGTGATCCTTCGATAAAAGTGTCGGAGCATACACACGATATGGTTAAACTCTCATAGAGAAGTTTATAATAACTTAATCAAACCAAATCCAGCGCAGGCTAGATTTACTTGAAAGTATGCATATTGAGGATAGTGCACAGCAAGTTTGGGGATTAACAAGGCCATTTTGAGCAAACTAGAGAAAAGTTGGTGCCCACTGCCATTTTTTTCAAGATTTTCAAGATTTCTGCAAAGTTTGTTGGCCTGTAACAGAAAAAGTTTTGGTGATTGCCAAACTTTGCATGCATTATCCTATATACTGTGGCTAGTTGGAGGCCAAACTAGAAGGTTCTGTGGTGTTTTCAAAGCATTCTACCAACTGTTTGATATTTTAGTCGTATGCTCCGACACTTTTTTATCAACATATGTTCGCCGGTGAATAAAAACTGACACCCTAGGAGTTAAGCCGTCCAATTTATGTCTTCATGGAGCCAAGATACTAGTCTCTCAATAAAATAGACTTGCTCAAAGATGAATTGAGTTTGCTGAATTTTCAATCTGATATATTTCTGCCCCCAGATTAGTCCATTTTCGAGATTTCTGACCCATATATATATATGTGTGAAGGAAAACCTTCTTGGACCTGTAGAATATGGTGCATAGCCTCTGAGGCACAGCTGAAGAGGTTATGTACCATATTCTACAGGTCCAAGGAGGTTTTCTCACTTATAATCCATCAATAGTAGAGCAAGAAAATGTTTAAATATGAAATTTACGTGATTTTTGAAATTTGACATGAGATAATGCGCGGTTTGAACCAGCATTGGTCCACATTCAATGCTGATCTCATTCATAGGCATAATACAAAATATAGATGACCGACTGGCTTGCTAGCTCAGTTGGTTACACTGCCATCTTATAGTCTGAACATTGTGGGTTCCGGTCCCAACAAGGGAACATTTTTACTCAATTACCTTTTTTAACAAAACGTTTCACTAATTCCCCCCTCTATCCATAGTAGTACAACAAGAATTGCGGTTCTTGCAGCGTAAAAAATGCCTCAGGCAGTAAAAAAATGCCTCAGGCATTTTTATACGCGGCAACAACCGCAATTCTTGCATTTGAAGAAACATAATGTCTACATGGTTGGTATGTCTGAAGGGAACCCATTCAAGACACTAAAAAAAGCAGGGCCGGGAATGGGTTATCAGGGGTAAGGATGATGTAACTTCAAATATTCCTTGGGTCCATATTAGGGGGGGGGGGTAGGTATGATTATAATCAACCTTAGGACCATGGAGATGTGTGTTGCTAGGCAGATAAACAATTAGAATAGCCGTTGCAAGGCAACCAGCTGTATAAGCAACAAACCAATAGAACCATTGAATTTCTTGGGTCCATATTAGGGTGGGTAGGTATGATCATAATCAACCTCAGGACCATGGAGATGTGTGTTGCCAGGCAGATAAACAATAAGAATAGCCGTTGCTAGGCAACCAGCTGTATTAGCAACAAATCAATAGAGCCATTGAATTCCTTGGGTCCCTTTTAGGGGAGGTAGGTGTGATTATAATCAACCTCAGGAACATGGAAATGTGCGTTGCTAGGCAGATCAACAATTAGAATAGCCGTTGCTAGGCAACCGGCTGTATTAGCAACAAACCAATAGAACCATTGAATTCCTTGGGCCCATATTAGAGGGGGTAGGTATGATTATAAGCAACCTGAGGACCATCGAAATGTGTGTTGCTAGGCAGATCAACAATTAGAATAGCTGTTGCTAG
Organism: Harmothoe impar; assembly: GCA_947462335.1. Lineage (NCBI taxonomy): Eukaryota > Metazoa > Annelida > Polychaeta > Phyllodocida > Polynoidae > Harmothoe > Harmothoe impar. The sequence continues at coordinate 696,777 of OX381711.1, read as the reverse complement.
GCAACCGGCTGTATTAGCAACAAACCAACAGAACCATTGAATTACTTGGGTCCATATTAGGGGGGGTAGGTATGATCATAATCAACCTGGAATTATTAAAGGTTGATTTATATTATTGTTATCTTATAGCATGAATTTGTGTTGTGACTCCTTAATCCAAGATGGCGGCACATCCAAGATCTGTTCTGGCTTCTGGAAAAGTGCAAACATCATATACATCGTTCTGGTGGTGCCTGGCGGCACCACCAGGTGGCTACGCCACCACTTCGGCATAAAAAAAAGTTGTATTACCATCTTTAATAGAGAAATTTACCTGATTTTCAAAATTCCTTTTTCATGGGGTAAAACAGACTTTTAGCAAACCTTACATAGCTAAAGGTCCCTATTGTGGGGCTTAACCTCACTCTGGTCCATATTCAACACTGATCTCATTCAAAGTTTTTAACATTTTACTAACCCTCTATCCATAGTAGTGCAAGAAAATGTTATATTACCATCTGTCAAGTTTGGAAAGGAAAATGGAAAAATGGTAACAAATGCAGAAAACCCCCACCCCATGATATCAATGCAATATTGCAATAGTAATCTCTTTCCTCAAAAAACGGTGAAAATAGTTCTTACTATGTCCTCACAGGTATCCCTGTGCTAATATCTTAACATGGCAATCTAAGTAGGAGGTCTGAACCTGGGCCCATAGCCTAATGGTCATATCTTTGGACTTGCAAGTAGAAGGTTGTGGGTTCAAATCACAGTATGGCTGAAAAGTTTTTAGGCAATGATATCTTAGATAAGTGACCAGTAGTTCTTTTGAGATCCTTCCCACAGGTGTTCCTTTGTGGCCTACCTGTTAGAGCAGAGTTCATTAGATTGGATAATTTACTAGCCTAGGTTCAAATCTACTAAAGGCAGGAGCCATCCCCGTAACCTCCTCCCAGACTTGACCTAGTTCATATAACCTCCTGAGGACCCCACTCGCTCTGGTCCATATTCAACACTGATCTCATTCAAAGGCATAATACAAAATACAGATTACCGACTAATGTGTTCTGAACATTGCGGGTTCCGGTCCCAACAGAGGCACGTTTGTACTGAGTACCCCCTTCCCCTCTCTAAGGCCCAAGAATTTGCTGCAATATCACCATTCCACGTTGGCTTCCCTGTAGGAGGTCTGTAGGCCAGAATATTCTGCTTTTCAAATTTTTCTTTTCTTTTTGCTGGGGAGGGGGGGGGGGGGTTGTAACAAATGTAGTGCTCTTGATGTTAACACATGAATATTTCCTACTTTGTAGGGTGTTTGAGGGTTAGATCTTTTTCCAATGTTCTTGGGGAAAATATTTGGTCAATGTTTGCACTTTTTCCCATTTTTTTCCCAACACTGAAAATTGCACCCATGAGTCCAGGTATGGTACCCTTACTGCGGAACCTGCTCTGTAATTTCCAAACAGTAAGGGAGAACATCAATGAAAGATTGATCCCCAGAATCAAAACCTAAAGCTACAAACCTGAAATTGAGTCAGTGAGGAACAGACCTCTATAATGAGTCCCATCTTAATCACCAGGCACTAAAAATAGTGAGTAGTTGATTTTTTCCAAAAATTGAAAAAAACGAACAATAAAATTATAAATGAATCAATATTGATTTATAATAAATCAGTTCTAATTGATTCCTCTGTTTTTTTAAAACAAATTCGAACATTTATTTGGTCCAAGTAAAGGTCCAAGTTTAAAGTTGCTTTGATATAGTATACGGTACAATTAAATAAAGAACATGGACAGTCCATCTGCAAGCAGTTATTATAGGTTGCCCATATGATGAAATGCAGTTTTACATGTGGTATCGGATTATAACAGGTTTTTTTGAAAATATCAATATTAATATATTAATATATCAATATGAAGTATGTATGTACAGACCGTATCAAAATTACCCATTATGTTTAAGAGTTGATTTTATCAGTTAATTAATTAATTATCGGCACGGTTTTGTACAATTGTTCTGCCATCTTTGACTTGAATGTATCATAATCAACAATATTTCTAGTTTCTGATTTAAGGGCATTCCAGGCCTGAGCAATCGCTACACATGGACTGTTCTCATATGCTTTACAATGTATGATGTCATACTTCAAGACCGGTGCAGAAGAAATCTTGTCTCCCTAGTCTTTGCTCGTAAATACTTATTAGATTGAGCCCTTTTAACGGCACACATCTTACAGTGGTAATTCCTACGTTCATCTAAAGTAGGTAGTTTTGCTTCACCATGTACAGTTTCTGTAGGGGTTAATATATGTTTAAATAAACATGTTTTTAAACATTTGTTTTGCAATCGTTGTAATTCTTCACATGCTGCCACATTAGAATTTGAATACAGTATATCACAGTAATCAATCATGGGTAAAAGATGGGTTTTGTAAACTCTTAGTAGCGCCTTAGAAGGCAACATTTTGCTGACCCTGTACATTAAGGTTGATTTAAAGCAAACACTATTTATTACACTCTTAACATATTTAATGAATTTTAATTCTTCATCCAAGATGACCCCGAGGTATTTGTAGGAGTTGACTGTTTTCAGGATTTTGTTGTTAAGTTTAATTTTAGGTTTTGGAAGATTTTTAAATTTAATATCGGAAGCAAAGGTCATGATTTTGGTTTTATTTTCATTAATAGTTAGTTTGTTTTTCCTCGTCCAAGATCCAAAATTATCTAAGGCTATTGTTAATCTATTAGAAAGGGTTTCAAATTTTTTTCCAGAAACATATAGTACAGAGTCATCAGCATATAGCATAGTTTGGTGGTCATCCTGGTTTGAAATACAATCATTAATATATAACAAGAAAAATAAAGGTCCTAAAATAGATCCCTGAGGGACTCCACAGGTTAAGGGTAGTTTGGTAAATCTGATACTGTTTGCCATACAGCACTGCATGCTGCCTACGTGAGAGGTAGTTTTCAATGAGGGATAAATTTCTATCTCGTATACCGTATTGTTCTAATTTGTTCAAAAGAATTATGTAATTAACTGAATCAAAGGCTTTTTTAATGTCAATAAAGCTGACCTAACTGAAACTATGATGATAAACAACAACAATAGATAATTGATTGACCAATTTGGGTAGATTTAACCACCCCTTATTTATTAATGTAAAAAAAAAAAAAAAAATACACAGGTGTGGATCCCTGTTAGATGGTCATGGTCCAGTGAAAAAGGACAACCTTGACCCTGACCCGGGGCATACAGAGCCAGCAGGCCAGGTAGGCTTAGTATAAACCTAAGTAAACATATATAACCAACTATGACCAATCATACCGGTAGCATTATACTTATATGATTATGGGGTAATTATATACACAATAAAGCTGACCTAACTGAAAAGATGATGATAAACAACAACAATAGATAATTGATTGACCAATTTGGGTAGATTTAACCACCCAACACCCAAACACAAATAGGGTAAGGAACTATCTAGAAACTGCTAGAAAGTCGACGACAGTTTTATCTTTGGAGACCTTCCTCTCCAGAGTGTCTGTCAGATACAATAACACAGCGAGGGACCTCCAGTCTCCCCTGGACTTGATCTCCACCAGGGTGAAACCGATAGAGAATAGGAAGGAGGCCCCGCCTCTCCGCAGAGAATGACTGGAGACATCCTTTAGGCCCACACGACTGCTGAGACTTTTCAGTCGTGCGGAAAATACACCGTAGGTCTGGGGTGTGCGACTATTGCCGGTCCCATACTGGAACAAATAGTCAGACGAATGAAGATGAAGACTTACTATGAGATGCTTCACGTAGGTAGCTACACAAAATATCAAGTCTTGGGCATAGCTGAAGGGGATTTCCAATGATCTCTCCCCGTACTGTATAGTCTTGGTTTTGCTCAACCTCAGCAGGACGCCCCAGGGTTTGAAGGTGACGTCAGACACCCGGATGGCCTGGTCACATGGGCCTTCCTCAACAGTCCTCTGAAGGCCATAATGGCCGCAGTCCACCAGCACAGATCGCGAGACGAGGACATGTCTAGCAACTTATACATCCTATACAAATCCCTCGGAGACAAAGGCACAGCTTGTTTGACTGTATCACCCAACGATCTCCGCGCCCCCGCCATGGTGCGAGACACGGAAAAGTCCTTGGTCGATACCGGGGCAAGGCCATGCAGCTTCTGCAGATATACTACTGCACTGATATACTGCGTGATGGAAGAATATTTGAACTTCCGGCACATATGCGCGATATAGAGGCACAAAGTTTTTGAGTCACATGGTATAGGTGACGGGTCGTAGCGCGCACAGAACTCATAGAAGTGTTTCCACTGTGACTTCCTGGTGAGTTTCGTGGCGGATGCCAGTGCCATGTCCTGGAGGCGCACCAACTCTGCTTCTAGCCGGTGTCGGTCTGTAACAACAGAGGGAGAACGGGGGATCAATTTGGGTTACACCTGGGTAGGACAACCTCGAAATGAAGTCCGCCACCACATTCTCCTTGGAGCGTAGGTAGCAACACACAATTCTAATATTAAACACAAAACACATCCAGAACAGTTCACGCAGCAGAGACATTGCGATGACATTCTTGCTCCTGCCCGTTGCTAGCATACGGCAAACTTGAGTGTTGTCAGACCAGATCAAGATGGTATTGTTATTGAGCGCGCGACCCCACCTAGCCAAGGCCATCACCACTGGCCACACCTCCTGGACATTGATGTTCTCCAGAAGATTGACAAATGTAGGTGGGGGGAAGTAGTGGTCCGGGAAGAAGGGGAGATCCTTAGCCCACTTGTCTAGCCAGACCCCATACAACCAGTCCGAACCGAGACTAGAGCCAAAGCCCCGTGACGATGAGTCGCAGAATATCTCGGCCACTGGATTAGAGGGCTGGAGTATCCAGGCCTTGCAATTGAACACACTAGCGAATGACCTCCACCATTCCAGATCTGCCTTGAACGTGGGCGACAGCCTTGCTCGGTCGGTGGGTTCTGACAGGGAATTGGTCAGATTAATCACTCTCCTGGAGAAGGTCCTGCCCCCGTGCACCACCGTGGCACAATGTGCCAAGATGCCCGATAGCTGTTGGAGTTCCAACTTCGAAGCACTGGTCTTTGTCAGAAAGTCACTTATCGTTGAATACAAGTTGTCTAGCTTTTCCGCAGGGAGGCTCAACTCCATGTCTACACTGTTCACCTCTATTCCAAGACAAGTCAGGATCTGGGAAGGGCCTAGTACCTTCTCCCACTTGATGTCAAACCCGAGGCGCCTAAGCACCAGAATGAGCATGTTCTTGTTGACCTCACAGTCTTGCTGGGACGAACCCAATACCGTAAAGTCATCAATGTAATTGGATATCCTGTCTACACCACGGCGGTTGAGACACCGCACCACAAAGTCACCTAGCTGAGTGAAGAGCCAAGGGGCTGAGGCTAAGCCGAATGACAGGCACCTGTCCACTAAGACCTCCGGGCCCTCGCCGAAATCCCAACGCAGGCCCTGATATGTCACATGGTCAGGCAATATATTCACTGATCGGTACGCCTTGGCTAAATCCACGACCGCTAAATAGTCATTGGGCTGTAGCATGTCTATGATGTAGTCCAACCCTTTGTACGAGAACTTTTGACGAGTGGTGGACATAAAGTTGTTGATGCTAGCGTGAAGTGGGCGTTTGCAGTCTGTAATAGGCCTAACGCTTCCATCTTTTATCTTGATGGCTCCCATGCTGTGGATGCACTGAGGTGCACCAACGGCCTTAGTTATCTTGCCTGCCTTCACCTCAGAAACCAGGAGTTCACTCATCATGACATTGAACTCACTACTGACAGTACTTCTATAATTGGATCGATCATAACCAGGGATATAGACATCATCCACAATATGGAAACCAGTATTTATACCCCTTAGTACAAAATCATCCTCAGAGCACATAGCATTGGGGAACAAGACATACTCAGCTGCTACTCTACAAGGCTTGCCTTTGAGAAACTAGAGGGCCTATCATGTGAACACAACTGCAGGTGCCCAATACACAATCACTGAATACTTCCACTACACAGTCTTCAATACACACACATGCTACCAGAGTTCTCACCCCTAAAGGCAATGTATCATTTGGATTGACATTTACAGTAACAGCCCTAGAGCTGTCTTTAACCTGCCCTAGGGCATCACAACTAGTCCTCCCAGTCGGGGTAACAAAGTCTGGACCTAAGTCCTGTTCATCAACACTGTCCTCAATATCTAGGCCTAGGCCATTTGTGCACACATCACTGAATGACACTAAGTCACATGGAGAGTCTGGTTTGCTAAACAATGCTTTGTCCCTAGGGACCTCACTGAGTGCACACTTTGCTTGTGAACTGGCAACACATTCATGTTCGCCGGGCGAACACTTATGTTCGTCGGGTGAACTTACAGAACTGTACTTTTGAGCAGAGTCCTGTAGGGGGTCTAGACCACCAACAGGGTCAACATAATCATAACCAAGGTTAAGTCCATCACCATTTTGAGCCTCTAACATCCTAGAAGCAACAAATGCGACATAGTTATTGTCAACTGGCGACATTTCAACCCCGACCGCGTTGTTTACAGCCAGAGCAGCAGAAGACAAAGTACAATTGGAACGATTGCGGCTCAACGCGGACACTGAGCTGTCCGCAACCTCACCCGCAGGTACAACATGACATGGGGAAGCAATAACAGTAGTTTTTGCGGACTTACCAGCTATGTTTCCGCCATAATCAATGAATTTACACTCCAGCGAAGCGCTTTGTTGACCCTCGCCGTCCACCTGCCGCCATTTTGAATAAGGCATGCTGGGAGCCAGCGAGGATCGGGGCGCTACATTTCGACAATCTTTTTCGCTATAAGGCGCTAAACAGACAGAATTCGACGCGAACGACTCTAAAACACCCCTAGAAGTATTAATTGCGGACATATTGTCCGGTTTTCGGTCTTATTCCGACCATAATTCAATCGAATCGAGCGAATGTTGCGACAGTGGCGCCCCCACCACCCCAGCGGACAAAGACGGAAGCGGCCACAGAACTCTTCGTGACGAAAAATGTGGTGAATGTGGAGGGCTACACTGGGGCTCTGCGCCCTGCTGGTCCTCTGTGTTTCTCTGCTCCCTGCTTTGTACAGTCTGTTTACACTCACCAGCTGATCCTCCCTGGGCTGATGCTGGAGGTGCTGGGGCTGACTCTGGGAGTCAGGCTGCAGGCTTCTGAGCCTGCTTCTTGATGTTGGGGCAGTTGGGGGCCTTGTGGTCACCAAATCCGCAGGAGTAGCAGACATTGGGTTTCTTGCAGCTGGCCCCATCACAGGACTTGAAGTTGTAGTACCAGCATGGATAACCATCACCTCCTCCATCCCCTCCCCCTGACCTGGCAGCCTTCTTCTTGGCCCACTTGGACTTCCCCGAGGTAGGTGGGGCCCCACCGCCCCCACCCCCTGTCTTGAGGGAACGCAGTCCGAGGAATCGATTTATCAGGGGTTGGATGCCATAAGTAAGCACTTGCATCCCATCAGTGGATGCCAGACTCCGGACCGCTGCGTCATATTCTAGGAGATAATTGAGCTCGTAGATGACTTCCACCAACCGGTCCGACAAGTACCGCATGTGGGACAGCAGCTTAAGGGCATCATCGGTGCCCTTCTCCACATGCCGCTCCAGGAGACTGCACAAGCAGAAGTTGAGCTGCGCGAAGCTCTTGGGCCTATCCTGGCCATCTGGGAGATATCTGGTGATATCCATGTTCACCACCCGCTTGGCCCTCCTCCGTCATCGGGGGTGACGCCTGGCACCGCTCGACTCAGACGACAGGGAGCTGTCCGACATAGGGAGGCCAGGCATCGGGAGGCCAGGCACCGGGTGGCCAGGCACAGGACCCGGGCTCGGGCGTGGTTGTCGGTTCTTGAATACTCCCAGCCGTTTAAAACCCTTGCTCACGGCAGCGTTCAGCCCCTGGACGGAGGCTGACAACTGGGCAATGTTCTGTCTCACATTGGTTAACTCCTATTGCTGGTCCTCCACCAAGTCCCTAAGCCCAGACACTGAGATGTCGTCCTCCTCAGACTCCTGGTAGTCCTCGTCGTCATATTTGTTAAGGCCGAATAGAGAGCCATACTGGTCTCTGCCTGGGGCACCTGCAGACTGTGACACCTTCACTGTGTGCCTGGTGACTCTCCCTGGGGGTGTAGTATAGGCCTCCTCCTGACTACCACCTGGTACAGGCTCCACTTTCTCCAGGCCTAGAGCTGCTAACTCCTCCTCAGTCATTGCTGACATAGCACAGGCCTTGCCAGTAGGTGGCTTGGGTCTATGCAGGCATGTTTTACGGCCTATGTTAAGGCTCGTCATTAACATGTATATATTGTTCTAGTTAGTAACCCCTACCTGTGTGGCCGCTGCCAGCGCGGGAGGGTGCCTTGTTATGTAAGGTTAGTTCAGTATAGGCTCCCCAGGTGGCAGTCCCTCTCCTCGCTACCGGACGCCGAGGGAGTATCACAGTTGGATTTTTGAGCCAAATTGTATCCATGCTCTCGGGGCGGTTGTAAAAAAGTCTGATTATATGGATGTTGGTGAAAAAATTCGCCCTATCACTGACTGCTCGCGCTCTGGCGATGAATCTCCATCAGTGAATGAATTTACTGATGAGATTTCAGAACGTTTTGTATATAAAACTCTAGATGACGTATGCGATATTTTAACAGAAAATGCTTCTATGTGTTGTACAGACATAAGCGATGCCTATCGCGGCCTACATATTTATTATGGCGATAGAACATATCAAGGTCTAAGATGGGACTTTGAAGATGGCGATGGGGTTAAGACGCTGGTAGATGGGCGCCTGTGTTTTGGTTTAGCCAGCGGCCCTTACATCTTCAACTCTGTATCTGATTTTATTGTCAGATGTGCTGCTCGTAGGGGGGTGATAAATATTATTAATTATTTGGATGACTTTTTTATGTGTTACCCTACATTTGAGATGTGTAAAATTGCCCAGCATACTCTGTTTAGGGTGATTCGTCAATTGGGATTTTTTATTTCATATAAAAAGATATCCCCTGTCGCAAAAAAGGTCGTGTTCTTAGGTATTCAGGTTGATAGTGTGAATATGGAACTGTCCCTACCTAATGATAAATTATGTGCGTTGTTGTGTAAACTTAGAGACGCAGAGGGCAAGTTGAAAATGACGAAGAGAGAGCTCCAGTCGCTAGCAGGTAGTCTGGCCCATGCCAGCAAGGTTGTAAGGGGGGGCCGCTGCTTCTCCCGCAGAATTTATAATCTTTGTAATTCTGTAAAGAAACAACACTATAAGATACGATTGAATGGTGAAGCCAGGGCAGACATAAAATGGTGGCTCGACTTTGCTGAAGATTTTAATGGATCAGCAAAAATTCTTCGCCCTTTTGGCTCACATTTAGCAGTCTATAGCGACTCTTCATTTGATGGGTTTGGTGCATACCACCAATCAGATTGGCTGATTGGTAGGTGGGATGAAGGCATCAGCATACTCCCCAGAGCTGCTCGTCACCATTGGGCTCAGGCCCCTTCAGAATTTGAAAGAAATATTAACGAGCTTGAATTTTGGCCTGTTCTTCTAGCAGCAAAAAGGTGGGGCCACCTATGGAAAGACGCTGAGATTACTTTTGTTACGGACAATACCCAGGTCATGCATATGCTCAACACGGGCCGCAGCTCGAATGGTAAATGCATGTCCTGGATCAGAGAATTGTTTTGGTTAGCAGTTAAGGCTAACTTTTATTTTAAATCTGTATATATTAATACAAATAATAATGTTATATGTGACTGTTTGAGTAGGTGGGGCAAAAAAGGTGCCCGAGATAAGTTGTTGTATTGTACCTCTGAGGATTCATTATGCTGCCATTCACTTTTGTAATTTACAGGACCGAGGGCTAGACTTGCTGAGCGCTTGCAGTTCTTACTGGAGCATGATGTTTCAGACAACACTAATAAGACTAGATCGTCACAAACCAAGAAGTATTTGGAGTTTTGTGCGTTGTATGGGGTAGATTCAACTAACCCGGGGTCTGAAGGGATTGCGTTTTATATAGCTTATTTGTCTGTTACTCATTGCTATTCATCAATAACTGGTTATTTATCAGGAGTTAACTATTATCTCAAATCTCATCGTTCATTAGAGATAAAGTATAGCGACCCACTGGTTGCCAGGGCGATTAGAGGGGCTAAACGTGTGCTGGGTGACGCCCCCACCCAGTCTATGGCTATTTTGCCAGAACACCTTATTCTTATGTTTGAGTGTCTACCTATGTCTTTAGGTCACGAATGTTTTTGGGCCGCTGCCTTATTTGCATTTAGGACTCTATTGAGAAAATGCCATTACACTTTGTCTGATAGTACCATTACCAGGGATTGTTTCCAATTCTTTGACTGGGGGATGATGGTAACTGTATGTAAATCGAAAAACGATTCAATTTAAAGAGAGAAAATTATTAATACCTGTATGTAGGGTGGAGAATGTTGCTTTATGTGCAGTTCACTGGATAGAGAACCATTTTGCCCATGTTAAAGGTAGGCCAACTCACCAAGCCTTCCTTATGCCTATGGGAGAGGAAGTAGAGCCTCTCACATATTCCATGTTTTCAGACATTCTTCAGTTCATTTGTACAAAGGCAGGTATTGTGGCCGAGAAGATATCCTCTCACAGGTTCAGGGCTGGTGGATCGACTTATCTAGCCAGGGTAGGAGTGGAGCTGGACGTGATCAAAGAGAGGGGGGACTGGCGTTCTGATCAGGTTTTGAAGTATCTCCGCAGACCAATAGCAGACAGAGTCTCTTTGGATGAACGGGTAGCCCGCATGCTGTCCCAGGTTATTTGTGATTAATACCCCTACTGTCATTATTGTTTATTTCTTGTTTTTTCTTTTATTATTATGTGCTTTGCTTGGCTGTACGTTCCGTTTGGGCAGGTTAAGCCAGCCATACGCGTAAGCACCATTATAATATTGTGTTGCCTCCTTATTTATATAAGTATTATTATCATAGATAACGATAGAAACAATATGGCCTATGTTAAGGCTCGTCATTAACATGTATATATTGTTCTAGTTAGTAACCCCTACCTGTGTGGCCGCTGCCAGCGCGGGAGGGTGCCTTGTTATGTAAGGTTAGTTCAGTATAGGCTCCCCAGGTGGCAGTCCCTCTCCTCGCTACCGGACGCCGAGGGAGTATCACAGTTGGATTTTTGAATTTACTTGTATGTTTTGCACTTACTGGTATGTTGTCTTGTATGTTCTTTGAACTTATTTTTGTTATTAAAAAGGGCAGGTTAAGCCAGCCATACGCGTAAGCACCATTATAATATTGTGTTGCCTCCTTATTTATATAAGTATTATTATCATAGATAACGATAGAAACAATATAGGCCCTCAGACCTGACATAGTGGCTGCACAAGGTAAAACTCACAGAAAAATACACAGGTGTGGATCCCTGTTAGATGGTCATCATCCAGTGAAGAAGGACAACCTTGACCCTGACCTGGGGCATACAGAGCCAGCAGGCCAGGTAGGCTTAGTATAAACCTAAGTAAACATATATAACCAACTATGACCAATCATACCGGTAGCATTATACTTATATAATTATGGGGTAATTATATACACAATAAATGCTGCTAAACTAATATTGCTTTTATTTCTATTATCTAATATGTCATCTACAAAAGTGGATATGGAATCAAGTGTAGACTTGTTTTTTTTTGGTAACCTCCCTGTTTTGAATTTAAAATCCCATGTAAATTTATGAGAGCCATTAACTTATTATGAACTAACCTCTCAAGTATTTTCCCAGGCACTGGTAGGACACTGATAGGCCTTAAATTAAAAACATTCGCTGGGTTCCCCCCTTAGGAAGAGGGGTGACCACCGCAATTTTCCATGAGTCTGGGATGTCTGAATTTTACAACACATAAATTAATAATTTTAATAAACCTAGACGGATTATGCAACACAGCATCTCTAAAGATGTTGGTTGGTAAGTAGTCAATTGCTGAGGATTTTGAAACATCAATATCCTTTACAACCTGTATTATTTCATCGTCCGTAAAATTAATGACAGGCATATCAACAGGGTATCTAGTGCCCTCAAAGGCATAGGGTTCATCATGTTCAGCGGCCAATTTCGGTGTTTATAAAACTTGATGTCTCATCTAGTGTAATGGGTGTATCATCATCAACTAAATTTATATTTTTAGATTTTGACTTGTTTGAAGGTAAAATGTCCTTAGGAATAGACCAGAATTTTTTGAATCATTTAAGTAATTATCACACAAATTTCTATAATAAGTATTCCTTGCTTCATCTATTTCTATACCAATTGTATTCTTGAGCAACCTGGCCCTATGCCACATGAGTTTACATTTAGACCTCCTGGTATCATGTAATAAATTATTTTTATCTTTAATTCTTTCCAATAAGAAATTAGACATCCAGGGGTCCGGTTTATCCAATACTTTAAATTCTCTTACTGGGCACAAAACATCGAGCATAGGCTCCAACATATTCTCATAAATGTCCCAGCATTCGGTTGCATCATCACATCCGTCAAAATAATCCCAATTACACTCTTCAATGCTGTCTAGATATGTTTTCTTATAAGAACGACCCTTAAATTGTCTGAATCCATGTTTAACATGGACATGTTTACGTAAGGCGTATACAGGTAGGTGATCACTAATGTGAATGTTAAGTGGACCACTAGAAATAATTTCATCACAGTTTGTAAATATTAGGTCGATGCAAGTATTAGTGCCAGAAGTGGTGGTTATTTCATTTATTAATTGTTTGAAATTAAACTGGTCAATTAATTCATATAGCTTAGCTTTATCAGGGCTATTTACCAAGGGGTTTACATTGAAATTGCCCAGAATAAAGACATCATAAGTTTCTAGACTTTCAACCTGTAATAATAATGCACGCATTGTGTCACAAAAATGCAGTAGAGAACCATTTGGTGGTCTGTAAATGTTACATATCAAGGCCTTTTTAGATTTACCTTTCACAGACAGTAGCCATTAGACCTCAATATCCTCATTGCTACGGTTCAAATGTACAAATTTATTTGAAGAACAAGAAATATTTTCATCGACATAAGCACATAACCCCCCCCTGTATATACTAATTCTATCATTTCTAAACATATTATATTTTGGGAAGCTATATAAACCATCTTCATCAATGTCATTTAACAAGGTTTCACTAAACAGAATTATGTCAATATCTATATTACTATTTTCAGCTTTCAATTTTGTCATTTTATTTTCAATACTTCTAGCGTTTAAATGCATGACCGAGAAGCCCTTTTTAAAGTCTAGATTACCCTCGCCTATATTTGAAGTTGTTCCAAATGTCACGGTGTGCCCTGAGAGAGTTCAAAATTCCTTTATTAGCCCATACAAAATTGTAAATAAAACCCCAAAAAAGACCCCCCCCCCCTTCCCACCACGAGGTTTCTGCTCTTATGGCTCCTCATGCACAATGTAATCTCAGGAGGTGAGGTTTCACGTCCCCAGACCAGAGTACATAAACATAGAGACGAGTGTTCCCCAATACACTCATGTAAGTTACAAACATTAGCGTATGAATTATTCTTTTCTTCAAGAAAAAAAGAAGAAAATAATTGAAGTATGTAGTATGAAGTATGTAGCTCATAACCAGCAAGCTCTACCTGTGATAACATAAAATGAGAACCCTACGTCTCAAGGCTGGCATGCTTCCTACCGGTATTTTCAATCAGTACACTCACTCGTTATATTTATAGCATTCCTAATACGTTAAAGCATCCCACATTCATTCTAATAACATAAGTTCTACGAGCATGAGTAATAATAAAGCGTGGATTGATCCTATGCAGAGCCAAATTGACTTTTAGCATTTTACCGGTACTTATTCATAATACGTGAAGACATCACGCATTTGTCCTAATAACCTGAATTCTACCAACAATAAAGCCAGGGTTCAAGGCATGAGTAACATTAATGCAGAGATGAGTCTAATACTAAGCCAATATTATGTTGGAGACTCTACGGGTACTTATTCATAATACGTGAGGACTGCACACATTCTTATAGCGTGAACTCTACATATTCATACATACAACACATCTCATTATTATTATCATTATTATTAATATTATTCTTTCCCTTTGCTGACTTCATAGCTCCTCTTTATAAATTTTTATGAAACTACCAAATTAAAAGGAGATATATTTAGGATATGGAGTATTTACACATGTTGATGAAGAATATTGATTCAAGGATGCAACAACTTGGACACTTTTTGACATAAAGATAAAGTTCTGGAGAGTGTGTGTGAATATTTAGGGGCATAAACTGTAAACATAAAATTGTAATGAGGAATTCCCAAAAGGAACATCATGAAATGAGTAGATACTTGAATTATACTACACTATATATTACTTGTATATATTTTCATGACAAATTTGGCAGAAAGTTTTACTACCTCTACATGTATTTTTGGTCAATAAAACCGTTTCAAAAATGTATATTGGCAACACCACTGGCATTTACCTGAAATACATTTGTTAAAAGAAAATCTATGCACTTATGTCTTTCATGAGGTCAGGAAGGAAAAGAGGTGGAGGTTTAGCTACATTGATTCAAAACAATATTCGACATGAGGTATTGTCTGAAAATGAGTTAAGTGTCATGAATGAAAATCTGGAGTTGATGACCATCAAGGTTAGCTTACCATTTACTAGGAAAATATATTTACTGAATGCATGTAGGCCCCCGTCAGGTAATATAGATGTTTTTTTCCAAAGTATTATTAAAGCTCTGGCTAAAATCAGAAAGCTGGAAGGCAAGAAAAATGTGGATTTTTTATTAGGTGGTGATCTTAATATAGACTACAGTAAGAACTCTAAGGCAAAGGAGAGGTTAACCTTAGTGGAAGCTGCGTTTGGATTAACTCAATATATTAATGAGCCTACAAGACCGCTATACTCAATTGCTGTGATAGATTTAATTCTTACTAATTTCAATGATGTGTCAGATGCGGGTATAATTGAAACTGGAGTAATTGATTTGAATGTAAGTGATCACATACCGGTATTTATTGTAAAAAGCGTGTTAAAAGTGGAACGAATACCTCAGCTGAATTTATGGGTAGAACGTATAGAAGGTATGTAAAAGATGACATGTTAAGACATATGAGAGATTTAAATTGGGATTTTTTCTTTGAGTGTGTAGGGGCTAGGGTTATACTGGGTTTTATATGACAGGTTCTGTTGGATGCTGGGTTGCGAACTCAGTCCGAACCCTTCAGTCCGACAGCAGGTGGCGACACCATTTCAGGGTTTGACTATTAAGCTTAATATTGGGCTTTGATAATTTGGCCAGAGTTTTCAATGATACAAATGTCATAATTTTAGTTTCCCTTTCATTCATAGTTAATTTATTTCTGTAGGATCAGTCGTAGAAACAAGCTAAAGCTGTTGTTAATTGGATAGAAAGGGTGTCAGAATCTTTACCGGAGAGGTACAGTACTGATTCATCTGCATAGAGCATAGCATATATCAAAAAGAGCAAGAAGGTCCTAAAAATTGACCCTTCAGGTATGCCACACATTAGCGGTAGGGTGCCTGATCGCATGTTGTTGGCTACCGTACACGGTTCACGATGAGACAAATAGCTTTCAATCAACGTCAAGGGCCTATTTCTTACACCATACATTTCAAGTTTCTTCAACAACATTACATAATTAATGCTATCAAATGTCTTTTTTTGGGTTTGCTAGCCGCGCCAGCGGCTCGGGAACGTAGTGACCAGGTGCCGCCTTAAGGCGGGGCCAGCAAACCTATTAATGTTTTCATTTTGCCTGGGCGCCCCATGGGGCACTGTGACGTCACCAAGACAGATTACGTCCATGAAAATAACGTCATGGATGCGGCCATGAAGTTGTAGGCATCACTAACAAATGATGAATAAGGGCCTAATAGTAATTTGGGCATAGTAGGGCCTTCTCTGTAGGTTCTATGGTTGTTTTTTGGGGGTTGCTTGCCGCCTTTAGGAAGTAACCTGTATCTAGGCCTACTGAGACGTCGCAAGGCCACTGATGATCATGATAAGAGAAAGTTTAGAAAATGATGCTCTTTAGTAAGGCTACATGATGAAAGTTTGTCGAGATGTGAGGAATGGGTTTTCTATTTACATACAAAAAAAGTATTTTTATTCAAAATTTCTATAAGATCTACCAGTAAATTTTCTATATCTAAGTTTGACAAATTCTTGTGTTTTTTTTAAAAGCGAATACTAGGAGATGATCTGATAGATAAACATCTAGAGGACCACTTGCTGAGATCTCAAAGCCGTTTGTGAAAATTAGATCATACATTTATTAGTTCCAGAAGTGATTTCATTAATCAATTGTTTTAAATGAAATCTTTCATTAATGAAAAAAACATATCTTTCTCTCTCGAGTCGTTTAGGTGTATGGACATTGAAATCCCCAATAATAAACAAGTCGTACATATCAAGTGCATCAATCTAAAGTAGTAGAGCCCATATAGTATCACAACAAACAAGATGATAAACATTACACATCAATGACTTTTTGAAGGAACCTTTGACAGACATCAACCATTGTACTTTAATATTACCATTGCCCCTTTTAAGATGTTTGAACTTTTGAACAGACCATGAAAAGCTTTCACCACCACCCTTATACATGCTGATTCTGTCCTGTCTAAATCGACTATACCTTTGAAAGGCATATGTGAAATCATCCTCTTGATCATTTAACCATGTTTCAGAAAAACGAAAAAAATCTACATCAATATTGCTCAATTCTGCTTTGAGATTAGTTATGTTATTTCTGGTAAACCTTGCATTCAGATACACTATGGAGAACCTCCTTTTTTGAAGCGCCTTGTATGTATATTTTTTTAGGGGCAGGAGCAAGGCCCGTCTGCCCCCGGCCCGATCTGCCAATGTGATGGTGGATCAGTCTCACAATGCAGACATCGCAATCCCTCTCAAATGGATACTTAATGTGATATATATGCTAAATATAGGTGCCATTATAGAAACTTCCCTTTGTCATAGCTTTGCAAGATAAGGTTGATACTCATCCATTTGAAGTAACTAGACCCGAATTCCCAGGGTCTAGGGTCACAAAGGAATGTCCGCAGAGAACTCCCTAGAACCATACTGACCTCAAAGCCTTGTGTTGCACCAGTTATACAGAGTCCAAACTAGGGGTAGTGTTGCGGGCACTGTCGCCATATTCTATGCATGGTTAAAGGCATTACTGAATGAGCTACACAGATGTTCCTATTAGAACAACTAAAGGTCTGAGATGGAGACCCTATGAACCCCCTGATGCTCCTCACCCTGTACCCCAGTATGTGTCTGCACAGTGCGATGTAGATGTCCTCCAGGAAGAAGAAGGGCACGTTTGGGGACAGCCTCAGTATGTCCATAGCCACCTGACGTGGCAGGATGTAACCTGGGCCGTTACAGAACCCAGGGTAAGTACGGTGTGGGTACTCCACGTAGGAAGCAGAGTACTTACTGGTGCCTCGTATGGGACATGCAACATGTGAACAACCTCCAATCTGTTCACTGTTTATGATTGTAGTGTTGAGAAGAAACAGGATATTCTTAATGTGAACGTAGATATCATGATCTGTTTTGAGGATGTATCCAGCTGTAGGACAGAAGGTGGCAACCCATTCTAAGGCCATCATAGTTTTGAGGGTCAGGTTCCTGTAGGAGTCCTTGAAGTTCTGCATCACGATGTCTCTGTGTTGGTTCCTCTCTAGGGTCATCTTGGCTGTAATGTTATCAGAGGTGTGTCCTAGCAGGAACACATACCTCACCTCTTGGTGGGTGTTGTTTAGAGTGAGTGAAGCCCATGTATGGCGTATAGCATCTCGCCGCTCACGTTTTGAGTGTATTGTTGTGATGGTTATCAGTAACTTCAATGATGCATCTGCCCCTGCACACACCTCTGGTGAGTTAATAGTGAACCTGTATGGACGCTTAAAACAGTTGTCACACGTGTCAGGGCGAGGCTGCTGATGGCCTGTATGAGGCGCGTGTATCTTAGGTAGATGACACTTCAAGTATGTGGAGTTATACTTGTACTGCTGCAGCCTTGTTTTAGTCATCACTCGTCCCAATTTGAAGTCTATGGGAAAATATGTGTGTGGTGGATTAGAAGTGTTTACATGAACGCTAAGTGAACTTCCTGCCCCATCAGACCAGGTGGGGTGAGTGTCATGCTCTAATGCACTCTGTGTTCTAGTAAGTCTTTTGTCACATTGGCTTCTTCCTATTATAATTATGTAGAAAATTATTAATAACCCTATTACGACCCAGCTATACTGAGTGGACTTTTTAAAAAGGCTATACATCAACTGCCAAGGCATGGTCATCACTTTAAACTTCTGGGTACTCTAAAAATTTGGTCTAGATATTTATGATGAATACATATATCCTTTCTCAAATGCAGTTACATTATACCTGAAAGGTACACTGTTAAATATTTATTGGAAATTCTGCAAGGATCATACACTGTAAACAGTTGATGTTTATCAGCAGCACGATGTTCTCTCAAACAATTTGCTGTTGTCAGAAATACAGCTCTTTTTAAAGGTTAGCAAGATCTACTAAACAATAAACAGCAGACCTTTAGAGGTGCATGTAATGTCAACATGCATGTGTCTGTCATGTTGCCATATATGTGTTCATCCTGCTATCACACATGTGTACGTCATGTTACTATGTCTCCCAAGTTTATCCCCTAGGTGTTAACTCATTTCCAGACAATGCATTTCTAGCATTTGTCCTCAGAATTGTGCCCAGCATGTTGAGCTGAAATGCATCGCTGTATCAGCGTACATATGGAGGGCCTCATCCAAATATGACCCTCCAGGGGCCTGTTTCTTAACCCATATTTGATAGAACGATATTTTTTGGTGTTTCTAAAGGTGATATATTAATAATTATGCTATACCAGTGCTATATTAGTCTTCGTTCTACTAATAGAACTCGTTTTCACTAATACAATGATTTCCTAACATGTTGCTAAACCTCTTTTTGGCGTTACACTAGCGTTATATCAAGGCCGTTAATATATCGTTTAGCCTGTTTTAGTATAGCTGTTTAGGACCATGTCGAGGGGTGGGCATAAACTATATAGAATTGGTTTATAAAAAAGAAATTTCCACAGATCTCTTGTACATGTATACAGGATATGTGAAAAAAAAAATTGGACAAAAAATATTTATATTGCAGTACTTATATACCTAATAAGGCGCAATTTAGACTTAGACATTTTAGCGATATATCAAAATGTTGATCGCTGTATTAAGGTTTCAAGTAATATTAATTGTTATTGTTGTGCTATGCGATTATTTTTCATTACTTGTGGGGGCTTACATACTAAGCTATGTGCATTTTAAACCCTTCATTCTGCAATTGTATCACACAGAAGGAACATGTTTCTAGTTATATTAATTATCATTGTTGTTGTATGTGGTATTTATCATTGCTGGTGGGGCGAGAAACACAGTTTTCATCGTTCTTTTAAGATCCTGATCGCCTTGCTAATTTTTTGCGTTATATTATTATTATTGTTGTTGTATGTGGTATTTATCATTGCTGGTGGGGCCTTACTGACTGATCTGTAAGTTAGTACTATGGAGGAGAGATGGCGCCACCAACATCAGGGAGAATTTCTGCTGCTATACACCTAGATGGCAGCACCGTTCTGCGCCTGAAGCTATTCCTGCACTGGGGAACCCCCTCTGTCTAACGGGGATTCCACACTATACTCTGTCTCTAATCTTTCTTAGTATATCGGTAGCACTAATATAGCTTAATATTTTGAATGGTAATATATCACGAAATGTCCTAATATAACTACTTTGAAGGTAACCAACAGCCGAAAAATTGGAAATTCTGTTTCATAAGTTGTTATACTAATATTTCTTTTAAAATAACAAAATTTGAAATATTAATTTTTCGGCTTTTGCAACAGGCTACTTTTCGTAACCTCTTGTTATATTATCTCCGGTCTATTAAGACATGAATATAACGGTCTAAGAAACACTTGTTAAGAAACAGGCCCCAGATGTCAAAACTTAACTCACAGACTATTAAGCTGAAATACAATGATAGACAGAAACGCAATTATATAACTTAGACCTGTATATTACAAATCATGCACATGTTTCACTTGTAACGCAGCATTGGCACTTAGTCATTTATTATAAATACAGAAGGCTCAACTTTCCTGTTTACCCAAGTTGATCTTGAATACAAATTGATTGTATATCAGGGGCCTGTTTCTTAACCTCTATTTGATATAAAGATATTTTTTGGTGTTTCCAAAGTCGACATATTAGTACTTCTGCTATATTAGTGCTATATTAGGGTTCGCTCTACTAATAGAACTCGTTTTCACTAAAATGATAATTTTGTAACATGTTGCTTAAGCTCTTTTAATTGTTACACCAGTGCTACATTAAGGCCATTAATATATTGTTTAGCCTGTTGTAATATAACAGTTTAGGACCATGTCAAGGGGTGGACATAAACTTTTTAGAATTGGTTAAGTAAAAAAATGATTTCACAGACCTGTTGTACATGTATAGAAGTTATCCCAAAAAAAAATTTGGACAAAAATAATTTATATTAAAGTATTTATATAGCGGATATGACGCAATTTGGACTTAGCCATTTGAGCGCTATATCAAAATGTTGATCGCTGTATCAAGGTTTCTAGTAATATTAAATATTATTGTTGTGCTATGCGATTATTTTCATTGCTTGTGGGGGCTTACATACTAAGCTATGTGCATTTTAAACCCTTCATTCTGCAATGGGATCACACAGAAGGAACATGGCTGGCTCTATCAATGTTTCTAGTTGTATTAATTATCATTGTTGTTGTATGTGGTATTTATCAATGCTGGTGGGGCGAGAAAAACAGTTTTCATTGTTCTATTAATTTAATTTTTTGCGTTATATTATTATTGTTGTATGTGGTATTTATCATTGCTGGTGGGGCCTTACTGACTGATCTGTAAGTTAGTACTATGGAGGAGAGATGGCGCCACTAACATCAGGGAGAACTTCTGCTACTATACACCTAGATGGCAGCACCGCTCTGTGCCTGCAGCTATTCCTGCACTGGGGAACCCCCTCTGTCTAACGGGGATTCCACACTATACTCTGTCTCTAATCTTCCTTAGTATATCGGTAGCACTAATATAGCTTAGTATATTGAATGGTAATATATCTAGAAATGTCCTGATATAACTACTTTGAAGGTAACCAATAGCTGAAAAATTGGTAATTATGTTTCATAAGTCGTTATACTTATATTTTTGTTAATATATCTAAAATAGAAATATTAATTTTTCGGGTTTGGCAACAGCCTATTTTTTGTTACCTATGGCTATATTAACTCCGCTCTATTAAGATCTGCAAATAACGCTCCTAGAAACACATCTTAAGAAACAGGCCCCAGAAGTCTCAGTCAACTTTTGAAGAGCTAGTTTAAGTGAGAATATTTCCAGATAATGAAAATTAAAAAGTTTACCAATATGAAACTTTACCAGATCATTTTCAGATGGTTTGAACCTCACAGTGAGTCATACCCATTGCTATGTATTGTTTAAAACTACTCAAATAACTATTGGTGAACTTGTTATGAATCTCACCAACCTATGCTAGATGCACTGCATGATCAAATTGTTAGAGCTGTTTCCTTCAAATGAAAATTGAGCAGAAAAGTGGCCCAAATGCTGGCCTCTGATTGGCTGCCCAAGAGTTTGGAGCCAACTCCCATAGCAAACACTGCTTTCATGCTGACACATCATATACTTCTAGGTTGAAGTTGATGTTAACAGATAAGGTCGGCCCCCAGCCAGCAGTCCAGTATGATGGACATCCAGGTGTGTAAAACACAACTGGTGTATTATTATAAGCAAGCTGGCTGCATTATAACTCCCTCTCAACATACCCACTAGCATTATATGATGGGTGCTCTGCACTACATGGCATAGACACAACTGTAAAGGTTGTTGTCAAAGGACTAAAACCATTTAACATCAGTTGTTTGTTAGCAGTTGCCAGTTGAAGTGACAATCCGATTGGGAGCATTCAAAGTTAAACTGTGTGTGTAGAACCTACTTTTGAGCACAATATTTGCACATCACATCACATCAGTCAGCGGATGAACATGTTATTGTTTTCCAATCTGTCATATTGTTTATCTTAGTTGCAAAATACCTTGGTGAATAACTTCTTTTTTAATGTTATGTATATCGGTGTAATAAACGAGACTTTGTTCCCCTTAATAATGGGGCTATGTGATTAATATAAACGCAGACCGGAAGCCTACAGCGACCTCTATCTATACCCCAAGACTGGAGTAGCTGCAGGGCTGAAGGGTTCGGACAGAGTTCGCAATGCAGGGTCCAACAGAACCCACAATATGAATAACCCAAACCCTTGCCCCTACATTGGTACTAAAACAGAGCTGCTTTCTTCTACACATGTATATTTTAAACCTTCAAATCACCAACACTAGCTCAGAATTGTCTTATCCATAGATAGCTGTTCTATCATGTTGCAAGTGCTGAATATTCTTATACAATGTTGCAGGATACCTAACGTTGTACAGTCAACTCCCTCTAATGCAGACACCCTTGGGACTATCCAAAAGTGGCCGCATTAGAGCGGTGGCTGCACTGGAGGGAGTCAATGCTAAGTCTATGGAGTTCATGAAACCATAGAGCTACATATACATCGTAATAACAACTGTTTTCCATATAATGTCTAGTATGCTGACAAGTTGAATACATCGGATATATATTGGCCTAGGTATGAGAGAACCCTTGTACATGTATCATATTTAATTCGACATTTCATGGACAAGATGGAGTGCAGCCGTCTTGGTGGGGGGAGGGGGACTGGATGCTACTAATAACAATTCAATAGAGCATGGCGTTAATCCCCCCCCCCCCCCAAAAAAAAAAAAAAAATCACCTCCCAGTCAGTGAAGCATGACGTGAGCGGAATGTGTCTGTAACAAACCGCGGTGGGGTTTAGCTTTAACACCTTCTGCTAAGACAGTATCCCATACCCCCCCCACCTCCACCCCGCCCCTCATATGCCACAGTTTCTTTTGTTCCACAGACAAAACCCTCCCCCCCTCTAAGTAGTTGACCCCCCCCCCCCCCAACCCAATTCTGATAGTTTATGGCTTATCTATAGACCTATCTGCATGTAAACATCCACAGACTCTTAATAATTTAATAACATCTATGAATTTACACAGTAGCTGATGATTTTAAAATGCAGGGATGGCCTTGGCTTGGGGGCACGTGCCCCCTGCCCTAGATCCTCCGAAAATGGGCCCCTGTGTCCCCTATAAACATAGAAGTGGCATGGAACCTGCTTCTCCCCAAGAGACAGAAGATCCATTCTGGATCTGCCCCTGACAGTGGCCGTATTAGAGGAAGAAAACTGGCTCTTGGGACTGCAAAAATAGCGGCCGCAGGAGGAGGTGGCCGTATTAGAGGGGTGGCCGCATTATAGAGAGTATTTTACATTAAAACAAAGAGAAAAACGGTTGGTACTTTCCAAAAATGGCTTTAAAGGCGGGATGGCCGTACTGGAGAGGTGGCCGTTAGGCAGGAGTTGACTGTATGTATATATAGTATACTCACATGCACAGCTTCATCTCTCTTGAGTGTTTATCAATTTTGAATCATTTCTGTCCAGCAGTGAAAGGAATGCACATGCAAAGTTAATGTTTTAATAAATCATCATCATATCCAAACACCATTTGTTTTCCTACCTTGCAGGCACACTCATCCCCCGTAGAAATACATTTTAATTCAATTGGAAGCACCATGAACAAGAGGGATTTAGCATTCTTAGCATTGACACTCTTTTGCATATGCTCTACAGTATTTTCACTAATTTACTTTAGGCCCAGCATTCAGCATTTCTCAAAGAAACACAACCAAGGAATACACACAGGGTTGTATAACAATTCATATTCAGCACAGCAAATTACAAAAAAGATACTATTTTGGACAACCTGGTATGGAATAAATGACTGGCGTTTATTCAGTGGTAGAAAGCAGAAGGTGATTCAGTGTGACTTCCCTTGTTTACTCTCTATAGACAGGACGAATCCTTTGGATTACGATGCCTTAATTTTTCATGGTACTGATAGTCAGCATCCTCCTAAAGTTCGTAGATCTGATCAGGTGTATATCATGTACATTATGGAGGCTCCTGGTTATACTGGAGTGTCTATAAAAGGAGGTCAATTCTACAACTGGACTGCCACCTACAACCACAAGTCTAATATATTCATACCCTTAGGTAACATCACCAAACGGGTTCATCAGTCACATCCTCTGGTGCTGTTCAAACTGCCTCAACTAATTTATAACCGTCAAGCAGGGGAGTCTATGGTTTTATGGGTTGTCAGTAACTGTAAAAGTAGAGGAAAACGTGAGAAATATGTGGATATCCTTCAAAAACATATGAAAGTAGATATATATGGTGGATGCAGTGGCAAAAGATGTCATGGTACAAGAATGGATTGTAAAAAGCATTATGCAATAACCGGAAGATATAAGTTTTATCTTGGTTTTGAGAATTCAGCATGTAAGGATTATGTTTCTGAAAAGTCATATGAGGCATTGAAGGTTAACCTGGTACCCATTGTGTACGGGGGGTTGACAGCACAGGACCATGTGGACCTGCTGCCTCCTCACTCCTTCATCAATGTCAGGGACTTCCAGTCTCCAAAGCACCTTGCTGACTATCTATTGTACCTGGACAAGAATACAACAGCCTACATGGAATACCATAAATGGAGACTGAACTATGACGTATCAGAAACAGACAGATGGTGTCTCACCTGTAATAAACTTCACAAACAACCAAAAAACAAAACTTCAAATGTTGATTATGGGAAGTTTTGGAACCCAGCAACCCAGTGTGATAACAACTTTATCCAGAAAGTGTTAGGTTAACCCAGTGTAGGTCTACATATATATGCTGTAAAGTCTCATATAAAGTTTTAACGAGAGAAACTTCATGCAAAGACTTAGTGTCAAAACTAAATACTGTATGGTTTGAAGCATCCTTTATAGAAAAATGACACACTTAGTAGCGCAAATAATAAGGTGTCAAAATATTATTCATGGTGAATAAATCGAGACTTTGATAATGAGAGAATTTTGCTGAGGATAAGCCATTTTGGGACACTCTCTTTATGTGTGTATGTTCTCATAGAGAACAGGGCCCTTCCTCTCATAAGATCAAAGAATGGAAACTTTCTTTTTGTAACAATTCAGTTTTATTTGGCCATTTTTGAAAATCAACAGTTACATATATTCCTTCAACTAGCCTTGAGTCTCCTCTACAAAGGTAGCGTAAACTCATACGGAATACATATGATAAACTGTAGATATGTATTTCAACAATACATCACGGTTATACAAGTTATTTTCTATGTAAGCATCATAGAACCATTAAGTTTTATTTCCATACATATTTTATTAATATTTTACTGGGCCAACAAACAGGAAGTATCTTAAGTGTTGCTGATGTTACGATACCCCCTTATTAGTTTTACTAAAATCCGGAAAAGTGATCAAAATTGATTGGTACATCTTTACATAGAAGCTTTACAATTGTGTCTGACTTTTAGATTTAAAAATCATTTGTCGCTTCATTCTTATCATTACAAGTATATACATTACATGAACGGGAAATTGAAACCATGTAGACTATTTCATAGAAGCTTTGTTTAGATATGAAACAAGTACCATGTACCTTTTGTGTACAAATCATGCTACTAAATGTGGTTTATTATAACTTTATAAATAAATGACTAGACGTATACATAATTCATAGGTGATAGATACACAGAACCTATGACTTAGAGTACCTGATGGACATTTTTCAAACTCTAGAATCACAATGCCTGCAAAAAACTTTTTTTTAATAGCAACATGGTCAGTTTATAAGCTTAAACCTAATATACACTTTTAAATATGGTTGAGGCTATGTCTCATGAGAGTGATACAAGCCAAATACTGCACGGTTATTTAGCCTGATTCTGTTTGGTTCTGTTCGGCTGAAATAATATGATTTTGACACAATTCATGTTTTAGGGTGTTGTACCTGCATGTCGAAAGTGGACTTATTGTATGGTGAATTGGGCCCAGCCGAGCAGAAGCAAACAGAATCAGGGTACATAACATGTACCATTCAGTAAAGTGAGCAATATAGAGACTACAGAATTGTACACATCTGATAATCAATACATCAACATTAGGCCTATCATTATTTGTTCCCTGCTGTATCATTCTGAACACAATTTCCAATTGAAATAAGTTGCAATGACACCAATCTTTTGTTGTATATATGTAGAACATAGGCACGGATTTTGTCCTTAGAGAACAGAAGCCATATACAACCCACATTCGCTCACCACCGCCCACAGACACCTAGGGGGTGGGGAAGGCCAGCTACATAAGCCACGCACCTCCTACAGTCACAACCACCTCCCACAGCCAACCAAGTAGGCGACAGGAATAGCTCATTGGTACACACTACTACTGTGATACAGTCCTCGTAATTAAACCATACCAGTATTCTGGCACTGTGCATACTCCCATTTGATTGGTACTTATCGTGTGATCTTTAGACTATGGCCATTAGCTCATGGCAAGGTATGCAGCCCTTCCAGTGCCTTATCTGTAATTGAGGAACACAAACTAATGACTGGAATAAAGGTCATTTATTAAATTCTAAGACATTTTATATAAACAGGCAATTCTATACCAATGACCTTATGCAGTGTGATTCATTACCACACAGTTCATTAAATTGTAACAAAGTAAAGTAATACAAACAGTTTAGATGATCACATTCATTGGTAAGACAGAGCAAGACACACAAGTCACAGTTTATAATGACCATCAAAAGTATGGCGTAATTGACAATCAGGACGGCATTTCAAACATGTATCAAATATATATCATGTGTATTGAACATAGTGAACAAGTCAATTTTCAAACAAATTATCACATTTCAAAACAACATGACATGAATTTATGCACTTAGTGACAATCACTTATGGCTTCCAAACATGTCCGACATTGTGGATGGAGCCGTGTATAACTGTCTTGGTGTGTATTGGTACACAGAGTCTGATTTCCAGGTACCATGAAGCTTTATGTCATAGAAACTTACGCCTATATGTCCTCTCTAAATCTGCTGTCCATATATGGCAACCATTCCCTACCTGTTGAACAAGTGTAAGGAGGGATGTGACAGACGGGAGAGTGTACTGTAAATGTTGGCCTTGGAACCATGACTTGAGGATCCCCGAATTGAGGCTGTATCTGTGAGGGTGTGAAAGGTCAACAATGATATGTCTTGTGAGAGAGTTCTTCCTTTCACGGGTCATGATTGGGCTAGGTTTACAGTAGGGCCTCATTGGGTCAAAGTCAAATGCACTAACTATCAACAAATGCATCAACATGTAGAATGTGAGTAATTGCATTTGGGTGATTGTTAAGAGATGGGTGTAGGAATTCAGGTCGTGTATAGCTGCTAGGCCAACCATATTTTAGAAATACTGGTATGTCAGGGTCAGAGTAGGTCTCCAGTTCAAGCCTCTACTTGTGGAAGTTGAATTTTGAATTAATTGGGATATTTGGGCCCAAATCATTTGGTAGGGACCAACTTCTGACCTCAGGGTGAGATGGGCTGAAAGTCACATGGCCATGTGTTTGAGAAGGGGGGGCCTTGTGGTCAGGGGAAGTTGTGGGGGAAGCATGTAGGAGCCCCCACAGATACTCATACTCATTGAGTTCACCTGTACCGGCCTGCCTCCTCTGGTTTGCAATGTTAACATGGTGATGCAGATAAAGAACCTCACTGTTGCTTCTGCTGATGGCATGGGCAGCATTGGTAACAAGTTGGGCAAGTTGGGATGAGACCCCGGTGGGGTCTGCGGCAGTGGGAGGTGGAAAATTAAAAGGCAGTGTGTTGTGATAATGGTGGAAAGGTTGAAACATACCCGGCGGTAATGGCGGCTGGGGGTAGTGATGCTGTGGCACCGGCTGTGAAGACTGCGTGGGCGGAATCGGTGCACCGGCGGTAGAGGCTGAGTCGGCGGTGGAGGCAGTGAGTTGCCGTCAGCTGCACCATTAGGCGGAATTGCGGCCGGGGCAGGGGCGCCAGTTGCCGGGATAAAGGGTTGAGGAGTTGGCCCGGGCTGTGGCGAAGGCACGAGGGGCACCATGCCGGGAAGAGGTGGGAAAGGCGTGGGTGATGCCGCCTGAAGTTGTTGTATAGCTAGCAGCACCTGCTGTATTGTGTTGTCAGACCTCTGTTTCCACGCAGCGTCGTCTTCCCGTTATTTCTTCATCATCCCCTTTGACTTCTGGGGGAGGGCTGGGTCGTCAGTGCCGGGGGGTGCCAACGTGGAAGGAGGCACGCCTTGGCCACGACCCCGGCCACCACGAGCGTCGCCACCACGGTTTTGTAGACATGTGTGGACCATGGGGCGGTTTGACAAAGTTGCAGAGTTGCAGAGTTGTTTACAGGGAGTGCGCATGCGCAGTTGGTAGTTCCATTTTTCGACACCACAGAGAGAGGGGGCGCTAATGGTTGTAGGAGGTTTTGGCCCCCCTCAATTACGGCGCCATGTTGTAATGACACAACAATCTTATAACAATGGGTCTTATATACCAACATTGGGGGCATTGATAAGGGGGAAAATCCCATATTCTTTCATGATTTTCCCTATTTCTGACCTTACCATTCCATTAGCAGATAAAACCAAAAACGCAGAGTCATAGATCAGTGTCTAGGCTACCCTTTTTAGGCGTACTAGGATAGTTGGTGTGTCCTCAACCTGCTGCCAGGGGAAGCAAAATTGGTTTTTTGAAAGATTGATTAAAGGAAGCGAATTCACTTTGCCAAAAGGTGCTCCTTACAAAAATATTTCACTGCACATAGGGTTGGGAAGGGAGGCATTTTGTATACAGCTGTGGTTAACTTCTGATGCCTGCCATGGGATCACAGCACAACCCCTGTGTCTTCAGAAAATAAAGACAATTTCCAGAATAGGGAAAATTGACTTATTTTAGGTCCATCACATAATAGGCCTTCTGTGCTAAGTGCCCATAGAGGTGAGGAATATTCTTCTTACTACTCTCATGTGCACAGAACTATCAAAATGTACAATAGCCTTAGAGCCAAGTTGAAAATTGTGCAATACAAAAAGGGTTTACATCCTCGAGTTCCCTTGAGATAGAATTGAATAAAAATATGTAGAGAGATATTCAGGAGATGTTCTAATTCATTATCATTGGTCCAGTACAGTGAAATAGCTTCTAAACACCATTTAGATGCTGCCAATTAGAGCCAGGCAGTCAGGTACTGCCAACCAACCTTAGATCCCTCCTAGATGGTGTCATGGTCATTTCTGATAAACAAAGACGTTGCTTGCTTAGTAGATAGTGACGAAAAGAGTCCCACAAAACTCTGCTTCCTCTTCAAATACATCAGACAAAGTCCCACAATGATATTAGAAAAGTCTAGTACATGTACCCCTATTGAATTAACCAAGTCGAGTTAGACCATACCCAAAAACAAACTGCTCGATGACAAAGGCTAGTTAGAGGCCTGACCATGGACCATAGCAACATGGATATAACTCTGCGTTTAGAGGGTCAATTTAGATACAGTAAGAATGTGTTTACCTTGTTTAAAGGAATAACAATATATAATTCTGTTGTTAGCCAAGTGATTGTCTTAGCAACACAATGACAACACCTCTACACAGCTTGGAGTTCAATTAGGTGGACTTCAAAAGGGCATTGGAGAGCCAAATGATTTTTTTTTACAGCCTACAATTATAGGCACTTGTAAATGTGATTGCCATTGAAACGGTTGCAGATTTGGCTGTACTTCAGTTGAGGAAGAGAGGAAGTCACATTTTGTAAGGAAAAAACACACATGATATCATAGTAAGGAAAGTAGGGAGAACTAATTCATAATTTGAGGCATTTTGTTCGAGACAAACGGACAACAATAGGATGTGGTTACTATGGACATATTATTTTGTATCTTAAGGATGCTCAGTCATTGTAGATTTGTGAAGGATTTTTTTCCGTAATTTTGGCAGGGAGTGGTAAGAGGGAAATTGGTCTTAAATTGCTTACATCTGTGGTGTCACCTCCCTTGGGTATTGGGCTAACCAGTGCCTTTTTCTAGCTATCAGGGAACTTCTGCCTCGTTATTACAAGGTTTATTACATGCAAGACTTTATGGGGGAGTATGAGCATAGCATCTTTAAGTGCATGCGTGGCTATGTTATCTATGCCAGATGATTTGTTTGTCTTGACTTTCCTAATTAAAGGGAGCACATCTTCAATAGTACCAATATGCTACCAATATTAGCAAAATAAGAATTTATGAAATCTGGGGTATCTGTATCCAATATCTGCTCATCAGTATCTTGGTTTACTAAGTTGAATTTGACATCTTTAGGTCTGGGATTTATTAACTCATTTATAGCTTTGCAGTATTTAGCTGGGTTGTTCTGGTTAGCTGTGAAGAGGTCAGTGTAATATTTACTTTTTGCTCTTTGATTTTTATTCTTTAGAGAGGTTATTAAGAAAAGTATACATATTGTGGTCATCCTCAGAGTTCGTTCTTTTGTATTTTGCCCACGCTTCATATTTGTCTTTAACAAGTGTTATTCTGTCCCTATCCATCCAGGGTGATTTTTCCTGCTTAAATTTAAACTCTTTCATGGGACATGTGAGGTCAACGAGGTATGTCATACCATCTATGAATATCTCCCAAGCATCCTCAGCATTGTCACTGGACCAGAAGGTGACCCAGTCTAGGTCTTTGAGACCAGTAGTGAAGTTTTCAGGGATATACCTCATGTAACTGCGTCCTGTAAATTTCAGTTCTACTTTGGGTTGTCGTATATGGGTTAGATCGAAAAAAGATGCTGATTTTTCTGCTTTGCAACAGCCACAGAATAAAAATACATACACCAGTATGGTCTTTGTTGGTTTTTTATAAGAGGACAGACTCTAGGCTTTCAGGAAAAATTAAAACTTTGCATTTACGATGATTTTTCACCGATTTATGAGCCTCCAAAGTTGAAAAATGGCTAAAATCCATGATTTTTAGGTAATTATCCATGTTTTACAAGGCCCTCATGTCAGCTGAGACATCAAAAACTATCACTAAACAGCATTTCCTAGTAGCTATATATGTTATGTGAACAAATCAGTTCGTTACACTTTCATATCCCGCGCAAATTTTTCAACAGTGACCTTCAAGTGTAGCAACTACATGTTTCTGAGGCGTCTGTGACAGTAATAAAAGGGCCTATATCTTTATTAATAGTATTCACTAAATATCCTTACTACCAGTAATCTAGAGCCTCCCAATTGGTGTGCTCATGGCTAAGAAAAATTTAGTGTATTGGAACTCGAGTTACTGTCACGGACGCCTCAACACATGTTACCCTCTCCAGCTTATTTTTATGCTTTTATTTTAAATTCTTGGACCCTATAATACCTATTGAGTCTTGTTGATGGATCATCAACAGCATTTGCATTGATAAGTAACCCATATTTATTGCGTTTGCTGTATTTGTGTACGGGTGAGGCGTCTGTGACAGTAACTGAGGCGTTCATGACAGTAATGAAAGGACAAGGAAAATTGGTCCTAGCCCATGAAATATGGGTCACTGGTGGTATATATCAACTGAAAAGAATAAAATAGGTGTTCCCCATCCCCTCTGTGTAGTTTTGTTACGATCCCATGTGATTAAGGTTATATTTCGGGCACTTCAAGAACAAATTCTGGAAAACAGTTACCGACACTTAACACCTTATACCCTCTCAAGCATATATTCATGTTTTCATTCAAATCAAATCTAAAGAAATCAAAAGATCCTCCTCTGACATGTCTGATGTGTACATTCAAACTCCGATACATATTATACTACTTATGGTAAGGGTTGTACAGAAAGTGTGAGTGAATGACATTCTTTTTCTTCCCCCACCCCTTATACACACCTCTGGAGATAAGCTGCTTAAGAGAGAGTGAGCTAGCTAATCCTGTTTTCAGCTGGAGGGTCCCCCTTCCACCCTGGATTCAAATCCTGTTTTTGATCTGGAGGTGTGTTACATCTATAAGAGGATCAAGTGTCATTAGGAGATTAAGGTGGTGTTCAACGAGAGCGTATACAAAAAAACTTCATAAAGCAAACAGCAGGTGATCATCCTGCAGACATGTTAACTAGGTGGTCACTTCCAGTCACATAACCACATTTATTTTTTTAATTGGGTCACTTCTGTCACTTCCGGTCATTGCTAATCCCTCCCCTAAGTAGGTCACGTGACATTACTTCCGGTCATCTTAAGTAGGTCACTTCCGGTCATGGGTGTGTGGTCTATTATGCAAATGAGGGGGTCACTTCCGGTCAAATGGAGGCCTCTGATTGGCTGGTACACCGGAAGTGACCCATTATGCAAATGAGGAAGTCACTTCCGGTCAAATGGAGGCCTCTGATTGGCTGGGGTCATGACCTTGACCTCTAAATAGGTCAAGGTCACGTGACGTCACTTCCGGTATGCCCTTATATGGGCATGTGACATCACTTCCGGTCAAATGGAGGCTTCTGATGAGTCCAATGAGTAATAAACAGTACTTAACCATAGTCCCGTTCCGATACAAACTATACTACTGGCACTACTTACATTCTTGCTGATAGTGCTCTAGAAAGTTATACAATTGTCAAGGATAATACCTAGGTATTCATAGTAAGTACCGGTTTCCAGATTGGTACTCCCCATTTTAATTTGGGGGGCAGGGTAGTGCCCAGCAGGTAGGTTAAATAACTCAATTTTCGTTTTACCAGTGTGTATGACAAGACCACTGGTGCAGCACCAGTTAAATATGTTATTGGCGTCATACTGGAGATTACTTTCTGACGTTGCTATGCTATTTGAGGTGGTGTAAAACACCACATCGTCAGCATACATAATTAGTTTACATTTGGATACAATGTTTGGTAGGCTATTGACATAGCACATGAATAGGAGGGGGCCAAGGATCGACCCTTGGGGGACGCCATATGTAATGGGTAGGGTGGGGGAGACTGTTCCCTTACATGCCACTCTTTCACTACGGTCACTCAGATAGGCATGGAGCCAGTCGGTGGATAAGGGAGGTAAATTCAGGGCTTTCATCCTGAATATCAACTCCAGGTGGTGGATGCTATCATAAGCCTTCCGTACATCCAGGAAGCAGGCCAGGAGATGTTCTCCACGGTCTCTGGCCGTGTAGATGTCATTCACTAGTTTAAAAACCTCATCATTTGTTCCCCTGGACGCACGGAAGCCATATTGATGTTTGCTTAGAGCATTTGTACTTTCCAGATGATTATAGATACGTTCATACACTATACACTGCATGAGTTTGCTAGGGGCGGGGAGAAGGGAGATGGGCCTCCGGTTGCCTAATAATAATGTCTAATAGGTCACCAGATTTTGGTAGGGTTTAGCGCATGACCATTGCTTAGGGAAGGAGATGGTGTGTAGACCAAAGTTAATCAACTCTGTCAACTGAGGGGCTAGTATTAGAAGAGCGTCTTTCAGTACAGATGCACTGATGTTGTCTAAACCACTTGACTTGTGGACTTCTATAGCCTTCACTAGCTCTAAGACCCTGGAGTATGGGACAGTTGTGTCGGGGTTGGGGATGTAGGAGGGGGATGAGGGCTTATCTATGTTTTGAAACCTTAGGAAGGTGTCCAAGAGAGGTGAAGAGTTTAGACCCAATATTAGTGAAGAACTTATTTATATAGGGGGGGACCAGGCCACCCCTCAGCTCTTCCCAGTGTTATGGTGGTTTAGAACAATGTCTGGCTTATTCAGACTAGTGTTACCTAACAGGAGGGCTATTTCCCTCCAAAATGTTGTGGGGTTAGCAGCGAGATCATGCAATTTGTTAGTAAAGTAATTGTCCTCAGAGGCACGTGTTTTAGCATTGATATCCCTACGGACTTGCTTAGCCTTTTCTACTAAGCACTACCCCTCCCCCCCTTAAAAGTCTTTAGTCTCACCACCATTAGACATTCCACTCTTTATTTGACTAGACTACTATCTATTCATTCCAAATTATACTAAACATAGGGTGAGGGTTATTAGTATATTTAAGTTAATACTACAGAGAGAAATATGCTCAGCCCGAGCACATCAAGTGGATCACAGCAGTAACACTAGGGGTGTGAAGTGCATGCATTCGATGGCCACTGGACAAAAGTTTCCTTTTTTCCTGTGCCCAGCAGAATTATTTTGTGTTTCTGGTACTGGACATAGTGATTTGTCTGTCCTTGATAGTGCATTGATGCTGCATGCCGTTGCCGTCATTATGTTTTCAGTGTAGTGCAGTTCTGGAACTGTTGCACTATTTAAGACTTGCTCAGCTTCAGGTCTGTGCAGTGCTGGAATTGGGCAAGCTCCATTATTGCATCTGAGAAATACAGTGTTAGTCAAATTCTGGCATTTGCAGTGGCACATGTCTGTACACAGAGAATCCGAAATTTATACAGCTGCAGGATGTGCAGCCCTGATCTAACTTGCAGCTATCTTTGGTTAGATTCATTCAGACCCTCACTTTGACAGGTAGCCTTTATCTGTTAAACGCAATAAGAAAGGATTATCTCCTTAGGTTTAGTTCCGATTTCACACACTAGATCTAAAATGGAAGAAAGAGACGGAAAGTTGCACTAGGATATTTTTTCCCAAGGATACATTACTATTTCACAAACAATTCCAATTTTGGGTAAAACTTCCATATTTGTAATGCAAAGGAATGTTTTAAAGCCTGAATGGGTGTCCTGTTGATTTGTTGCCATGAAAACATGATTATCATTGCAAGTAGAAAGACAAAGAAGCCAATTGATAGAATGATTTTTCTCCTAGACCAAAATATATAAACGAAATGATGAAAATGTATGATCAATTTCCGATTTTCATATTGATGCAAGATAGAAAAACTTTGGAAAATATGAGACTTAGTACATATAAGGCAGTATACACACACATATTGGCAAACCTTTTTCTCAAAAACTGGAATTGATATCCTAGTTTGAAAGCTTATGACGTCAGTTTTAAAGTTGGCCCCTCTAAGAGTAAGGTTGAGTTTTAGTCTATTTTGTTAAGAACAAGATTTTCTTTATTTCGCCATAGTAGCTTGACAAGTACACTAGGATGTTGGTTATGCTGATTCATCATATATCTTTGAGTACTGGTATCAATCGTATCCGATTAAGTCAATCTCAAGATATTTAGTACAAGTGTCAATAACAATTTTATACTTAAATCGAGAAAAAAAATGTACATGAAATAATGTGGCAGATAAAGAAATGGGCCATCAGTAAACTGTTGTTGGAGCCCAACCATAAAGGAAGACAGTCCTCTGTTATCAAATTAAATAATGACATTTCCTGAGTGGAAGAGGCAGGAAGCATTTTCTTCAAAAGTATCTAAAATTGTGTATGTATGAAAAGACCCCTTTAAGACAAAAAATATTTAACGTGTATAACGAGTAGGTATACAATCGATCTTTTTTTTCAGGGATTGTGTCCAGCAGCGTTTGTTTTCATCATGCTGTACAGTGGATTGTCATATACTATAGAACTTGACCATCATTTAGCCTTGTGCTTCTAGTAGGTTTAACAAAATACCTTTCCTGCCTAGATCTTTTTTAGGCATTTATTTTAATATGGGAGCTCTTCTATGGTATACTTATGTGGATAAGTATGCTACTACTTAAATCAAATACTCTTAATCAGTTTTTTTACGTGGAGATTGAAATTTAACTCTTCATCTAAAATCAAATCGAGATATTTATAAGAGTTTAAACTTTTAAGCTGGGTTTTCCAAGTATATTATTTAATTTTGGAAGTATGAGTAGCTTTTATGAAGAAGCAAAAGTTATTAATTTGTTTTTTGGATAATTTTATTGCTGGCTTGCTTTTTGTAGCTCAGACAAGAAATTTATTTAAAGCTATTGATAAACCGGTAGAAACTGTATCAAAGTTTGTCCCAGAGACATAAAGTACTGAGTCATCAGAATACAACATTGTTTTATGCATATTGAGTGGGCAAATGCATTCACTCATGTACAGGAGGAAATATAAAGGACCTGATATTGGCCCTTGTGGAACACCACAGGACAGGTCAGCAGGGCTAGATCTGATGTTGCTTGCTTCTGTGCATTGATGCCAATCTGACAGATATTTTTCAGAGTCAGTGATCAATTCCTGATACCTAAAAGTCCAAATTTTTTCAGAAGGATAGCAAAATTTATGGACTCCAAACCCTTCTACTTTTCAATGAAGGCTGCCAATATGAAGGCTCCTTCATTAAGACTTAAAGAATATTGTCTACAAAGACACTATGGTGGACTAGAATATTTAGTGGACCGCCTAACCGCCTAACAATATTACTAATTCTTATGTGTGAAGATGATTTGTCATGCATCAATCTCTCAAGAATTCAATGTTAAAGTGAATTGTGTGTTCACTGGAGTTAGCCTCACTGTTAAACATTGTCACAGAAATATTGGCCCAAAAGTGCCAAGATGGCAAAGTTTTCTATGGAAGATTCAATTAGAATGCTTTCAGATGGTTTATTGACACCAGTCAATTAACTGTCATGGCTGTGAACTGGAAAAGGTCATAGATAAGGGAGGCAGATTCAGTTGACACAGAAGTGTCAATAGATCAATTGGAATCAATCAGGCTCTATCGATCTTGATTTTCAAGAACTGAGAAATTCAAAAACTCCTCTTTGATCAGGAGAATACAGCTACATGATTGAGCATCACAAATAAACAAGCCAATGCAATCATGACCAGTCAAGCTATGACATCTGTGTAGTAAAATCAAAGAATACATGTCAATTCTCATGACACCGGTGTCTTTATTCTGGTAACCTGAGGGGGTGCTATGTCTTTAGAACTTCCAGAACAATACCATACAGCGATGAAGTGTGTTATCCCCACACCATTGCCAAATGTGATTCATATTCCTCCATCAACTATCCTCAAAATGCTTTGCTATAAATGTTCTTCCTCAGACCTATGCTGTTCATAGACATGTTACTTACTGATGATCATGCTTGATTGAACTGCATAGATGTGTGGAAATGTCAGATCATTGATTCACATACTTAGTGTCCCATCCAAATGACGCTATGGTGGACAATCTGGAGGAGGGAACCATTGTAGATGACCACATTGATTGTAGCATTCAGTGAGATAGTGACTGAAGCCATTATTGTGGGCTAATAAGCTAACCATCACGCAAATAGTTATAAACTGTTATAGCATTATACATTTTGTATCTGCATAAGGTATGTCAGCACACTGGAGTTATTACACAATTATGATACACATTCGCATGTTCATATGTTTGTGTATTGCTGATATTGAACAGCTATACTGCATCATTCACTAGCTGGCAAGGCCAACAAAGGGGCTGCCAGGCCGACAAAGGGGCTGGCTAATAATAAGTGCATTAGCAGCAATCAATAACATGTTAAAACACGTGACTTTTATTCACCAGAGTTTTGTGGTTTTTACAGAGAATTTTCCTCGGTTTGCCTTTCAGCATAAAACAACATGAGCCCGTGAGCAACCTCTTCATTTGTATTTATGGTCCAATACTAGTTTAACAGTAGTTTTTCAACATAATTATTTGAGAGTACATCACTTACATGTTTCAATAATACATGGGCATGTGAGCCAAGAGACAAATACATTTTGTACATTTGGTGAATAAAGTCAATGATTGTACCTGTCAGAGAACTGTTGCTGGGTACAACCATTATTGAACATGTCTGTTCTTCATATGAGGGTAACCAATAACAATCTACATTTGAAAATAATGTGCGGCTTGATATTTGAAGTTTTAACACTCATAGAATCCCCCCCCCCTTTTAAAAAAAAACAAACTTATAAATACTCCTTTCAGGTTGTATTTTTAGTCTGCTACCTTGGTTATACTCTTCATCAAGCTTTATTTTGCCAGGGTTTTAAATTTGTCACATGAAATTATATTTCTATTAACAGCATCTAGGGGGTTCCAAGCCGTCAGGTATACAACCTTTGGGCTATACTCATCGGCCCTACACTTTGGTATCGAATATTTCAGTACTGGAGCTGTGGTTAATCTTGTTACCCTTTCTGCCTGTTTGGTAAAGTTAATACTAGAAGACCTTTTGTGAGCATATAGCTTGGCGTGATACATCCTCCTGTTTACAAGAGTGGGTAGCTTTGCCTTGGCAAAAGCCAGCTCTGTAGGTGTCAATATATTAAAGGAAGACTCATCTTAATACACTTATTTTGGACTCTTTGTAGTTGTTCCAATAAATCTACATTGCTCCTTGTGTACAGTATGTCACAATAATCAATCACTGGAATCACGTGTGATTTATAGACATGAAGTAATGCGTCATTAGACATATAGTCCCTGACCTTATTCATCAGTATCGACTTGAACCTCAAATTCTTAATCAGATTTTGTACATGGATATTAAAATTTAACTCGTCGTCCAGAATAACTCCAAGGTATTTGTATGAAATTACTGATTTTAGCTGGACATTATTCATCATAATTTAGGGTTTTTGGAATTTATCAAGCTTTTTTCTAGAGGCAAAAGTCATGACCTTGGTTTTTGATTCATTAATTTTAGTCCACTTAAAAAATGACTCTAAAGCGTTCTCTAGACCCGTGACTAATGTGTCTAAAGATTTGCCAGTGAAGTACAGGACAGAGTCGTCCGCATACAAAACAGTTTTATGTGCAATATTTACAGAAATACAGTCGTTTATATAAAGGAGAAAAAATAAGGGGCCAAGGATTGACCCCTGAGGAACTCCACACGTCAATTGTAATTGAGTTGACTTGATATTGTTGGCTACGGTATATTGTTTTCGGTTTTCCAGGTAACTTTTTACAAGATTTAAATCTTTATTTCTAACCCCATATTCTTCTAATTTCTCTATTAAAATCGGGTAATTTACAGAATCGAAAGCCTTCTTGATGTCAATGAAGGCTGCTAAACAAAAAAAAACTTTATTTCTATTTTCCAAAATGTTGTCTACAAAATTTGTGATTGAGTCCAAAGTCGATCTTCCCTTCTGATACCCTCCCTGTTTTCTGTTAAAATATTATTCTCAAAATCTTGCTTCTTAATAACATGGACAGGTAAGTGTTCACTCAGGTGTATATTTTAAGGGCCACTAGAGACTACATCAAGACAGTTTGTAAAAATCAGATCTATACATGTATTTGACCCTGAGGTAGTAGTAATATCATGTATAAGTTGTCTGCAATTAAATTGGTCAAAACATTCATATGACAAATCTTTTTCGGCCGAATTAACTAGAGTGTTTACATTAAAGTCACCTAGAATAAATATATCGTAACTCTCAAGGTTTACAATCTGTAAAAATAAGGCCTTAATTGTATCACAGAAGTTGACCAGTGACCCTCCAGGTGGTCTATAAACATTACAAAGACTTTTTGCTATTACCCTTGAACGATAACAACCACTGAATCTCAATGTCAGTATTGGATCTATTTAGATGTCCAAATGTATCTGCTGAACATGACAGGTCTTCATCCACATGTGCACACAGTCCACCACCCCTATAGATACTAACCCTGTCCAGCCTGTACATATTATAGCGTGGGAACGTGCACAAATCATCCTCATCTTCCTCATTTAACCAAGTCTCAGAAAAAAGAATTATATCTATGCTCTTATTATCTAATTCCAGATTTAATCCTGTTCTTTCATTTCTAATACTTCTAGCGTTCAAGTGCGTCAGGGCGAACCCCTTTTTGAAATTTGGAGACTCACCCATTAGGGCGTGGGATGTATATGTACAAGGTGGGCTGCGTGTATGCCTGGCTATTCAGCTTGGTGTATATTTAAGTCCCATCTGAGTTTGATATGGACCCATGGGAGTATCGAAAAATACAGAAAAAAAAACAAAAACCCAAAAATTCCCCCCTGACATAGGTATTCAGCTCTGTTGGCCACCCATGAAACTTTCACTCTAGGAGGTTGAACATGCCTCCATTTTTCAAAATTATTACCTCGCCAAGGGCTGATACACAACATATATTGACTTGTTGTCGAGATCAAGAAATCAAGAGATCAAGAAATACCGGTAGTAAATAGTCATGAAAACTCACAATAAACATTTTATCAAGCTAATACCTCGGCATGGGCTAATACACAAAGATATGATAACTCGCTGTCAAAATCAAAGAAGTCAAAAGAAGAAGAAGAAGTACCGGTACTACTTAGTAATGAATCTCACATAAACATTTCTCAAATTTATCTCTAGGCAAGGAATGATATACAACTTATAACAACTTGTTATCGATCCCAGAAATACCCGGTACTAAATGATAATAACAATTCAAGTAATACCCGGTACTAAATAATTATAACAATCCAAGAAATACCCGGTACTAAATAATAATAAGTCCCACATAACACTGAAACTAAAATACCTTCTCCAGATCAGGCAATCGTATGCTACTAAGTCAACATAACATCCATACCCTTATCCTTAGGACTGCCAGTACTTTCTGGAGGCCCACTGCCATAGCGTATTGTTTCCAATGCAAACGCAAAATCCTGGCTTTCAGGGGGCCCTTTTTACTATACGCATTGGCCCGCTATGGTTGTGCTAAGGATATAATGTCTGCACATAAAGAGAGTTGATTTTACCGGTACTAAGACATGAGACAGTTTCAATTTAATAGAAGAAATTAATTTAATTTAATTTAATCCTTCCTGGTACAGGGTCTCTCATAAACATAGTAAACAGAGAATTTAATATTATTAAACTAATAGATTTAGTACATTTTAACATGAAAAAGGTCCGATTTAATAAGAAGTAGATCACAAAGGTATGTATAACACAAACATGTTAGAGCTGGTACAGGACAGTCACTGTTGAATCTGAGCAGGCTCTTCAGCTTCAGGTTCTTCCTCCCCTTCTCCGTTTGCGTCTGGTTCTATGGGCTCTGCTGGTCTCTGCTCGGTTCTGATTTTTTTAAGGATCTTGCCATGTAAGTTCGTCCCAGGAATGTTCCGGTCGACACACTGTCTGGCCTGTCCAAGGTGATACCCACAACTCCATACTGGGTGCAGGCTGGCTTCGTACAGGTTCCAGTCCTCTGTGCTTTGTAGGTATTCTTTGAACTCTGGCGTGGAGAACTTAACCTTGTTGATCTCGTAAAGGGTTTTTTCTGCCACCTTGGCCCAGGCTTGACTGTCCTTGATCTGCTTAGCTGCTGACATCATCTCGTATGGACATTCAAGGATTATGATGGTTTCATATAATTTCTTATTTCCACACACCTTAGCCCTCGTTGCCTGAAGGCCTGTTAGACACTAGAAAACTCTTCCCCTTCGTAGGTAATTTTTACCGGGTACAGGTTAGACAGCCTATGATGGCTTGAGTGGAACATCAACCCGTCGTCCGTATAAACCTGTGTGGCTAGCTCTAGGTTCAGGTCTTCGAAAGACAAGTCATTCAGTCTGTATTGAGGGTAACTGTTGCGTTCAATGATTACTGCTCGCTGGCGCAGACGTGCGTTGTATCCACATTCTTTAGCCAAAAAGTAAACAGAGCGATGTCTATAAACTCACGCCTTTCACTCTTGTTTAATTCGTCCCCCACTGATACATTGGTCCATCTGACATTGTGCCTCAGGTTCTTCAGGCCTTTCATAAGCTCAGACTTGACTGTTTTCTTGTGGAATCTGACTTTTATCGCTCTGGCTTTAGTTTTACGATGGGCTGCATCGCCATTTTGGTTACCTGCATGGGCGTCGCCATCTTAGTTTCTGGCCGGTCTCGTGTTGTTTCGTATCTGAACTTTAGCAATGCGTTGGACACTGTCGACTTGTTCGATATTCCAGCCAACCTTAGTATGGTTAAATAAACCACTCACAACCGTGTGTAGGTTCTCTCCTTCATTTTCCTCGACCCCCTAGAGAATAACGACCTGTTTCTTGTATTCCTCATCCATCCAGTCAAATCCAGACTGGTGTGCTGTCAACATGCAGGTCTGGGCTCTTGACACTTCAGCTTACTTTTGAAGGCATTTTTTGACTCAGCTAGGGTCTCAGAAATACCTTTCATCGTATCCTCAGTGGTTGTGAGCCTTGTCTGGATATCACTGAATGATTAGGCATTAATTACCGCTGTTTCGGAAAAATACTCCCCTCCCACTTTGGGCTCAATGCATGACTCCCTCGGTGACTCTGTCACCATCGAAGAGGGTCAGACATTTTGCTGGTTGAGGGTGAGAAAATTTCACCAAAAAAGTGATACCCAGTGTATTGACTCTGGTGTTAACTATATGACCGCCACAGAACCAATAGAACCTATAGGACTAAGTGACTATAGCATCTATCTACAAACACTCACGCACCTGGCCGACTACCAGGCGCCCCAGGGCTGGGCTACTTCATCGAAGCAGCCGCCCAAAGTATCTATGTATACTTTCTTATGCCTGGACCTACTACACACAGGCTGTGTATAGGCCCTACCATGCAAAACCACCATTGTGGCCCAACATGGTACACCCAGATCTATATTTTTTTTGTGTTTACAAGAAAATGATCACCCTACAATTTTATATTGTACCCTTAATGCTTCTGATGAGTCAATTGACGAAACCGAAACCATTTGTTGCTACCACTGAAACACAAATGAATAACAATTATTTTTAGTTTTCATCAGTCTACCTAGTCACCAGTGTCAAACTATCGGGTTGTTCTCCCTAATAGTACACCCTATGGGGATACAAGCCTGTATAGGCCTATACCAATAGGTTGGACACTAACCACTGTGGAAGACTGAGGTGTATGAATGCACTGAATAAAATTCAGTGCATAATAAATTAGTCTCCACTGAGACTGAGTCAAGTCTACAGCTAGGTGGTCTCCCACCAAGCACTGACCTTGACCCAACACATAGACCTATCACAGGCCTAGTTTTGGGACACACCTTAGCAACAAAGTAAACACTGACCTGGATTGGTTCTAGGTTGGTCACATGGCACTCTGTGAGTTGTAGAGGGAAATCTATCCCCTGGTTCTGTGTCATATTCGGTCAAGCAAGGGTTCACCCCACACTTCGTCAGCAAGTCCGCCCGGACTTGCCCACCACTGTTTCATTTAGTGTTTTGATCGTGCCTAGAATACCCTCTTTGGCTTTTTCCTGAGTGGCGAGCCGCCGGGTTAAAGCGTTGACGGCATGTACAATGTCAGCAGGCGATGCGTCCAGTGGCAGCATGTTATCTTCCCTGGTTTCTTTTGCTCGTGCTGGCTGTTGTCTCCTTCCTCCTCTCCCAACTCCTGCCATTTTGTTATACTGAGGTGTTTAAAGGATAGCTCTCCGAATATTCAGTCCCTCGCAGCAGTTTGACTCATGTTAATGACGAAAATTTCTGGAGCTCGCGTTCACTCGTTCCTAGCTGGGCGCCGCCATTTTCAATCCAATCGATCATTAGGCATTATTGTTGTTTATTTCTGGTTGCCATGATTACCTAGGACCTGTGACAACTAAAACTATGTTAAAATGATGTATCTCAGTGAGACCTTTAATTTGAGATATTACATGAGTGTAGGTGTTGAGAAATGACAAATTTCTTATAACAATATATATTAGAATCGGCCTGCTGGTTGCTATGGAAACAAGCTATCACCATGGATACCTACTCAAATGACTTTTTGCTCTTCTAATCAATCAAGCATGCCCAAGAAGCCCAATTTTGAGGTATTACACATGCAAATCACATAAGAATCGACTGATTTATGACTTTTAACATTTTCGTCAGCCATCTTAGACGCCATCTTAAAATATCTGAAAACGCTCAACGATGCCAGCTGGGCATCATCAAGATTCTGAAAGTATATGACTTCCTGTACTCAGTCATAACCTCTTGGGGTTTTTTTTCTGCAAGGTTTTCAAGCTGGCAACTGGACTATATTCCCAGGTCATTTACCAAATTTTTGGCTTCAGGGGGAGTCTCTGAAATTTAGTCTTCAGAGCAAATCTTAAACTCCACAGTACTGACTGAGCACCCAATATGACCAAATTACATGGAATGATTTCAGGGGGTTGGGCCTAACTCTCAGTACTGCCACTAAGACACTGCGAAATATAGACCTTGAATTTATATAAAAATCTAGTCCCAACTTTTGACTTCAGTTGGGGGTTTGGGGTCTCTGAAATTTAGTCTTCAGAGCAAAAATTAAACTTCACAGTACTGACTGAGCGCTCAATATGACCAAATTACATGGAATGATTTCAGGGGGTCAGGCCTAATTCTTAGTACTACCACTAAGACACTGCTAAATATAGACCTTGAAGTTATAATAAAGTCCATTCCTAGGTCATTTAATCG
This sequence comes from Harmothoe impar, assembly GCA_947462335.1. Classification (NCBI taxonomy): domain Eukaryota; kingdom Metazoa; phylum Annelida; class Polychaeta; order Phyllodocida; family Polynoidae; genus Harmothoe; species Harmothoe impar. The sequence goes on along the minus strand of OX381711.1, from coordinate 652,173 downwards.
ATTTCTGACTTCAGGAGGGTCTCTGAAATTTGGTCTTCAGAGCCAACTTTCAACTCCACAATACTGACTGAGCACCCAATGTAACCAAATTTCATGAAATACTTTCAGGGGATTAGGCTTAATTCTCAGTACTGCAACTAACACACTGATAGATATAGAGCTTGAAGTTATACAAAAATCTATTCCCAGGTCATTTACCCAATTTTTGACGTCAGGGGGAGTCTCTGAAATTTAGTCTTTAGAGCAAATCTTAAACTCTACAGTATTGACTGAGCGCCAAATATGACGGGAATCATTTCAGGGAGTTATGTTGTACATACCAAACTCCTGCATTGAAGTCTTGGTTTTGTATTTAAAACATGCATATAACTGTATCATTCATATTCGACTTATTTGTATTAAATATTTATGACAAATATTTACTTTTATTTTGCAGAGACAACATAGTCACAACCCTCTTCATGTCAACACCCTTCTCATCATTTTAACAAGGCCCAAAGCTGACAACGTGTCCCATTAACTGACAATGTGTCCCACCTTGCCTAGGGGCTCCACATCATGTTTAGGGGCTCGATGCCAAGCCTAGGGGCTCCACAACATGCCTAGGGGCTCCACAAGACGCGTAGGGGCTCCCCAACACAGTACTAGCCCTCAAAACATGGACTTTATTAGAGGGAACTTCAGATACAAGTCAGGCATGAAACCCATCTAGAGACTGTTCCATATCTAGGAAACTCATCCACATGTCTAGGAACTCTTCAACATGTGTAATTAAACAAAGGGTCCAGAAGCTCTCAGATTTATATATAAATTCCACTACACGTTTAGAGAGTCAGTTTCCATTATAACAGAAGGAATTCCTTTGTTGTCATTTATAACCGCTATGTCATCAAGGAAACACATTTCCTTACTAACTTTGAAATAAATCCTAAACACACCTCGAAATGCCTAATGCGTTTCCAAACACAACCCTGCATGAATATTAAATCCAGTATCTTCTCAAACAAGTGAGGGCTAGTTGTGCCCTCACTTGTACTCATTACATATCAATGTGATATATTATTGTCATCCAATAAACTAGAAATCAGTATCATAAAAAGGATGTATGAATTAATTTGTAAAATTAAATACAGAACAAAAGACAGAAGGACTCATGCAGCTTCACACAGAATATTATTTTAGTTAATAAAGCCTAATTGTTAAAAAAAAAAGACAAGAGAGATAAACAAATTGTGCATTTATTGTTAGAAATGGTTACATGATTTGCAACTGCAACTTCGACTGTGGACAGTTGACAGAAGACAGACCCAATGGTGCATTTATTGTTAGAAATGGTCCCAACAGGTTTTGCAACTGCAGCCTATTGCAGGTCTGAGATTGGATTCATTGTCACTAATGTTCTTTTTGTTCTCTTTGATCACCAAAGCACACCTCTCTGACTAGGGAGCAGATTGCCTGTATACAACAGAAAAGTTCCACCTGGCTTCACAGTGTATATTTGGGAGCAACACATTTGTTGTAGGGAGTATGACATCTGACATCTCGGAGATGCTTTGGCAGGACATGTGCTAACATATGAAGACCTGCTCTCAAAGGTTTATTCAGAAGTAGGTGTCAAAAATACAACAATGAACCCCCATTATGTATTTCATGTGGCTCTACATTATAAACAAAAGAAGAGAAAACAGGAAACTAGCGGTCTATTTAAAAACTCCTCATGGAGGTGATGTGCTCATGAACCTATCAATACGTCAATAACAGCATTGAAGTAAAATGATTCAGCTGTTCAAGAGCTTGATTTTGACTTTGCAGAATATATGATTTGGTATATTGATACATATTGCCATTGGCCTACTGAGAGGATAATGGAAAAAAGGGGCTTCTTTTGTGTTACGTCAACAAACAGTTGTATTGGAAATGCATTAAAAAGTGTTTAGCACCCCCCCTGCCACCTTTACTTCTGATTGAGGCCCTAGGCCTAACTACCGCATGTTTCTTGTATTAGTTTATTATATTGAAAGACATATATCTTGGGTGTCTGAAAACAATAATTGCATGCTTAAACTCCTCAGGGGTGCAGTTTTGATTGACCGCCGAAAATATCATAGAGTAAAAGTGTCAGCAGTTATGCCCAAAACTATTAGAACAGGGTTTTTATATCTAAGAAACACCACAGTGACTTATAAATTCATTTACCAGTAGCCTTAGTATGTGTGAATAGGCATACCAAGTTTGAAAACACTTGACCATTAACTTTTTGTTTTGTCGCTCATCAAACATTGCAAAAATATTGAAAATGATGAAATATTTTCACTAAATCACCAACTTTAGTCTAATTTTCTCAAAAGATACTGTTCTTTTCAAGGTAATCTTGTAAAACAAGCTTATTTTTCGAGTAAAAGTGTCGGCAGTTACGGCATTGGTTATCACATGGCATAACCAGTGCTTCACATCTCAAACACCTTCCATCTATTTTTACTTATATCTATTACATATGTTTATGTACAAAACAGGTTGGACGTACATTTTAACCTTAAAATACACCAGTTATCATACATTTTATGGCAAATGGTATTCCTCAAAATATCTAGAAATTAGGGAAAATATAGGTAAAAATGTAAGGCCAGTCACTTTAAGGGGAAAAATATGAGTCATGCACTAGTGACAAAATGACTTTTTGGGATGGTAGAAGTCTCATGGGGGTATTCTCTGTTAAAACATGGAAATGATTGACTGAGTGAAAGTAGTATATTTTACAAAATATAAGTGTTGGCAGTTACCGATTCTTAGTCAACCCTTATCGATTGAAAATTAAGCAGAATTTATACTCGTTCAGGCTATTACAGCACATAGCATCATGCTGTGCAGGGACAATTTTGAAATCATTAATATTAAGGTTTGTATCACAATAAATAAATTTCTGTGTAACTGCAGACACTTTTACTATCTGAAGGACAATTTTCTGCAGTATTTATCACAAGTATGTTCTTTGCATACGTATAGCACATGTTGAAGGGGATGTGTAGGCATAATATAAACCACATAAAACACACTTAAGATGATAATTAGGGCCTCAACAGGGATTTCTGTTGAATTTTTTTTCATTTTCTCTCTGAGACACCTTTTAAGGTAGGTCAATATGATATAATTTTTGTCTACCGTGCAGTTTTCTGCTCAGATACATTCCTAGTTTGACCATAGACCACCAGGGGACCTTTGTCTCATATTGGAAAAGGTTTTTCAAATTGTCCTAAAATGGACAAAGGTGTTGCCTGACTAGGGCGAGAACCACCAAACTTTGGATATGAATTAAGGTATGCATTCTGCCACTGTGCTATGGAGTCTGTGGTGGAGGCTCTCATTCAGAAATCATACATAACTAGCCCTTAATATATTTCTATTTCCTTTCAACAATTGTTTTCAATGGAAAATAATTTAGAAATATGCACATGACCATATGTTCAAAAGTTATTCTCTAGAGAGAGAACATTAAAGCCTATATCCTGAGAGAGTTATATAGAAATTTAGCTACTTCTCAATACTATTTTATGTACATATGTGGCAAAGCATTATACTCCTATTATATGAGACATTTACTTAAGGCTTGAATATCTTAGAAAACAGCTCAGGACCCTCCTATTCTCTCAGCTTTGTTGGAAAGTGTATGCTATCATGGTCTTATGGCAAAAACCTGATGACAATCTAGGTACTTTTACACCAAGGGATTGACCCACCTTAACAACCCTTATAGTAAACTAAAACATGTCTAACTGCTTCAAAACACCCTATATTATGTAGTAGTGTCCATTTCCCAAAGTGGGTTTGAGATTTACAGGGGATGCACAATATTACAGCATCAGGAAAGTTTTACAACCCAGGAAACTGGGGTGAGGCTAGGGCATGCTTGTGCCATCTAGGGCGAATTCCTTTTGTGCCTAACTCAAGGGGTGAGGTAGTGTGAGCTTTGGGTGAGGTGCCCTAGCCCTTCCAAATGCCCACCCAATCTCACCCAGCGGCTAGCTGGTGGTGGGGGAACTTGGGTGAGAGGTGGGTAAGGGCTTGCACAATATGTGGGCTTGTCCAATGTTCAGTATACATAATTATATATCAGTTAATTTTGTCACCACCTCACATCAATCATGTCAACCTACCCACCATTTTTTCTTCATAAAAATAGAAAATTGAAGATAAAATGGTGAGAAGGTTTACATGGCCGAGTCATGAGCCCTGGACCTTTGGGATACAAGCCGACTGTGATGACCACTAGACTACCGTGTAGGTACGAGGTTGTGATATTTAAGGAACCTATATGTATTGTACATTGGAATGTTTTAACCTTTTGTTCCTAGCATTGCCCTCACACAAGCCTGAATCTTGTGCCAGCCCTATCCAACTCTTGACCATGTTGCCCAAATCCAAACTTGATGGCTGGGTCTGTGTGGCACTGTGGATGAGTTGCCACAGGGGCTTTTATCCACCATGGCAATACACAACCTACTACTAACTACTGGTGTGCATGCTCGGGGGACCTTGGGTAAGATGGTGTGTCAGCACAAAGACCAGAGGGTCACCCCCAGTGTGTATCTGGGCAAAGGAGGCTATAGGCACAAGGCTTGCCCAGTCCAGCACATAGGGTGAGCTTCTTCTCACAGGGCTCACCCTACCTTGCTCTATGGGCATGCTCGCACTAGTCTTACCCTTCCTCACCCCAGTTTCCTGGGAATAGACCAGATTAAAAGTGTCTGCAGTTACGTGAATGTTGCACCTCTTTGTCCCACAACACAATAGCAAGGGATTAGGCTGCAAATCCTGTCCAGATTGAATGAACATATACCTCTCATGGTTATATATGTTTTAGAAATGATAGTCTAGGGGTATTTCTAGATTTATAGAGGAAACCTACCGTAACTGCTGCCACTTTCATTATATTCCTGGAGGGCCTGGAGAGTTTTAAAATGGGTGTAGCCTCACAAATCTTTCCCCGGTGTTAATATGCAATAGTCCCCCACTTTTGAATGTAAAGTCCTTATTAGCAGCCCCTTACTGGTAGGCCACTGGATGCTCCAAAAAGAAAAGTGTCGGCAGTTACATGAGGGCCATTTCAGGTATAAAAGGCTATAATGTAAAAATCGAACACAGATATCTTAAAAAGCAAATTGGTTCTGTTGGACAACATATATAATTAATATAAAACTATGATAAGGAAGGGTTGTGACTATTTCTATTCATGTGGGGGAGTTATGAATAATGTAAAGATAGGCTGAACACACAGTTTGGGGATATTTTAGCCCTTTGGAGGGTCATTAATCAAGAGATATCCACTGTACATCCAAGATTTTACATTTTTCTGAAAGCCTGGACTGATCCCTGTTATATTAAAACAAAGATAACTGGATTGTTGCAGGCATTGTTATTTCAGAGCTGTTTAAAGGTGAAAAACACACAAAAGTGACATTTTTGAGGGGGGAGGTTAACTTATTCAGGCCCCCCTCCTCTTTGATCAAGGGGCCCAGGCCCTCCCCCCTCTTTTCTACTCCAATGCAATATATCAATAGTTGAATATCTTATATATTGAATCAGTTGGATGCAAACTTGCCATAAGGTGTCTTTATGTATGTTCATCCAGGCATGGTTGGAGCTGCAGGTCTGCCATGTGTCCCTGAGTGCAGCTTTATCTATAATAGAACAGGGCAAGGCACATCAAGAGAACCATTGCAGACCTCTTTTGTGTGAATATCAAAGGCAGTAGCAGAAGTGCAACATTGCATGACGCCCCTTAACAGTTTATTTAAGCAGCTATGATTTGACTAGAAATCTGAACAGAACATTTGAGTACATCCTATCTATAATTCACCACAGTGCAGGGACAGTTGACAGCAAGCGTGCATCTGGAGGACTAACACAAAGTTAGGAATTTAATTGGCTAAATTTCACCTGAAGGCGGACACTTTAGGTTTCTTCATTTCTATATAAGTAATATTAACTGATTTGTTTAACTAGTGCAGTAGGCATGACCTTATTCATCCAGGGTGTGGATATTACTAAAGGTATTGAGCATATTTACACATAAATGATAGTTTTAATCACATTGAATCTGGCCCATACAGAAAACCATACGTTCTTCCTTTATACTGACATAAATTGATTTTCTTTGGTCAATGAAATTTGAGAATGTATTTCGAGCTATATAGATTTAATCATATTTACTGGAACAGCTATAACATTACTTCTTCGGAATTTGTAGCAATGAGAAAGAGCCAGTGTGTGGTGCTGTTTGGCTCATGGTGTAATCGTATCATATATTTAGAAGGTCTTAAAAAAGAATTTCCTAGCAATTATTTGTACCTTTGAAACCTATAAACTGAAGAATACATATATTTTATTATTTAGGTCCAGATATATCACCAGAGTGTAAATATAAGAGCATAATTTACCATGACAGCACCCTGTCCGACATAAGGTACATGGTAATGATACACACTCTGCAACAGATCCTCATCACTAAACAGGCAAACTCCGAGGCCTGATCAGACACAGATAGAATGGTTTTTTATATATGCAATGCCATCTGTTAGTAAGAAGAACACTTCAATTTACTGTCATACCCACACATACAACATTGCATTTACGATATCATATGATTTTTTATGGTAAATGTATCCGACTTAAGGTGTGTGTCCGTCTCTGGGTGATCTACCCTATAAGGCCACTGAAATCAGAAGTTGTTTCTCATCACCATGTGTTTCATGAAAACCTTTTCTTTTCAAAAGATTTTCATGAATAACCTGGAAAAGTGGATATTTTGTGACAAATTAAAGCCTATACTGTCTATAATGTGGTGAGCTAAAACTTGCCTAAGAACAACTTCTGCAGATGCCACATAAATGTGTGCAAAAGTGTTACAATGAAATTATAGCAATAGCAAGCAAAATCTTTAATGATTTGACGTATTGTTTTGGAGCAAGTGCAATGCGTCACAGGCAAGGCATTATGTAGTGAAACTGGTCCCACTTTGATGCTGGGTAGCATGTGCTTTATAAGTGGTATTACATGATAATAACGAAGTATATGGTTTGGGGCTTTACTGCTAGTATAGTTCCTTGCACATACCTCATTTGCAGTTAAACCTTTTAAGCTACTTTATTGGATGGGCTCAAACTGCCACAATTGACACGGGAGACATACTAAGCATGTCATTTTAAGCTTTTAGAAGTTTTTGAAGTTTCTAGTGTTATTTTTTTGCCTTTGGGCGGCCAAGAAAAAAATGATTTTGGGCCAATACATGCAAACAAAGAAAATCCTGAAAGGTTAGGATGTTTTCTCACTCATACCAAAAAATTGAAATAATAGATGCACATTTATTTATTTGTGGGGTAAAATGTGGGGTAAAATGCTGAAACAGACCAGAAATAGCCAAAACTGCATAACCCAGGAGTTCTATATAAGAGTTCAACAGATCTCGCAACAATATAGAAAAGGCCTAAAGTAGTATTTGGAAAAATACCATCTGAGGACTTATTGATGAGTCTTCATTTGGGGGGGGGGATAGATGAAGACTAAGTCGAAACATTGAAATCCACATGCATTCCTACATTTATTACCAACATTGTTGCTTGTAGCAAAAAGGAAAATAAAAGCCTACTGTATACTTTACTCGACTGTGTCTGGTTTTATGTGAATCTAAACTCCTCAAGTACTATCCAAAGTGTTTTCAGATTAACCTTAATATTTTTGTCCCCCAGTTATTATCTGGTATGGGGTAGTGTAGGGGCTGGTGTTTTGGTATTATATTATTGGAGGTCCTGTTGGGCGTTGCACTGTGAACTCTAGCATCTGTCCTGGTCTTGTGGTATCGGCTATAGGCTTCTGGTCTATGTGTGCACGCCCAGGCTGTCTGTCTACATAGGCTGAAACCCAGGAGGACTCGGTGGTTAGTAATAGTGCCCTGAACTATTGCTGCTCACTTGTAGGCTGGGAACCACGCCAACTTACCTGATATTGGTTCCGAACTATACAGAGTTCACATTTAAGCTTGCCTGAATACCTGCACTCTGTAATCCAACTTTTTTCAAGGTTAGGTCTGTTGCATGTGGCATTAATGAAACCACTCACTTATTACCTGATACTTATTGTGGATCGTATCCACATGCTTATTTCTAGGCATTATGTTGAAATTAGTGACACAACTCCAGGCTCACCAAATACCTGGTAAATCACACATGTGCATATATTTGTGACATATATTAGGTTGGAGCAAACATGCTAGCCATGTAAACCACATGGAAATCATGTTAAGCTCAGGCAGCCATTAGAGCCAAAGGCCTTTTCTGTGGCGTATTTTAGATTATCATATGATATGATTCATGCATGTATTGGATTATTTATCAGCATGGGATTTTTTGGTTCCATCTAAATACAAGGAATGTTAGGAATAAGACTACTGGTATTAATATGGGGGGGGGGGGGGGAGGCGGTCACGGTGGGCATCAGGATGTTAAAGCTATGGGTCAGGTAGGTTGGGGGGTAGGCATAAGGTAACGCAAACATGCCCTTAGTGTTACAACAACTCTCCACCCCTCCCCCCTCATGAAAAAATGCCATCATCACGCAGATTGTGAGCGCAGATTCACATGCATGTAAGAAAGAGTGTGTGTTGTGGGTGGGGGGCGGGGTGTTCAGAGGAAGCTGTGACTGCTAGTAGCTGGCACTAAGGGGTCAGGTTTACCAAGGCCTGTGTATGTGTGTGTGTTGAGGGGGGGGGAGGTAGGGTACCCGGCACATTCATACATAGTTCCATGTTATGTTTAGGCTACTTTATGGTCAATTTTGAAATCGAAATTAGGAAAAAGCCGCAGCCTGACTATATTCCCACGCCATACTAGGAGATAACAATCGTGTTATTGTAACAACATGAGAACTAATCCCATTACATAGTAATGCATTCAAGACCACAATTTAGATGGTTATCATTGCAAGTCTAATGTTCCAAACCACTGTTGCTAGGCAACTAAGTAACCTAAAATACTCCACAGTGATCAGTATTAACACCTGTTGCTAGGGATTGTTTTAATAATAAAACTGCTGTTGCTGGGCAACTAAGTGACCTAGCAACATGCCAATGCCACCAAGGGTTTCCTTGGGGTAGAACTTGGAGGGGTAGATGAACTTGAATATTTCATATGGACAACCAAAATGCAATCAATATTGTCCCTAAGCTATATCAGTATCCAATTGGCATCCATAAGTCATATCTGAGATCATATTCCTACTAGTACAAAGTATTGAAAGATGATCTATGCCATTTTTGTAAGTTAGACCTTGACAAATATCACCTTAACTTTGGTCAAGGTTATATAAGTTTATTTCTGGGGATGTATCTTATGTGGTTTTATCATGACACAAAATACCAATCCTGTGCTATTTATGAGATTCGAAATCAGCACACCGTAATTAGGGGTTACCTGCATCTCAATAATTATCTTTATTCACTTCCTGGTACATAACACTGCAGATTGCACCCTCAGTTTAGATAAGTTTGTCACTTCTTCTCATATATTAACTATTTGCCAAAAAATAAAACTGCAAAGCCTATCCTTTTAGATTAGTATTTCATATCACTGTTCTCGTGGGTATTTACTTTTCAGGTCGATATGTGAACATCTATAAGACATACACATGCCTGCATATTGCTTGTTCATCTATGTGGCAGATTGTCATCCTATAACAAGTCTATCCTTGTATCATAAGGATTTCATATCACTCTTCTCAACCTCATCCGCTCACCAGGACCATCTGTGAAGATAAACTTCTATAATGTAGAAAGTATTTGACTAGATCATGTTTTTCTCATGTCCATTTACGTAGCAGATCAAACTTTAAATTGGAAAAAGGAGAATTATCACCTTTCAATATGTTTTTGAAATATGCTGGCATGAGAAAGTTCAAAGTAATGGCATTATTTGTATTAATTGGTGTGGGCTGTATCAAAATATTAAATGACCAGAATAGTAACAATACTGTTTGCACATCACAACCTCTGGTAAATGACACCCATGTGAGTAGGGAATCTGGTAGCCATAAATGCTTCCTTGGTAGGTATTGTTTTGAGTATATTAAGACACCGTCACAAATATGTGTGGGGGTACCACCAAAGCGGTTTGTATTTGTATTCAGCCTGGGTTCTAACCATGCCAGGAGAATGCTGGTAAGGACAACCTGGGCAAGCAAAGTGCACTTCAACAAAACTGAATTAAGAGTAGTTTTTGTGATTGGACATGAACACTCAGGTAAGCCTATTCCAACCTTGCTTGATGAAGCAGAACAGTACAATGATGTGTTCATTGTGAACCTACAGGAGTCCTTCTACAACCTTACAAAGAAGGCTGTTTATGGGCTGCATATTGTGAACACATTCTGCCCTGGTGCTCGTTTTGCCATGAAAACGGATGATGACATGTTGATTAACACATTTGCTCTACTGAAACATGTTAACAAATTGAATAGTACAAGTGTCATCATGTGCTATGTTTGGGCGAGGTCCCGTGTATTTAGATCAGGTAGATATGCCGTACGCAAAGCATTGTATAAAAAAAGTATCTGGCCTCCATTTTGTAGTGGATCAGGATATGTAATGTCTAACAATGTGGCCAGGAGTCTCTTTGAGTTAGCTCTGTATGAGCCCATGCCAGATGTTGTACATCTGGATGATGCTTATGTAACTGGTATTCTTGCTGACATGGTAAGATTGAAACATGTAGCCATCAACTTTAGGTATCTACTGTATGGAAATATCTTTGAACATTATAATGATACACATGCACACCAATATATTTTCTGGCATATTCATGATGAGCACCTAAAGTCACTGAAGTCCAAGGAAGGAATTCATAATATCCTTTGGCAGAAATTTCTAGAAAAGAGCAATGTGTTGATGTAAACTCCTTTTACCATGCCACAGACAGTTTTGTATGAAAAGGGCGATATCCTACCTTTTAATTAAGTGCTGTTGATTGAAGCACTAGATGCAGATACAAAATATGAGCATGTGAACATTTCAAAACTGTTACTGAAGTGTTTTGCAGATCAAAATAAATGAAAAAAAAATATATATAAAATTCAGAGTCTGGGTTTATATTAGAAGGTGCGCATAGTTAAAAGGTAGAAAATGTTGTAAAATATATCCAGGACTCAGCCCACACATGTTTAGTACATGTAGAGATAGTTCAAAGAGGTTGTGTGGAGTTTGCTAGTGATGGGAGACCTTTATGTATAATTTAATGGGTGAATCATATGGGTGATTCCGAGACGCAAAATCAGTGATCAGGCCATACTTTAGGCCAGTACTGTGCATAGTAGGTACAACCAACGGTCTTAATGCTCCACATTTATTGAAGTATATATGATGAGGATATGGTAGATTGATTTTGAGGACTAATTGAACCATTTTGAGGAAAATAGTTTAAAGTTGAGAGTATGTGACGGAAATTGTCATAATTTTGGCTAATATTCAAAATTGATCGAAAATTGATGATGTATTCAACACCAAGAAATCAATATCCATGTATTTTCGGTCTCAGAATCACCCGAAATAATGAGGATCAGCTTTGCGAGGCAATAAAAACTGAACCGCTAGGGCTAGAGATGTATCAAAAAGTGTTCCAAGGAGCCAAGACATATACCTTTCAATATAATCAACTTGTTTAAACATATAAAGAACTTTCTAGTTTGACCCTCCTCTGCCCCAAAACTGCATAACTCCTGTCTTTAGTTGGGATAAAATGATGAACATGGCAATGACACGTAAAGACACTTTTGCCCTAGATTCTGGACATCAGCACTGCATAATACTTCTCATTTTGACGGCTTTATGCACTGCTTAAATCCGCTTAATGTCTGTAATTAAGCAGGTTTAAGCGACTTGAAGCAACTTTAAGTAAACTTTTACGCAAAGATTAAAGGAGGAAAAACCCAGACTTTCCTGCAACTTTAGGCAGCTTATGGCACGCTGAATGGCCGTTATAAAAGTTGGTGAAAGTTGATCAAACTCGGGCTTGCAGCTTTGCTTAAAGTCGCAGAAAGCTGATTTAACCCTGACTTGGGGGTTTGCTTAAAGTTGCAGAAATATAATTAAACCCTGAATTGCAGGCTGCTTAAAGCTGTAGAAATTTGGTCAAACCCTGACTTGTAGGTTGCTTAAAGCTGCAGAAATTTGGTTAAACCCTGACTTGCAGGCTGCTTAAAGCTGCAGAAATTTGATTAAAAGAAAAGAAGTAATATTATGTGGCTTTCTATCAGGAGTATTGGTTATAATTAGCAGTATCCTGAGATATACACCGTCAAAATATACACCATGTCGTAGTAACCATGAAATAAACAGTATGAGGCCTGGCCAAAAATGACGTCACAAAGGACCAGAAATGTAACAGACACACTCAGCCGATCTCCACTGATTGGTCTAGACAGCACTATAACGATCTCTTGATTGGTTGCTCGGTAATCTACACCAATCCTGGTATGCAATCACAGCCAACTAATGTAATATTCCAGGATAAATAAAAGAATTTTCAACTTCAAGGGCTACTCAAGGGCCAATCATTGGGCAGTGTAGGGGCAGACGATTTTATATTTTTATTTGTTTCATTTACAGTGACTATTGTGACCTTTCTTATAACTATCTGTACAAAAGGAGAAGTAGCGGGGGTTTGTTATTACTTCATATATACAAGGAATAGCCCCCTTACCGTATATTGCCTGTCCATTACACTATAAAGTGTAGTAGAATATATACTGAATTAGTATAGGATTTGTATGCCTAGGTACATACTTGGTCTCATGTGACGTCACTCTGTTCTTCTTTACTTCCAGTTTAAATGCTACATGCTGCACATTTTGATAGTGTGCAAGTCATACTACTGTTAATTCATACCAATACTACCGGTAGAAGGCCACATGGCATCCCGCTGGTCTTTTCTTTTAAACCCTGATATGTAGGTTCGCTTAAATTTTCTCAAATCTCATAAAATCTGTATTTATAGGCTGTTTAAAGCTACTCATATTTTATAGCACATGGACTGTAGATTTGCTTAAAGCTGCTCATAAATGAAGAACTGTTGGGATTTTCATTTTATTCAGGGGGTGGGGTATCATCATTTGGGAGAATTTTCTGAGAAACATCAATTTGGGCAACTAGGGTCCTGGGTCTACCTCCAGAGACAGGGATTCGCCTCCAGGGTAGTGGGTCCAGCTCTGGACAAGGTCCATGGTCCACTTCCAGGGTCCGATGTCTGTCATAAATACAAAAACAAAGTTATTATGAGAAAATATATCTTTGCGGAACTGTATGATATGTATCTCAAGTAGACAATAGGGGTAAATGATATAGACATTGTGAACTAATTATCAGAGTTTTGATACGATGATTTGCATTTCTGCGTCATTCTTAGTGTGTATGTTAACCAAACTGTAATATGTAGGTTAATTACTGGTTAGTGGCATTGATTGCATAACACGTGTAAACCCCACCCCCTAGAAACAGAGGATTTCTTTATGCCCCCCCCCCCCAAGAGGAGTTGACAATTTATACCACTCCCACTGTCTCAAGGGGTCGACATATTCTATTTCCCAACACCCCCCCCCCCCTTGGGATATGAAGAATGCTATGGTTAGACTTATAGAATTATGCCTACAAAAAAAGGGTCCTGGGTCCGCCTCCACAGAAATACAAAACCAAACAGGGTCCGGACTTTCCTCCCCTCTTTCCTCACAATTCAACCTCTAGCAACCACTTCGTCAGAAATTTTTTAGTGTATGGTTGTTTCATATTATGCATAGAATGTATGGGACCAATGATATGTATGAGCACAGGTGTGCTTATTCAAGCTTATTCAAGCTACTTTAGACTATACTAACAACTGGCATCTTTTTCATGTCGGACCCTGTGCTCAAAAAAAGAGTAAAAGTACAAAACATCATGTATTAGAAAACCGTACAGCCTGTAAAGTAATATCTTGGATATTACTTTAGTAACTGATATATGTTCATGTAATATTGCAGAATGAATATGATTGCTATTATGACGCTTATGAATTATGATTATTTGATATGTTATAATGATGATATGGATATGAATAGGATAAGATATAAAGCTGACAATTGAGGTGTTTAAGGTACATATAAACCAATATGGCTGCCAGGGTCATGGAGTGCACACTGCACTGATTACAGGTGCAGGCTGCTGGTCCTTATCAGAGGCAGTTAGAGATAATGATTTGAATCTATAATCAGGCATAGCATCATACCTGTAGTGGGAGATTGTGGGGCTTGATAATAAACAGTTATGATTTGGATCTCAATGAAGCAACTTGTCTGTGTCTATTCTCTTCACATATAAACTCATCTTAGTTTACAATGGCGACCACTGGCTTGATTTAGTAGGCTGAAAAGTCTACCGAACTCTACATGTTGGATTGACACGCTTGCAGAATCGAGGCCTAGGGATATGCTTTCGGAAGAGCAATGGAGTAAAAACCAAGATAGATGAAATGCATGCCTGTTCGGGAATTCCAAAACTGGAGAGAAGACACCAGGAGCTGCTATTGTCCTTAATGTACAAACACTCTCATGAGGGCACGTGTAACACGCAGTTTAAATAAAATCAGGTTTACTACCCACAGGCATAATTCGGCACTATATACCAAGTCTCCATTGTATCGAGGCTGTGTCTTATGGGACCGTTTGGGGGATTGGTACCAGAACAGTGAAACCAAATTTAAATTCAAGCAACGTATAAGAGCCTGTTCAGATCTGACTGTCAAAAATAACAATCCCAGTACTGAGGCAATGTTGGACGAGACACTTATAGTCGAGGATGTATAATGATGAAGTGTGTGAAATAAGCTAAAACTAACTGAAACCCAAAAGGACAGGCGACATTGATTGATGTAACCGTCCGGGCAATAGATAAACAAGTCGGCGTCATTGATTGATGAAACCACTTTAATGTATAGAATGACAGATTGTTGGCGTCATTGATTGATGAAACCCCATCTTCTTAAAAGCCCTCTCGCCAGGCTACTTGCTGCTTCTTGTTATTGATGGATCACATATGAACATTGTCCATATTGCTATTGAACATTAACTTGGTATTGTAGAAGTCCTCAGACTGTAAAAAGGATTGCAAGATCCTAGTGTCTGCATCTTCATACCCACAATCTAGTTTGTAAAGATGAAGCATTGATTGAACCACTGATCATCTCCACTTGTCTGTCTTTCCTGCGGTTGTCAAACCTTTATTATATTATTATTATTATTATTATTATTATTGTTTTAGTGTACATAACATAAAATTGTTTTAATATTGCATATAAAATGTTTTTATCACTGCTTAATATATTGTTTCTCTCATGTATTTAATCACTGTGATGATTTATAATGTAATGATACTTGTAAAGGTACCCTTCTTGATCCTGAGTAATTAACACACAGGACACAATATTCTATGTGTTGCGAGAAGGTTTTTGCCATGCTATGCTATGTTATGTAAATGACATCATAAGATCAAACTCTGAAGGATACTTGTCCGAAACTAACATTATTTTGGTATAGAACTGACTACATCACTTAACTGATATTGCAACTTGTCTACAATCACACTGTATATATTGTGTCAGACAATAAAAACCTATTCAAACCAAAAGTTGTTTGCTTATACACCAGGCAAGCTACCCGTTTAGAGATGCCTTCTGAAACCTGACAAAATGGAACTAATCTTAGGGAAACAATAGATATGATCAATTTTGTGCACAATATGTTTAGTCTCAACATATCTGTGTCTAATACTGCATTCATATGTGTTCATTTGGACCAACCTGTTGAGAGCTCTTAAAACAAAATGGCGGCACCCATACTGACTTCATGTAAAGTGAAAACAATATATAAGGCCTCAGCCACCGGGGCCTTTCGACAATAATAAAAAAAAAATCAAACAAGTTTCAGCGCTGACGATCATACCACAGTGAAGGGCCGATCCACAATGGCCGGCTAACCCCAAGCAGGGCGGAAGTGAGCCCCGCGCATGCGCATACTAATGTTACCCGGTCGAGTTCCCGCCGCTACTGTACGAATTATACACAAGAAATCCATGTAATATTTCCTGTTACATACACAAACAGCCACAGAATGGTTTGTAAGGTCAAGGCAATTAATTGTATAACAACACATTCTTTGGCTGTTTGAGTCTATGGGTAGAACTAGAGTCGGCAGTGCACCCTTAACCCATTAATGACAAATGTCACTAAAAGATGACATTTGTCGACATGATGCACCAATACAACCTTGGAGAATAACTGCTATATTGGTGCATCATGCCGACCCACCGGCAGTGTCTCAACATAGTTTTGTTGGCGTGATGCTTGAACCCAGCACTGGCGTTTTACTTGCCAGGGCTGTATTCCTGCATGATGACAACCAAGGCTACGACTTTTTTTGATTTTTTTTTGGATGTGTTTATTTTCATTAATTCATCTTGACGAGGGATTAAATAATGATTACAAACATACCATTTTTCTAGGCATTTATCACAAAAATTGGTGATTTCAAACAACATTGACAAAATGCTTAACTAACAAGTGGGTATGAATATATACGAATGAGTTCATACACAATCTATTTACACAGGTGCTCATTCAAGATGGTATTTGTATTTTGTGAAATCATTTCTATAAGACATGGTTCATATAGAAAAAGGGTGCCAACTGATGTTAAATGTATCCAGAACTCAGCCCACACATGTTTTGTACATATAGAGCTAGTTTGGAGAGGATGTGTGAAGTTTGGTTGAGATGAGAGCACTCTATGTATAACCCAAACAGTCGGCAAAAATCAGTTGATTCTGAGACATAAAATATGTATTCAAGTTTTATTTTAGGCCAGCACTGTGCATAGTAAGTATAACCAGAGGTCTTAATGCTCTGGGTATATTAAAGTACACATGCTGAGGACATTGTAGGGTGATTATGGGGACTAATCTATTAATTTTGATGAAAATATAGTAAAGTTGGGAGTATGTGACAGACATTTTCTTAATCTTAGTTAATATTCAAAATTGATTGCGCTATATTTCAAAAAGTATGCATCTGATGATATTCATTCTTGGCATTCTTTAAGATACATGTTGTACCAGCTCGTGTACCAAATTGCTATGATGTATTTAAGACCATAAAGTATGTCACCCTGTATTTTATGTCTCGGAATCACCCGATACACGGACGATAAACTTCGCGACATGATAAAAACTGAACCGCTAGGGTTAGAAGCATATCACTAATAAGTATTCTGAGGAGCCAAGATATATACCTTTCAATGTAATAAACTTGTATAAACATATTAAGAACTTTCTGATTTGTCCTTCCTCTATCCTAATACAACATATTAAAGTCAGAGGTTTGAGCCACATACACATGGTGATATATATGTTAATTAATAAGGGCTCTGGTTTGATTTACAATGATACACACAAGACAATTATATAATACTTCTTTTGAGTATGTCTGGGATCGATGTACATTTTGATATGGAAAAAATGACAAAGTATGATATACGATGACATTCAGAGTTCTTCCCTCATCGCGAGCTATCAGGGCTCACAATAAACCCTGACTGCCCTATAATGTATGTGATACCTCAATTGTATCCCTTTTTCAATTTTGCCCTTAGATCTTGAATTTTGTCAATGTCAGATTTAGATTTAACCTTGCTGGTTGCTCTCTGAACTCCTGTCGGTACTGTATTCTATAGCAATACTCCTCTATAATAAGGTGACCTTTTAGAGAAGTGTCCAATTAAATTAGGCAGTTTAAATGTAACCTTCACCTTATTTCTAGTCAGCATTTGTGCATCAATATTGTGATCAAGATTGTCATCCCTTAACCTGAGCGACCTTGTATACATTAGGCTCAGTAGCAGTTTATCCATTCTCCTTTCCACCATTTCAATCTTATATATCTCATGTAGTTCTGAAACATGATACCTGATATTGCATTTCATACATATTCTCAAGGCACGGTTCTGCAGATGCTGGAATTGCTTTTGACCATCTTCATTGCAACTGGCTGTTATAAAACTACAGTATTCTAGAATAGGCCTTATTGTGCATTTATATATTAATATACTGTATTCTCTTGTCCGCCATTTCTTGAGCTTGGCAAACCGGAACAATTTATTGCAAATATTTCACCTGTTTGTCAAAAGACAAACAGTTATCAATAGTAACACCTAAGTAAGGAAAATGTTCAACAGTTTTAACCTTTTCTCCACTAACCGCAATGCCTATATCATGGGATACCTAGAAGCAGGGCACTATGCACTGATATTTTGATTGGGACAATTATTATTAGGTGTCCCAATTATGGGACACCAAGATTTACAGGTGGCCACATTCATATCAATTAGATTTTGCTTTTTTTTTTGTTATAACTGTGAACTATTTTCAACTCCCAAAATGCTGTCTGCTATTGTGCACAATCCCACTCCAAGCAGGTGCTTAATTAACTGGTGTGGTTGTGGATGTAGAGGTATATGACTGTATGGTTCACTGCTCCCTGAACTGCCACTGAGTAATTGTTTATAATAACCATGTACACAATCTTCAATCATACAATTCTTTCACTCCTTCCAATGTACCCAACTGAAGAATCTGCTGAAGAGTGATTGAGCACAGAATGGGAGCTAGGGTTTGAGACCCAGGAGCGTATGAAATATTGCTTTAATTCAGTCCAAACCATCGTCCAGATTGTCCTTTTCTCATCATATTTGTGTGAAATACACAGGAAATCACAGATGTGTAACCCATGCACAGTGTCTCAGTCTATAAGTATTGATATAGCTGCCTTAAAGCTTGACCATCATGGTTGAAGTGAGGCCAAAAGCACTTTTGAATATAGTTCAGCTTTCACTCAAAAGAGGGCGCTTAACGGCTGGGAGCACAAGATAGGGTGAATATGTTGTAGCTGGACTATGCTCATGGTCCCCTGTCCAAATGCTGCTGCCCCCTGGTGGAACTGTTATTTTAGTCCATGTATGGAAAATGCTGAACTTATTCCCTGACGGCCCAGCTTTAAGTTATGACACACTTGAAGTTGAATTGAATAATCATGAATAACCTGCAGTCCTGGAATGGTTGGATGAACCCCCCAGGTAGGTGGGGTGTGGAGAATGAATGGTAGCAGAATGCATTATTTCTGCACTCTCACTGACCTGTTAACTCCTGTGACACCAAGACATGGTAACCACGTCCACGCTGGTACTCCTACAGCGAGTAGTCTAAAGTCTATAGTCTGTCATGATATTTTATAATTGAAAGGTCATGAATAACCTGCAGCTCTGCACTGACTGGTAGATGTGATACAGAGAGTGAATGGTGCAGGAATACATCAATTCTGCACCGTCACAGACGTGTGACCCATGCCCAGTGTCTCAGTCTGTAAGTATCGATCTAGCTGCCTTATGATGCACTTAGACTTGAAGTTGAATTGAATTGTCATGAATTATCTGCAGCCCTGCTATGGTTGGATAAACACCCCGGTTAGATGTTGTTGAGAGAAGGAATGGTGACAGAATACTTTATTTCTGTACTGTCACTAACCTGTGAACTCCTAGGTGTTGTTGTAGCAAGCCTTATTCCTGCACTAGTGAATAATGGAAATAAAATTGACTGGTGCCTAATGCTACCAATTTTTTATTCCTACTAATGCTTATTGTTTTGCGATTACAGTGACAAGTACTTAGAGTCTTCTTATATGTAAAATGATACACATATTGGGAGTAGACACATTGAAGACCATACACAGAGAGTTTCATGATAAAAAGAAGACTTTTGGGAGTGGTAGGTGATTGTCATTGACAGGAGGTGTTTGTCATTTTTCTGACTATATACTTGGTCTTGCTTTTTAGCTTTTTTCGCCCAAAAACTGTATTTTGTTATCCACCTGGTCAAGAAGTCAAAAGTTCCCCTCTCCTTAACAAAACATCACAGTAACTTTTAATTAGGAATACAGGTATCCATACTTTGTACGATTAGGTATACCAAGATGTTAATGCATAGGTGGGGTAGGGGAGTGATGGTATTGATGTATTGATATGTGGGGGTAATCTTCAAGATGTATACACTGTAAAAAATAGATGTACTTTTTACAGATTCACTCCCTAAAATTTAACGCTGATTCACCGTTATTTGGAATACAATGAAGCACCGTAAATATCAGCCATTTCACAGTGGATCCTTGTTGAATGCTAACCTGGTTTGGATTACAATGATTTAACGTAAATTCATCTTCTAATGTCAAATCCCAGAGGGAGCCACATATAGTGGATCTTGCCATAGATAGGTGGCCTGGTTTGTAAGAAGATTTTTCTGGAGAGTGTGAGCCCTTGAAGTGGAGTATACATGTTGAAATAATGGTAATTTTCAATTAATCTATATGTTTGACAATTGAACAATTCAATCTTGTGATAGGTTTGACAAAATACCATGATCACTTGATAATATCCAGAAGAAAGTAGCGGCCTGGATCTATACACCTATTTTGTGGTAATATACTATGCATATATCCTCACCTCTGGAAACTCTGCCTTGTATCAATCCTATAGAGTAAAACCTTTTGTATAGGCCAGGGCTAGTATGCAAGTCAGATCGTCAGTGGTGCATATAGGATAAGGACAAAGTCAAAGTATGGCTTATCCGTAAGGTTTTAGATGTATGCTACAGTAACTTAAGTCACCATAATAATCAAATATTCTCTGTATATTTGAATACTGTGAATCTATTAATGCTGATTTAACGTAAAATTAACGGGGATTCAACGTAAAATGAACAGTGATTTTGCGTAAAATGAACAGTGATTCTCCGTAAAATTAACGGTGACCGTCACTGTAAAAAAAACGGTGAAAGTTATGTCCCAAAAGTTGCGACATTTTTTTTACAGTGTACCAATATTAGAGCACATCAGCATGAAAACTAGAGAAACATGAGAAACAGTGAAACATCCTTGTCCATTATATCTGCCATACAACTGGACCTCTATTCTTCCAACAAATACTATTATGTAATACTCGTCATTAATCTGTCAGTTGTTTTCTTCCATGAACTCATATTTTGTAACTTTTTCCTTCTGTATATATGTTACTTACTGATGAACATAGTAGGCCATAGGAAATCACCCACTGTTGCGTTTAAGGTCTGCTAATATCCAGATGTAGGTCTTGTAGTCAACCTTCTCCATCACCTGATAATCTAGATTACTTAATCCGTCCTTGGTCATGTTGTTCCGTGCCATCATCAGCTGTTTCCTCCTAATTGAAAGAATATTCTTATTTATTTCAATAGGTAATTAGAAGGTGCAACATGGGAAAATAGGGGACCGTGGATGAGTCTTTTGTTGGGCAATCATAAGGACCTTCACACCAGGGTTTAGATACTTATTGTATTGTTTAGCTCCCTGTACATTGGAAGGCTGGATTACGGGTTTCCAAGGGCAAATGAACTGAACTTTAGATGTCAAAAAATTGTTTATAGAGACTCTGTTTTTGAAATATCCTGCCCAGGAAAACCTAAAAGTCTGGTTGAAGAGTTAGACAAGCCTGGCTTTCATCTGCTATCCCAGTAAACATAATACGTTATGCAACGTTATATAACATTTTTCTATGGCTCTTTATTATGGCAAAATGTTATATAACGTTTGAAATGTTATATGACATTAGAAATGTTATAAAACGTTAGAAATGGCACTGAATACTAGATAAAACATTCTGAAACTTGCCAATTTGGGTTAAGCTGTCAATGCAGGAAGGGATATTACTGAAATCAATTAAGTGAGTCAGGTGATTAAATTGAGCGTTAATTCGATATATTGGACAGCTCCAATTCATAACCTAGATATTTGCTAGCATTACTATGTGGCATGTATCGCATTGTCCAATTACCTGTTTGGGTTCCGTTTACCTTGAGTATGCTTTCCTGTGAATCTTAGCATGTTGTATCTGGCTAAGTTCCTTGGGGGACAGTATAATGTATATCTTTTCTCCCTGACTCTGTTATAAAAAAAGGTCAAAATAACAACCAATGGAAAGCACTTGAAAAGATTGGATGCAGAGATATCTATTCAACTACATATATATATATAAATATATATATATATATATATATATATATATATATATATATATATATATATATTTATATATATTTATATGTATTCAAAAAAACAACTGTGGCGAGCAGCGCACGGCAATATGCGACGACCCAGAGTCCCCTAGTGTGGAACTATGATACTAATAGAATACACTGCACCCTTGCAGCAGCAGCGGACACTACAGGATGGGGTAATACTAATCCAATATACACATGTTAACCTCCAGTTAACGTAGACACCAAAATGTCCCAGGTCCAACAAAATGTCTGGTGTAGCCGGACTGAATTTCAAGACTATTATGAATGAATACATCTGTTGAAAAATCTAGTGAATATTTGCCATACCACCATCCAACACTATTGTTGGGGCATATCAAGATGACTGGGTTCATTAGGAATTAACGTAGGACCTTTTTCTAAGCAGCAGTTGGGAAAAGGAGGAAAACAATGCTACTATAAATGAGATTGTTGGTAACTATATGCTATGTCTGCATATCAACTGGGGTAGCAGGCGTGCCTTAAATAATCAACTCATGTTTCTGAAAATATTATAACCAATATATATATATATCATTTGTCATAGGCCTAGATCTAATGAGCTTAATAATATTTATTCACTTCTGTACTTTTACTTTTATTGATCGCTATCCAACATCTTGCCTTAACCATGGTTACAACGATTTGTCAAAATGAGGAATGTTTGAGAAATATGCAAATCTGCTCCCAAAGCCATTCTGTCAATAGACCAGTGCCAGTGCCCATTGATACCATCTCTGATGTATTTCACGAGTGGGGGCTGGGGCAGTATCCCACGAAGTCGCAGGCTTAAAGGGATGTGCCCCAGCCCCCACAATAAA
Source organism: Harmothoe impar (assembly GCA_947462335.1). Lineage (NCBI taxonomy): Eukaryota > Metazoa > Annelida > Polychaeta > Phyllodocida > Polynoidae > Harmothoe > Harmothoe impar. The sequence goes on along the minus strand of OX381711.1, from coordinate 629,133 downwards.
TGTTAATATATGTTTCTTCTTAAGACATGGAAATTCATCCGTATGTTGAGATCTGTTTGAGAAATACTGCCAAAAAAGTACCAAAAAGGAGTAGGTAAGAGATGGTACAAGAGATAGGAAGTGGATTTATATATAGCCCGTGCAGGAGGCATTCCAAACCTGACTGCAAAGTTTGGGGGGAAGAAATTCTTGAAACAAAAGGCAAAAAGAGGAAAACATGAAAATTTAAGAAGGAGAAAAAGACAGGAACTTATTTCACGTTAAAAGAGTCTCCACTGTAGGTGAAAGATAACATATGTATGCTTCTGCTTAAAAAAGTGAAGGTGAAATAAAGTAAAAACTCTGGCTTTCACAAAGAGTTTATTGTTACCCAGCTGAAATGTGAAAGTATTATTTTGGCTTAAGCTGTTGGGCACTCTAGGGGAGGGGGGAGACGAGGAATCGACATTCCTTACACAAGGCAAATAGCAGGTGGTGTTGCTATATGCATTTCTGAAAAGCATATTGGTCAAAATTTGCATTTTTGGGGCCAAGCAGAAACGTGGCAAGCAGAAAGGCCACAGCTTCTAATGCAAGAATTAACATATTTCACCTTATTGACATGTCATCGTCCTCGCAACCCCAGCCCCAGTACCTGTTAGGAAACCCATTCACGTCTTTTAGCTGTTGTTCAGATAAACCTGAAACACCTCCAAAACGGTATTTATAAGGCACTCTGCAAATTAAAAGAAAATGTAATCAGCATCAATAATCTAAGCCTGCTATGCCATATTTCCAGCTGGTCACAATACAGTATTGTCTAACGTTCACAATATGAAATTATTGTTACATGTCGAGATGTTAGCTTTTGATAAAATACTAGCATTGTTTATTTGATAAATTGTCCTCAAACCATCACGTGTTCATATAGATGAACCATAATCGAATTTTTCTAGTCAAATTACATAACCTAGGATTGCTCATGTACATTCCCACATCAATTTAATGCTGTCTGTGACGTCTCTGATTCTTATGTTTTTCTTCTTCTAATAACCATTAAGTCGACCTCTGTGAAACCTTGGAACGATCAAATATTGATATAAGTCCCAAAGTATATCTATAATTGACATTGCCCCTACTTTCTGGTATGTACTACATGTGTCTACTTTCCAGGATTTTTTTCAGAAATAAATTCCAAAAAGTTACCGGTACTCATTAACCATGAATGTAGCTTTAGTGCGGGGAAAAAATGACATGGTCTTTGGGGGGCTGAGTCTAACCACAGCGATTTTCCATTATGTTCATCCTGGTTTCCCCACACTAAAGCTACATTCATGGTTAACGAGTACCGGTAACTTTTTGGAATTTATTTCTGAAAAAAATCCTGGCAAGTAGACACCTGTAGTACATACCAGAAAGTAGGGGCAATATCAATTATAGATTGATCCCGAGTCTATACCTAAATGCTATCCCAAATGAACTAAATCAAGCAAAGAATAAGACCTAAAGAAGGAGACCCACCTTCAAAACAGGCCCACCCTGTGTGGTCCTCCTCCCTGTGGTAAACAATCAGCCATGACCTAGACTCACAAAGGTCACAAAATGGGAGTAGGGTTTGGTTTAAAGAAAAACCAAATTAAAAAGCAAATGTTATTTCCCTGCAATACACCTGATGAAGCTGTGAACAGCTGAAACTCCTCAGTACTCATACTCAACTAAACAGTGGACTGATGATTGGTTATATTTTTCTAAAGTCTCTTTAGAAATATTTCAAACTAAACAAAATACCCCTGGTGGTTACAAAGGATTGCAAAATCCACAACTTAAAATTTCAATATTGGAAAGTAAAAGTTGTAATTTTGGAAAAGTTTGAAAAAATAAAATACCAGGATGTGACCTGAATTCCTGTAAACCAATCAAAGCAAAGCCCTGTGACAGATTGAGGTCATGAGCCCCAGTAATCCATTTATAAAGGTGGAAGTAGTGGTAGGGAAACCCATTTCCTCGTCCCAAACCGATTCAAGTCCCAAAGTATATATATGACAAAACTGCACAATTGCGGTAGGATTAGAGGGTACATACTTGTAATTAAACTTGTCAATATAGACAGAGAAATGAACAGGTTGATTTCCACAATGATATACCAAATTGGGATTCTCAGGTATCAGGTCTACATCATGAAATATGAAGCAGGAGTACTTGTAGTCTCTCTTTGCCTCAAAATAGCCAATGTTGAAGAGTTTCCCTCGATTAAATAAATCTTTTCCATCCTGAAAATGTAATTACATAATATCTTAGGTTGAGAAAGCAAGAAGGAAAAAATGTTTATATCTGTCATGTGGAGTTTAATATGATGTTCTAAGACACATTGACCAGGCATAACAGTCATAATATAGGGGGCATATTCCTGATTAAAATAAATGAAAAGGCTGACGGACAATCAATGCAAATAGAGCAAGTATTTCCTAGTAGGTCATGTTTTCCCTCCAACCAGCTTTCGCTGACAACATTTTCACTGTCATAAGATTAGCTGGAATGCTTAGTATATTCTGCCCAAATATTTTAGAGCCATTTCGTTGGGACAAGAACTCCCCAGTCAGTAGTACCGGGGTTAGTGTCTGTGATGACTTTGCCAAAGTTCTACCCCCCACCCCACTCTATCCCTCACCCACCCGCCCTGCCCTAACCACTTTCCACCTATTTAAGAGAACAGCAGGCAGTAGACAATTATAATTCTATTATTGCATAGCACTTGTATTACTTACCTAAAGGCAGTCTTAAGTAACTAAACAAACAAAAAGCCAGCTCAGGACAAACTTAAGACATAAAAAGGGGCACATCATTTATGGTACAGCGTAATACTTGAAAGAAAGACAATTATCCATTGTTGTATAGTTAAGGTACATCATTTACTGATGTTGTGCACACACTATGTACATGGCAGGAGCAGGTAAGCGTTAAGTCTGCAGGAGAGACCTACAACATAAATATATGAATTTTACAAATAAGTTTGCAAAGGAGAATAAATTCGCAATAGCTCAAACCATAACAGCAATAAATACAAAGTAGCATAAAAAATAAATAAGACTAAGTATGTGGTACATATAGCCAGCAATAGTGAGTTCTAGTTTGAGGCACTCACCTGTTCTACAACATAAATTCGGGCACTAGAGTTTTGAGCAAGTAGGAATGAGTTCATGTAGTTTATGAAGATCTTTAAGTGGACCTCTCTGTCCCGGTAGCACACTATTATTGCCACATCTTGGTTTGACAGGCCTGCAATGACATTATTTGTTTTACAAGTAGGAGTGAGGGGAAAAGCAAACTGTCCTGAAATTGGGCAGGTCACCCTATCATATATCAAATATTGTAAAATTAGCTTTCAATTTTAGCGCAACCTTCCTACATGAAAAGTGTTTCACCAATGTGTGTATTATTTAGCATTTGTGCCAAATTGTGGAAAAGTCTGTCATGTTTTCTATATTTATTGTCCCCTGGCCTTCAAAATGACCTGTTTTTATATTCTAAAGTCTGAGTCTGTGGTGGCTGGCCCAGGTTAGCCATAGGCCGCACTCACCTAACCATGACCCCGCAGACATTTTTGACCCCTCTAATAAGAGTTGCACCAGCTATAGGATTTCAGCCACCTTCAGCCAAAGGACCTGTACATTACTTGAGGGGGGAGCGCCAATATGAATATATGGTTAGCCTAGCCCCCCCCCCCCCTCCCCCTGTTGTCAAGTTATGTCCAGTCCCTTCCAGCAAGAATGGAGTAACCTGGGGTGGACCAAGATTTGAAGGAGGGAAGGGGGTCTTCGGACCCTGGATAAGTAGCCTGGAATTAGGGACTGCATGTACAGGAGAGGATAGGTTTGAGGGTGAAGTAATACTTTGGAACGTTCTGGGATATCTGTTATTGTAATTATTGACCAAGTCTAAACTATGGCCAGGGTGATAGGACGCCCAGAACGGAAAAGTCCACCCTCATTACAAGCAATTACAGCTTATGTTGACAAATTTGGGAATTTATCATAATCATATTAACGGCCACAAGCCGCCACAGCTTTCTACCTCCATTGCAAGATTTCAACCAAAGCTTATTTTGATGTCCAACATGTCCCTAATAGTCCGAAAAGTCCATTAGCCACTGTACTATAAGGGATATTTGAGAAGTTGATAAGAGGGATATGTCCCTTTGGGAGGTAGCAAGGGAAGATTACCTACCTAAAAACAACAGGTAATGCGAAATTAACATAGAACTTTTAACATTATACTGAGTGAGACTTCATATAGGGTCTTGGTTGAAGTTGTCATTAATACCTTGTCAGTTAATCATGATATGTGATTGGTGAAATATTCTTCTGCGGACGGGTTGTGCTTTCTCGTTAAGTGAGCCTGTTTTGCATTTCAACTTTTACTACTCTTAGATCATGCAGGGTATTCATTCTATTTTGTACCCCATATTTGTCAACATCACATTATGTCCACAACCTACAATCACAGAGTCCAAAAGATTCAATTTGTCCTTAGCCTTTTATTACAAAGTGTTCACAAATTAGAGTTTGTCAACAGCTTTCCACCTTGTCAACAGCTTTCCACCTTTTCATTCCACAAATAATATGTTGTCCACACCCTCTTATCACAGAGTGTCTGCAAACCACAATGTGTTCAAGATTATGTTCAACACTGTCCAAGAGAATACACCAAGTCATCTATCAAATCACAGCCTGCTATTACAAAGCATCCACAGAAGACAATGGGAGGTAATGTTGTGATAAAACTTTTGCTGTGGACGAAGTTGTTTGTGTGGTTGTATGTACAAAACATGATTTATGGACACTTTGTGCAAATAATAGTCTGTAGTTAACTTTCATGATACTAACCTTGTCTCTGAAGTGTCAGCCCAATATGACCTGCAAACAGAAATCATACGTTTATGAATGTATAATTAATTTCTGTAAATTAACTCAGCTAGGTCTGGCTCAGAGTCTACATCAGTTTTTCAAGTACTGTGAGGGATTACTAACAACTACTGTATGATTAAATACATTATATCACTGCATGCTTAACAACTAGCGCGACTATATGTTTATAGTTTTATTTCAGGTTTATAGAAGTACCTCAGTTGGGACACCAATTCTGTGGTATATAAAAGCATGTATAATTTATTTTTTCTCAGTCATCACTTTGAACATATATAGTGGTTACATTCCCTTGATTATGATATAAAAATCATTAAGATATATATGCATATATAAGCATAAAAGGTCAAAGGTTGATAGAACATGTTTTATCTGTACATGTGGTGAGGTTAAACATATTTAAAAAAAAACAGTCAGAAACTGGGACAATAAAGTGTTAAACCTAGACCCAACTTTTAGAATGTGTGTGTGTGGGGGGAGGGGGGGGCAGGGGGTCTATTTATTTTAGTTGTACCCTGTTCAATTGGTGGTCTAAAATCAGGGTGCCTTTCATATGGGTGCCAAATCCCCCCAGGGTTGATAATCAGGGTCCCTTAATTACCCAGGGCTTCCACCTGGTACTCAAGTGTCATTTCCACAAACAAACTAATTATAACATAATGTAATGTACCTTATTTAGTGCCGCTTTCTCACCCCGTCCAGTGTAAAAGACAATAAGTTATAATACAAATAGGGGTTTTGGACTGAATATAGGTGTATTATCACCTTCACCAATATAACCTGTAAATTGCACTACAAAGCATAATTGAATGGTTTTCTTTTTCTAAAGTTCTAAAATAAATTTACACACACAACCGTTGCGTTTTTATGTTTTATAAAAGTAACAGAAGAGATTGCTCCCTGAGTATCTATGTAAGATTTGATACTAAAATACCGTACATCATGAATAATGATACATGCATTACATGACTTAAGTTTAAATTAAAGGTCTAATGGACTCAATGTTGATTTGAATGTGATCAAATTCTTTACATTGCATTGCTATGGAGAAGTCAATGCTGACCTGGGCCATCCTGTCGGTGCAATTGATCTGTATGTGAAGCTGCATCTAAAACCAACTCTCCATGAATTTTCCAACTTTTTATTTGGCATTTTGTGAAATAGTTTGTTAGCAAGTCGATAGTGGTCTGAATGGTCTAATCGTCTGGGTCTTGTATAAGATTCTACCGATACACCGGTGGAGGATCATCGTTGGTACCGGAAAATATGCCAGACCTGGCTATACTCCCTCCTAACATCTCTACAAAACCTAGGTAATTCCTTTGATTGATTACGCTGATATGTTATATGCTAGTACACATGCTGAACTGTTAGAGTTTTGCAGCGTATGCAAAATAGGTGTTTGAAAACATGCAACCTCCCATTGATGTACATAGAAGTGCTCAGCTACTCATATTAAATAAAAGGAAAGACTACCATGTAAAACTAAAAGCTCATAAAGGGTATACAGTGGTGTAGGCCATAGAAGAAAGGCAAAAGAAACACCAGGGCAAATATAGCTCCTTTGCTTTTGTATAACATCACCCATGCAATTTCATATGAGCATAGTCCTCACATAAGATGCGGGTAAACATGAAATATATTACCCCCTTAGCCAAGATTCAAAGAATCTAAGGATGAATTTACAAGCCAAGCTCATGATGTGTTAGATGAGACTGTTCCAAAAAGTAGAAACTGTATAGCTGTCTTTTATAAGAAATATTTTTAACAAGGGTACATATCCAGAAGATTAAAATATGTTTCTTATTTCTGCCATCTTGTGAAAAGGATTTATGTAAATTCTAATTATTTAAGGTGTTATCGTGCAAAATATGGTATGACCTGAAAATTACCATGGTAAAACGGTCATACCATGGCTTTTTGTCCAACCCATGTAATCTTTTGTGGGATCTCTGATCGCACTGTATATGGCTTTACAAATATTATTGGTGTTTATGATATCCGATGTATGTTTTATTCTTATAAACGTCCTACGAGCTAATGAAGTCACTTGTATGTCATACATTGCAAACCCTGAATCATCACTCATGGACAATAAAGCTTAACATTATTCTAAACCTGTCAGTTTAGGAGTATTCCAATTATCATGAACTGCTGAGGGGACCGCATTATCACTATACGATGCTTCATTGGGTATTCTTGCTTTTTGTGCTCACATTGTCTCTACGTTTAGCATTTTTACATCTGTGTTTAATCTGCTATATCCAGTTTGCTAAATGTCCAGGTATTTGTAAACTTGCTTTATGATACGTAATACCTGTACTATAACATTTCTGTCATATTAGACAGAGACTATCTGGATACATGCAGTAGACAGAGACACATGATTCAAATAAATATGCTAAATGAACTTAATCATGATGAGCACCATTCTGAAGAATTGTAAATTGTTACACATGATTCAATTTTTATTTTCATACATGAGATAAACCTACCGTAACCTAGCTGTTCCTTCTGCACCTGAAGGTGGTGTCTGTTTGGACTTTGTATTGACTTGGACAGAACAAATACTGTATAAACCAAACTTGTCAAACTGAGTAGAAGTACAGCTTTATGAGGAGTCCTTAGTTGCACCATGACTGTAGATTTTTTTTGACTGGTGGAGAGCTTATGCCTTGGGAAGGATGTTAGTGTTACTTTAGTGTTATCTCAAGAAGACGTTTCACCACATAATATGGACCCCCATAATAGTGTCACAGAAGTCCGTAAGTCACATGCAGCAGTTTTCTCTATCACCACATAGGGTAGATTCACCAATTTCAACCGGTCTGATTTATGTGATTTCATGAGCTACCTTTAAGGTCTGATTAATCCTACAGGCTTTTGTCCATAGTCTTCGAAAATGAACCAAACCTTAGCCATTGCTCTGGAGAATAACACTCACGATGTGTTACATGGCCATATATAAGTTTACAGTAATTAATTCCATAATTTATCAGAGCATCAAGAATAGGCCCTTTTCACCATAATACAGACAATATGGAAATATATTCCTCCTACCCATTTTCATTACTTCCTCCTCCCCTTTCTTCCACTCTAAGTTTCCCCTTCCCTCGCTCCCTTCCCTAGGTTTCACTCGTTCCCTTCCCTTTATCTCTCACCACTCTGGTATTGACATGCATTGCTGGATCTGTCACAGACAAAGCACTAAGAACTCCCTCCCTCCCTCCTTCCATCCCTGCCTCCCTCCATCCCTGCCTCCCCCTGTCTCCCTCCCTCCCTCCCTGTCTCCCTCCATCCCTTCCTCCCTTCCTCCCTGCCTCCCTCCCTCCTCCCCTGTCTCCCTCTCTCCCTCCCTGCCTCCCTCTCTCCCTCCCTGCCTCCCTCCCTCCCTCCCTCCCTGTCTCCCTCCCTTCCTCCCTGCCTCCCTCTCTCCCTCCCTCCCTCCCTGTCTCCCTCCCTCCCTGTCTCCCTCCCTCCCTCCCTGCCTCCTTCCCTTCCTCCCTGCCTCCCTCTCTCCCTCCCTCCCTCCCTCCCTGCCTGCCTGCCTGCCTGCCTCCCTCCCTGCCTCCCTCCCTCCATCCCTTCCTCCCTGCCTCCCTCCCTGCCTCCCTCCCTGCCTCCCTCCCTGCCTCCCTCCCTCCCTGCCTCCCTGCCTCCCTCTCTCCCTCCCTCCCTCCCTTCCTCTCTGCCTCCCTCCCTCCCTGCCTCCCTGCCTCCCTGCCTCCCTCCCCCTGCCTCCCTCCCCCCTGCCTGCCTCCCTCCCTTCCTCCCTTCCCCCTCATTCCCTACCTCCATCCTCATTCCTTCACATTTTCCCAGTAACACTTCCTCTCCCACCATGCTCCCGCAGACTAAGGCTGCACCAAGATCTAACCATGCAACGTTAAGCTCGGAATTACTCATGTTTATAATCAACAATAGAATATGCTGGAATTCTAAATGAAATATTTCAGAAATCACCTTGATTTCCATTTCTTTTCATTGAAGTCATGTTAGTAAGTTTTCAATCATATTTGGAATATCTTTATTGGTAAAAATGCCCACCCATCACATATCATCAAACATCATTACCTCTGGCTCAGTGGCATAGGGAGCCTGTTGTTAATTCAAGTAACTGTCCCACTTCTTAGTTGGTAAGCCGATTTCTAGGGAAAAATAACTATTCAATAAAGTCTTTAAACATGATTTGCTCGATTCTTTGAGAGTTTTCTTTATTCAATGATTTTTTGGAACTTTTCGGGATTTCTCAAATTTTAGACCAGTTATAGTATACCAGTTTAAATAGCATGTATATACACAGGTTGCTACTAACAGAACACACTTTTCTCACAATAACAATAGTTGTAATTGTCGTATGGTGTCTATGAGAATTTAATAACTACCTGTCAGGGTCTTAGTTTGAACTTTACCCTAGCCGGATTAACGGCAGATGGGGGTCTCCATCACAAACTTGACTCCTATAAATATCTTCAGTGTGGTCGTTGCAATGACAGCAGTGTCAAGTCTTAGGTCTCAACCGTAATTTTCTCCTCCAAAAGGCTATACTTATATCTACTTTCAGAATGGGTCTATTCTTTCAATGTGTATGCTTTGACACTGGTTTAAGTTAGTGTCAGTCGAAATTAATCACTTGAATTATGAAAAATCTGTCTAATAACGACCGTATCTTGCTCTAGTCATGCATCAGGTCACTAGAATGTCAAAAGAATTCATGGGAGAAAAGTTGAAGATCAATTTACGATATATGCAAATACAGGAACAACTGACATACTGTCTATAGGTGAAGAATCACATTTTCCAGCACTACAGGGACATAAATTACTAGTCTACAGTCACTCGGCCCATAGTTTGTTTGATGTAGGAACACAAATATCTGCAGTGGTTTTGATGGCATGAAGCCTGGAGGTTGAGCATTTCGCAAAAACATGGAATGACATACACAAAAGTTTAAATTCCCATAATATCATTATGTATTTTAATGAATTTAAACATGTGGGGTCAAGTTGCCCCCCTCCCCCCTCCCCTGGAATTATGAAAATGTTGTACCCTTAAGCTGGTATTAAGTTTGCCTTCAGTTTTACAGAAACAGGATAATCAAGAGCCTCAATCAAGAAGATAGATATGTGAAGAACAAAATAGTTTGGCAAAGGAAAAGCACAAACCTCAGTACAGTGAGTAGTATAGTATGTATCGGAACGGGACTATAGTTAAGTACTGTTTATTACTCAATCGACCTGCAGCCAATCAGAGGCCTCCCTTTTGGCGGGAAATTCAAAAGCAGCCAATGAGAGGCCTCCCTTTTGGCGGGAAATTCAAATAGGTCACGTGACCGGAAGTGACCTACTTCCGGTCACGTGACCTTTGGGCGGGAAATTCAAATAGGTCACGTGACCGGAAGTGACCTACTTAAGAGGGTCACGTGACCACCATGTTGGCGGGAAATTCAAATAGGTCACGTGACGGGAAGTGACCTACTTAAGGGGGTCACGTGACTACTAGGTTGGCTTTTCAAAATAAGTCACTTGAGATTTTGATGGATAAATAAATTTAAAAAAAGAAAAAAAAAGCAAGCTGAAAAAAGCTTGCTAAAAAATAATTTAAAAATGTGGCTCTTTTTTTCTAGGGGGAGAGGGGCACTCTGGGGGGCACTCTTTAAGATGCATGGGGGGGGAGGGGGGGAGGGGGGGGGGGGGGGTTTTTAAGAGTGAGACTCGCTTCTCTGCCCTCTCTAAAAGAGAGGGCAGAGAGGCGAGTCTACTTACTATGAAAGGTATCATGATCGCGTTTATGATGATGTGCATCATGATGTGACTATCTTACAACTTTATAGACAATAAGCAAGACATGGGCGTACTTACACGGGCTATTTGTAAACTAATGAATGTGACTTCCTCGTTAAAATCGGTATCTACAACTCTTTTAAGCTTAAGGCTTTTTCTTGAGTTTATTCTTTTGTTCAATTTCGGGCCCACCTCAAAAGAGGAATAGGCCCTCTGTAGCACTTGTCGCTTGCTCATCAATCAGAGCCGGGGTGTAGAAGGCCCCTGCCCTGTCGGGTACGTTCTCCCTCTGGTACGTTTTTGGTTAGTTTGGAGCTCTCAGTCGACTGTCTTATCCACCTTAAAAAAACCAGACTTTCGGTGTCTCATGATAAAACTGGTGCCTTATACTAAGTGCTGGATTACTTTCTCATTTTTTTAGTGTTCTATCCGATGCTTATTTAATTTTTGCACTGATAAAAACGGTTAGCTTGTACAAACACGCGGTCTATTTAAGTGTTAAGTGTAGAAAATGAACAGAACAGTGCACAGAAAATAGAGCTACCGACTACATTTCGCCCAGTCACTCAGCGGAGAACAAAAGAACTAATGACGTAGTGTACCCGCTATTCCGACAGTTGGCGCCACCGTTATACTTTTCCCGCGTGCGACATGAAGCCTTGGGGTGGGTACTGGCTGTTTTGGTTGTAGGTACCGAAACATAAAAAACTACAGCCAGCCCAATGTCATGGTGAGACAGCTCTCTTATTTTTACCTTGAGTAGCGTCCGTAGGGCCTATGACAAAACCTAGTCCCGTACACTGAGCAGCTTGAGGTCTGAAGGCTCATACAGAAAAATGTGTGGGTGTGTGGGTGTGTGGGTGTGTGGGTTGCTTTACGCCTTAGTTAACAGCTATGGTCATTTCAAGAGCGGTGATGGTGATCGAATCTATTGGCCCTTTTACCGAGACAAGGGTTCTTTTACATCCCACACTACATAGCAGAGAGACGTCTAGCAGCCCCTAGAGGCCCCGCAGGGGGCTCGAGAGGTGCCGTGGAGAAGAGCAGATATCCACGAGAGGCCACACCAACAACCAAATTATATCTTTATCCCGCGAGAAAAGGAGATAAGGGTCAAGGTTATGAACCATCAGAAGATTTTAGAGTAAATTAAGTTATGAGATATTAATATAATGTACATATCTAGGGCCCGATATAGGGCCTCTGCAGATCCCCCTTCAGGGCCCCGATCCATGAGGCCTTAGAAACGGAGCTGGGTCATGTAACCAAGGGAGATCAGCAGTTGTTGATGTCGGCGCTGCCGATAACGCTGGTTAAATGACCGTTTTACTCATGTTTAGAGTCAGAATAGCTTGAGTATTACTTGAATATCGAAGAGTAGAGGTCAAATTACCCCAGACAAGATGTTTCCATCTAGAAATTCTCGACAGTATTTCCGAAAATTGCAAAATATTGGTCCCAGTCCCACGGGGCCCCATACCGAGTATTAAAAGTTTGAGATGCAACTTTCATTCATGCTGTTGACCAATCAGAGCGCCCTGTTTTTACGACCTTGACTACATAGTAAAAAGTGATTGACAACGTCAGATATCACTTGACGACGTCAAATATCGATCTGATATTTGATCCCTTGATATTTGATTCAAAACCCACATCGAGTGGGATAAAGCCTTTTATCATCTTTTGATTGTGAGGCATACACTTTTCTTACACACAACAGCTGTCATCTATCAAGGGGCTCTGGATAGGGGGTCCCCATGTCGAATGTCGATCTTAGAAAATGACCATGTCACATGGCAATGTCACTTAATAATGTTCATATCCCATGTCGATTTTAAGAAATGTTCATGTCACCTGTCACTAGGATTTTTTGGGCCTCATGTCACTTGTCATTAGACCTCATGTCGTTTGTCGATTATAAGAAATGGTCATGTCACCATATCGAATTTAGCGGTCCACACCCATTATCAAGTGTCAGGACATGTCGGCTGTTTGAACACGTAGTCTGTCATCACCCTTTGTTTCTGTGCCTTATCTAAACAGGCAATTAGTGGCCGCTAGCCGAGAGTACCTCCCTGGTCCCCTCTCCCGAATCTGCTAGACGTCCCACTGATAGGAGTGTGTGGGTGTGTGGGTCTGTGTGTGTCTGTTCGGTCTGTGTGTGCACGCGTCTTGCACTCTAGTCTTGCGGACCACTGTTAAGCCTGTGGTTGGAGAGCGCGACATAGCCGCCCGCTACACTCTCCAAACAGAGGTCCGCAAGACTGGGCCGGATCGCGCTCTTGCTTAAAGGTGCACCTCAACTCAGTGCGCCTTTAACAGCCGCCCCTAATAGGTGAAGTTCTTGACGCGGCACAGCGCCTCCCACCAGTAGCCAATCAGCGCGCCGAACGCCGGACACACCTCCACCGTGTGAGCCTCTAAGTAGGTCACACGAATCATACTAAGATGCCGAGGTCTTCTGTCGGTTCGTCGCGGTGGCCGTGAGTGATCGCACAGTCGCCAAGATTCACTGCCTTGATTGGCAGAGGGGGGGGCTGATTACCCCCCGTCGGATGAATTGCGGCGAAACCATAATCAATTTTTCGCTGTTTTAGATAAAAGAGATCCAGAGCTAGTCCAAAAACCCAAAATTTTTTCCCTATGGGATTTCAGTGTCTAAGCGTTTTTTGCAGCCCCAAGGAGCAGCTCGCGGGCTCGAACCCTGTAAACGCTTTGACGCGCTTTCGTCGCCTTAGGCGACGTAGACCTACCCTATTTTTTTTTGGACCATGTTACCTGAACACGGATTATTTTTTTGTTTAGCCCAATGAGCTCACAGCTAGACTAGATACCTCATGTTTTGGATTGGAGAAATCAGCAGAGCAATAAAAAGCGCGGTGAGGCTAGTGTGGCCCCTGTGAGTTGTAAAATTGGTGCTAAATGTGGTAACCAGGCGGATGCTGAGTTCATTGATATTGTCCGTTAATGATACTTAAGGTGGGTGTTGTCTAAAGTTTTAATTGATATTACCAATGTGGCCAATAATGACTTCACAGTTGGGGCCCTCGCCCGCAGGTCCCAGATTCAGGGTATTCTTTGTTTATTGTGTGGCCCCTAAAGAGGGGCCGACTAACTCTTTAGAGTTAGTTAGATGCTGCCACTGTGCTATGCAACAGCAGCTATTAATTACGCTTCATGTTGGGCAGCATGGATCACTTGATGGGTGATACCTCAAAGCTCAAACACGGCAGAGCCGTGTGTGGCATGCGAGGACCAGTGGGTCAGGGGTGATCCGTTGCAAACAGAATGCTGATCCGTGTGAGGTTCTGACTTTCTATAGTTTTTTATAAAGCCTTAGATATGGTGTGGTATTTTTCATCTCGCTATAGTTTAGTTGGTATTTAAGGAAACCGCCTCATTTCTATCAGAAATACACAATATTGAATTGTTTTTTATATTTTAATATATTAGAAGCGCGCTTTGTTGCCTATGTAGCTCATTATGCGTTGAAATGTTCGCGAGCATCGTAGGAATGTACAAAACCCCTATTGTGGCACCATCTGACGAAAGAGCGGAGAACTATACTAGCGCGTTTCGTTATTCACATCTTTTGACAGGGACTTGGTTGGTGGCTTTACGCCCTAATTAACAGCTGAAGTCATTTCAAGGGGGGTGATAGTGATCGAATCTATGGATACCTGAAGGTGGAAAGCACACACCCTACACTTTTACCGAGGCAATGGTGGTGCTGCTCAAAGGGTGTGGCGAGCTAGACTGGAGGATGTAATAACTAAGCAGCAGAAGGACCAAAAAGACAATCTCGTAGTAGTAGGTCTACTTAGATCTTGAGTAGCCGCCCTTGTGGCTATAATTACCTAGACTAGTTGGCTCTGCCAGCCTGGTCAAGTGAAAATTGGTAAGGAGACTATGAACTAAGCTAACATCTCATAAGTATTAGTTACCACCCCCTCACACCCGTTTAACAACGGATTCAGGGTCTAATTATGGAGACCCTAGAGTAAGATTAACAATATATCCCAATGTCTGTAGTAGACATTTACGACATGCAACCTGCCCCCTAGAAGGGATAGATCTGACCACAAGTCCGCAAAATGAGACTCCCCCTCTGAGAGTATCAAGGTTTGCGTATAGTCACTTGCAGGTTAATCTGTTATCTACCCCTTTGTCGACTTCGCCAAAATCCTGGGAGATTCACTTTAAACCTAAGGTCTACCCTTTTTATTCTTTGTTTATTGTGTGGCCCCTAAAGAGGGGCCGCGGTGTTGATTAATTACACCACATGTTAAGCAACATGAGATCAAACCTTCCTCAAAAGCGACAAGGCTCAGAGTCCTGTTGGACGAGAACCCTGTGTGGCATTTCAAGACACCTGGTTGAGTGATCTGTTGCAGATGCCGTTCCGTGAGAAGTTCTGACTTTATATAGCTTTTATATCGCTTTAGATATGGTGTAGTATTTTCAATCTCACTATAGTTTAGTTGATATTTCAAAGAATCTGCCTCATTCTATCAGAAATACACAGCGTTGACATGTTTCTTATATTCAATATATTAGAAGTGTGCTTTGTTGCTTATTATAGGTCATTATGCGTTTAAAATGTTTGCGAGTATCGTGGAAATGTACAAAAACCCTATTGTGGCGGCATCTGACGAAAAGAGCGGAGAACTACACTAGAGCATGTAATGGCCAGACCAGCAGGCGGCAGCAGAGTGGTCAAAAGACAATCTCGTAGTAGTAGGTCTACTTGCATGTTGAGTAGCCACCCTTGTGGTTGTAATTACCTTGACCACAGGTCCGCAATATGGAGCTCCCCCTCTGAGAGTATCAAGGTTTGCGTATAGTCTCCTGCAGTTTAATCTGTTATCTCCTCCTTTGTCGACCTCGCCAAAATCCTGGGAGATTCACTTTAAACCTAAGTCCTACCCTTTTTTTATTCTTTGTTTATTGTGTGGCCCCTAAAGAGGGGCCGCGGTGTTGATTAATTACACCACATGTTAAGCAGCATGAGATCAATCCTCCTCAAAAGCGTCAAGGCTCAAAGTCCTGTTGGACGGGAACCGTGTGTTGCTTTCGAGGACGAATGGTTGAGTGATCCTACCGATCCGTCAGAGGTTCTGACTTTATATAGCTTTTATATCGCTTTAGATATGGTGTAGTATTTTCAATCTCACTATAGTTTAGTTGATATTTCAAAGAATCTGCCTCATTCTATCAGAAATACACAACGTTGACATGTTTCTTATATTCAATATATTAGAAGTGTGCTTTGTTGCTTATTATAGGTCATTATGCGTTTAAAATGTTCGCGAGTATCGTGGAAATGTACAAAAACCCTATTGTGGCGTCATCTGACGAAAAGAGCGGAGAACTATACTAGAGCATGTAATCGCCAGACTAGCAGGCGGCGGCAGAGTGGTCAAAAGACAATCTCGTAGTAGTAGGTCTACTTGCATGTTGAGTAGCCGCCCTTGTGGTTGTAATTACTTAGCCTAGTTGACCCTGCCGGCCTGGTCAAGTGAAATTAGTAAGGAGACCACCCATTAACGTGCTCCACAGTCTTTAGACAGTTAAGACTATAGTCAAGACTGGAGAATTTGGCGAGACGCCCCTCTGGGAGGTCATAATCCTCAATGTTAGGTGTTAGCTCATTAACATCAGATACCATATTAACAACCCATTTAAAATGTTCATTTTAATAGCAACTCACCCTATTCTGACAAAATCCTATTAGCAGGTAACCTCTGTGTAAACCATACTGCAAACATCTGCTACTTCCAGCGTCTGCCTCGTGACTGATAGTGTACAACAAGACGAAGTGGGCAGAGATTAGAAAAAATGAAGCTCTTTATATAGCCGAGAGAGCAGCTAATCTGGATGTTCTAAGCTTGTTTTCACCTAGAGCTCCAACCCTCTTCCAGAGAGAATCAAATCGCTTTTCACCTGAACCCTTCCACCCCTAATCCATCAGCATGAAAAGAGAATTAACGAGTGTAACGTGCGCTACATGTATATGGGATTATAGCTGGTGAAGAGATAAAGCCGAGTCACCTGTGTATACAAAGACTACAGGGGGTGATTAACGACAGGTGTGACGCGCCAGCCCGTGAACGGATTAAGCCAAAAAAAAATAAAAAAGCATGTTTCAGGTAACATGGGCAGAAAGACTGGAGTCGGTAGGTCGGATTTTTATTTTATTTTATTTTATTTTTTTAACATGAAAGTACTAGCCATCCTCCGTGGAAATTCTAAAAATGACCCAAAAAGTATAAAAATATGAAATTTTCTTCAAACTTGCTTAAAAAAAAAACGTAGGGTCGACCCTGTTTTGCTAGGGTTGGTCGGGTGACCTGAAACAAACCTTTTTTTTTATTTGGCCTTATCTTTCAAGCTGACGCTTAAATTCAACTAGCCAGCCGCCGTCCACACCACTCACTGCGACAAGAGGAGGTGCTGTTGTTTTACACTTGAGTCGCTTACCACATGGTCTCTACCTCACAGACAGACACGCGCCCCCTGTAGCTTTTTTTTTGTTTTTTTTTGTATACACACGCTAATCTCATAACCCCCTTATCCGTTATACAGGTAACGAGTATTCTCTTTTAAAAATAGCTGCCAGTCAGCTTAGCTCTAGAAGCAAGAAGGCGTGTATAGGTGCCTTATAAGTCGGCAGGGGGTAAATACTAGTGAAAAAGGAAGGCAGGTGTGCAGGTAGCTTTTCTAACAGACACGTGTGTGCACTAAGCTGCTTAAGTCTAAACCCTCCCGCAGTAGTCAGGTGGCATGTGAAAACTTACTTAACTGATCTCTTACATTGAGTAGAGTCTCTGTGCTGAGAGAGCCTTTTCAGCCGTTTAAGAGGATTAACTAGGACAGGGTACATAAGGAGTGAAACGCCGAATAGCGGCTACTCAGTCTCGTGCAGCACAAGCAGCAGCATCTAGCAGCGGCTTCAGCAGCAGCTGCACGTGCAGCACAAGCAGCTGGCAGCGACTTCAGCAGCACAAGCAGCACGAGCAGCACAAGCCGTAGCATTTGTCAGCAGCATCCGTGACATCGTCAGCAGCAGCCCCCATGACCTTGTCAGCAGCACAAGCAGCCAGCAGCTGCTGACAGCTGCTTCAGCAGCTGCTGGCAGCTGCTGCACGAGCAGTAGCACAAGCAGTAGCATCTGTCAGCAGCAGCAGCAGCAGCACAAGCAGCCAGCAGCTGCTGCATGAGCAGCACAAGCAGCACAAGCAGCAGCACCGACAGCAGCAGCAGCAGCAGCAGCAGCAGTGTGGACCACTAAAGTCGAGATGAAGCCTAGTGACATTTGACATGAAGCTTGAAAAACACAGTGACAGGTGACATGAGCAATTCTTAAAATCGACATGAGATATGAGCATAATTAAGCGACATCGACATGCGCCATGGCTATTTTTTTAAGACAAACATCATATGTCATAGCCTCCTCATCCAAACCTCCACTAGTAGTGCTCTATAAGCGCAAGCTGTAAACCCTCTCCTCCCCTCGTGCACACAGGCGAATTATCAGAGTCAGCCAATGGTGTCAATACCCCTCTCATACAAGGGTCGGGCGCTGCTGGACTATAATAGATGAGTCAAGGACCGTTCTACTGAGGGTCAGGCAGGCTAAGTCGGACATTCAATGACAGGTAGGTCTTTGACAACCTTGCTTGAAAGTCTGGACAGCATTGACAGACTGGGGCATAAGGATCTCGCATGGTCAGACTTTCAAGCAAGTTTTGCTAAAGTCGCGTTATTGAATGTCCGACCTAGCCTGACCCACAGTAGAACGGTCCTTGACCCGTCTATTATAGTCCAGCAGTGCCCGACCCTTGGCTGAGAGCAGTTTAAGCGCCATTGGGTGTCTCTGATATTTGCCTCGGTGTAAGATGAGAAAAAAAGTCTGTTGAAAGACTATATTTCAAGCCAGAAAACTGTAATTAGCTTTCCAAGTTGTTTATTTAACAATATCTTAGCCTAGCAAGCAGCTGTCAGATGTCATCTAAGAAAAAAAAAATGTGAGCTGTTAATAGATTCAAGAGAAATTAGTTTACAAATAGCCCGTGTAAGTACGCCCATGTCTTGCTTATTTCTCATAGAGTTGTAAGATAGTCACATCATGATGCACATCATCATAAACGCGATCATGATACCTTTCATAGTAAGTAGACTCGCCTCTCTGCCCTCTCTTTTAGAGAGGGCAGAGAAGCGAGTCTCACTCTTAAAAACCCCCCCCCCCTCCCCCCCCTCCCCCCCCATGCATCTTAAAGAGTGCCCCCCAGAGTGCCCCTCTCCCCCTAGAAAAAAAGAGCCACATTTTTAAATTATTTTTTAGCAAGCTTTTTTCAGCTTGCTTTTTTTTTCTTTTTTTAAATTTATTTATCCATCAAAATCTCAAGTGACTTATTTTGAAAAGCCAACCTAGTAGTCACGTGACCCCCTTAAGTAGGTCACTTCCCGTCACGTGACCTATTTGAATTTCCCGCCAACATGGTGGTCACGTGACCCTCTTAAGTAGGTCACTTCCGGTCACGTGACCTATTTGAATTTCCCGCCCAAAGGTCACGTGACCGGAAGTAGGTCACTTCCGGTCACGTGACCTATTTGAATTTCCCGCCAAAAGGGAGGCCTCTCATTGGCTGCTTTTGAATTTCCCGCCAAAAGGGAGGCCTCTGATTGGCTGCAGGTCGATTGAGTAATAAACAGTACTTAACTATAGTCCCGTTCCGATACATACTATACTACTACAGTGGTATCATAGAAATAATGCATTTGCAAAAGCGTATAAAAATTCTAACATTTTAGCAATATGTGGCAATGTCACCAAATCCAAGTAAATGAACAGTATTTACAGATAAATAGCTGTGGTGTATTGGACTCCCTCACCCATTTCCCAGCCCTCACAATACCTGTTTTCAGCTCTATTATCCTTCTCTACTAAGGCAATCGGTTGATTTGAGACGTAATGTCTGCCCAGGCCTGGTGAGAAAAGCTTGGGTGGAGATGCCTTGCATGTTGATACTGGCTCTCCCAAAGTTCATAACAAAATAACAAGAATTAAAAAGTATGTAATAGTTGAATAAAACAAAGATGGATACATTCTAGCAAACAATTAAATGCTTGTCATTCACAACAGAGGCAATTTATCTACTTTTCTTTTATAATCTCTAAAAGTTGTGTCAAGCGGCCCTGATGCCTTCTTCCATAAATCCGACGGCAAATTCATATTAAGTCTACTCTTATTCCAGTCTTTTGTAGTTCCACTTGATCTTCCTTTATCAAATTTAGTTACATAATAATCCCAACATTGGTATTTATAGTGCACCAAATGGGCAGCATTCCGCAATAAGCGTACAGTTCTTCCTTTCACTAAGAAGCGGTGTATGTTTGTCTCTGGACGGACTCTCATGGGTCTCACCGCACACTTACCTAACTTAACATACCACCAGGTGTCAAACTCTATGTAGGCCTCGGCCACAGGGAGTCTGGGGCACCTGATGTAGCCGGAGGTGCCCATCACCTTGCTGTCCAGGCACACCTGGGCTATGGTGGAGGCATCACTGATCTTCTTGGTACTGTTCACCCACTGAGAAAACCCTGACATAAGTCCCACCACATTAAAGGTACCATTGTGAGCTGCAGGAAAGATGTACTCATCTACATCAATGTGAAACACCCAGTCACAAACCTGCCGCATGTGCAGAACCCCGTGCACCACAGCTTCTAGCTTAGGCTTCCTCCAAGGCCAGTCTACAACCAGCACCTGGGGGTACTTCTGCAGCTGAGACAGAGTGTTGTCAGTGCTGTTGTTGTTGTAGACCAGAAACAGTCCCACTCCTTGTCTGATGTGGTACTCTGTCCAGTCAGCAACCTTACCCTCCTCATTCTTCATCATAGTCATGATGCACACAGGTATCTTGGGGTGGTCTCCAATACTCAGGGGTGTCCTGTCACTCCACACTGCTACCGAGGGCACAACTGTACCGTCTGACAGCAGAATAGACAAAACATCTTCTTCATGAGTGGACGCTTGTTCCTCACACTCAAACATATCAGGACCTATCCTGTGTCCTGGCACTCTGCGGTTGTTAATGGTGCAGTTTGTAAATGTAACCTCATGTCTCCTGAAACCAGCTGTAAAAAGTATGTATTTCCCCCGGCTTAACACAGCCACGGAGCAGACCAGGTAGTCTCTTTGTTTGTTGCTAGTTACTGTTATTGAGAAATGTCTAAGCCACGTTTTTCCTTTAAAGGGCAACAGTAAATCATTTCTGGTGTGCTTTTGAAAAACACCAGGTAATTTAATGATGCCAGAAAGGCTAAATATGATTGTGGCCGTGGTAACCACTAATCTTCGGAACTGCCTACGCCTGGCCATTTTGACCTTGGAATCTCCTGGAAAAAACACACACAAAAAATCACAATTTGGTGACAAGTATTAAAGGCAGTAATGTCTTGCAATTAACAAGTATTAGAGGGTGTCATCTAATAATCACAGATAAGAGTCAGATTCAGAATAAGAGTCAATGCTGACAGAACAATGGAAAGAGAAAGACACAAGTTATATCTCCTCAGGTGGAAAGTCTCCTCCTTCAGTGTCACTGACTGTAATGATAGACCAAATCACAGCAGAAATAAATGGAGAAACGAAATACAGCAATTTGTGTTTCAGTTGGAGAACCAGAATGTCAACCAGAATGACAGGATCACATCGCTGGAGAACCATCTTGCAAGTAATAATGCCACCGCGGAAGGAATAGACACAGATATTGGCCTAATAACCAATGACAAATAAGAGACTTAAATGAGATGTGGAAAACAAAATTTAAGGTCTTTGTGACAGACAGACTGACCAAGGTACCTTGATTACATCAGCGGCAACCTGAGTGGGATGAGAATTGACACCAGGAGAAGTCTCCATGAAGAAATAGTCTATGCAGTGGACAAAATAAGTGGGAACATAAAAAAAGTAGAGAAAGTCCTCCATGAAGAAATAACATCAGAGATGAGAAAAGTTCAAGGATCTGTAACAGGATACAGATGTATTATAGATGATGAACTGCTTAGCTGTATGGAGAAGTAGTTTTAAAGATTCCAACCTGAAATACACTAATTCTGAAGTGTTTCCAGTTAATACACAAATATATAGTGCACAAACTATGAGATCATGATCACAATCCTGTTGTAGTATATTGTCCTGAAGATTTTTGTCTGTATGATGAGCTGTTATGCCCCTTTGTACTGAGTGGGATCCCACTGGTGTGGAGCCACCATTCTCTCAATCTATGGGAGACCTGTGTATTGAAAATATTATTGTTTAATCCAAAAACGATAGCATTGAGAATTGGAATAGCCACTAAATATGTGTTTATACACCTTTCCCATGTTAAAAACTATACCATTATCGAATTGCTCCTTATTGTTTTTGGGAGGCATGTTAATCTGGCCTATTGTTATATTGTATTCCTGAGGGTTAACCGTATATTGATGAAATATTGTACTCTTTATCTGACATGTTTAATCCGTCCTAACCTTGGAGAGATATATGGAATGTAAGTTGATGCATGTGTCCTACTATTGCTAATATTACTGACTATGTCAAATTAGGGGATGAATTTTGCTGCTCTTTATGGGGTAACAATGAAAGGCTCTACCGGCCGACTGCAGATAAGGCATCCTTAAAAACAAACTATTCCGTGATTTTAGGACTGACTCGTCCTTGGCATCAGTGGTACAAGTAACAAAGCTGGTACCTGGTCACACTACAGATGAGCTGGTAAGCTGTGTTGGTGTCCAAAAGGACCAGGATGGTTGAACATGAGGGTTCGAAACTCAATGAGCATTGGAAGGTTAACATACATACTTGGAAAACGCTACCCGGGGAGGAGTTCCAATTTGTAACTCTAGTAGCAAGGTGGCAGAAGGGTGCGGAGTTGGGGTCAACCTGACTTGCACCAAAGAGGATGGTTCCTGTTGATACCTTTATTGAATATAATTATAGTAAATTGAACAGACTAACTAGAAAGAGTGCATACTCTTTATCTCAAAAAGATTTAGGCGGTTCTAAATGGTTCTGTACACTGGGCTTACAACCTTGGTACTGGCGGATCAGAATGGAACCTAAACAATGAGAGAGGAGTGTATTTCTACACATATGGGGTTATTTGAGTTAAGTTTCATGCCATTTGGGCTGTGCAATGCCTAAGCAACATTCGAGCCTATAATGTAAACTACTTTTAGCGGGCTACTTTGGAAGAAGTGTCTGGTATATTTGGATGATATCATAGTGTTTGAAAATTTTGTGGAGGATACTCTACTAAACCATCAGGCTGAGTTGAAACAAATTATGTCTTATGGACTTAAATTGAACCTTCTAAGATCTGTAGAACTGCAACCTAAATAGGTCTGAGTGTATACATGTATAGTATAGTGGTCATGTCTTTGGACTTGCGGGCAGAAGATTGTGGGTTCAAATCACCATAAGGCTGAACAATTTTTAGACAATGATATCTTATGAGTATAAAAATAGATAAGTTACCCTTAGTTCTTACGAGATACTTCCCACAGGTGTTCCACTATAGCCTACCTGTTAGGGCAGAGTTTATCAGATTGGAGGATTTACTAGCCTAGGCTCAAATCCACTAAAGACAGTTTATAAAAGGTAAACCACCCCCACAACCTCCTACCAGAGTTGACCTAGTTCATACAATTGGGGCTGAAGCTCGTTGCCTGCTTCATGACGTCCTTCCCCCAGATGCTGTACAGAGACACTGTCAGTGGTACCAGAAAGTACATTATGAACAGATTCAGCTTCACCTTTGGACATCCTCTACGCCATCAAAATAATGATGCATTACACTTTAGTACTTTGAGAAAGACTGTTATTCCTGACACTTAAAAATTTGGCAGAAATAAACGCTGAACTGCCAAAGGCACATAGGTCAGTAACTCCAGATGATACAATCACAATCTCCCTTTCACTTTCTGTGAGATGTACTTAACGCTCCCCAATCTCTTGACAAACTGGCCAGACTCCATGAACACCCGGTGTAAAGAAGGGACTGAAGAAATTTGCTCTAAGAAGGCTATACAGTACCATTACCTAGACGTGGCTCTTATACTTCAGGACTCCTACACCTTCAATATTACCAGAATTAAACTGGTTGAGACATTGGGCAGTTGAATCTGGTGTGAAAAGTCCCCCTTTGGTACTATCGTAAGGATTTCTGTTTTAATTCTGTATCACAGTTTGGGATTGAATATTAGCAAAGCTAAACTAATTGAAACATTAGCCATAGAATCTGGTATCAAATGACTCCCTTAGGTATTACCAGATGACAGTTATTAGATCATCAATGAATAGTATTAAGTACGTACCCACCGTCAATGAGGTGGACATGCTCATTCAAAATGTATGTATAAATGTGTTGTAACTATGTGTATCAGAATTTGATATAAGTCCTGTTTCTTTTAGATCACTTCCATTTTGTTATGTTTTAATAGCTATGGAATGTGATGAAACAAAAAGAGGAATATAACAGGATGTAAATGGAACATTACTCTGAACTCTAAGAATTGGAAACTGATCTAAGAGTGATTTCCTCGGAACATCCATTAACTACCTTGGTAGGATTATCTATACTGATGGCATTAAGGCTGATCCTGAGAAGTCGGATTATGTATCTAATTGGGAGAATACAAATGGTCCGAAGTAGTTTATTGTGGTTCAATATAAAAAGAAATTTAAGTATTTCCTGTGTTGGGGGGGGGATACTTTGAACCGATTATCTATCCTTTAAATTTGCTTAATCTTAAGGTGGAGGGTATGATTAAATGATGGTTTACCCAACTATTGCTACTTGATAATTGTCCGATTGAAGATCTGTAAAAATTGACATGTAGCTAAAGATCCCCTAATTGCAGATGCACTAAAATATGATTGAGCAAAAATGTCTAGGTGCCCGAAAATTTAGCTGCGTGAAAATATCTACATTTACAGTATTGCCTGAACTATCACATGATGGAAAACGTTTTCGTTCATTACCTATGTATAAGTGTTTCATTTTGGGAAAAATAATACAGTTAGATGTATATGATTGAATACTTTGTCAATTTTACCCAATAAAAGTAGAATTTCATAAATAATGACTCCTGCTCCAGTGTTACATTGTGTATTTCATTCATGGATATCAGGCCCGTGGATGCTTTGGAAAGTAAAGAGCTTATGATAACTTTTAAGGTGATACTACTGGCAGATGGTTTCAAACAAGTAGTGAGATTCAACAGAGACATCTTAATAATTGTAAAATGTTATATGCCATGGTCGTCCTAATGCATGAATGCAGTCCTGGTTGGTTACTCGAAAGGGGTTGCATATATAGGTTTACCTCAATAGAACCTCACCACTCTGGGAAGGAAACAACAAGTCTCCTGAGGCACAACCTTGGTCGGCCATTGGGACTTGTCTTCTAGCCATTATGTTCAAAATCTAAGGTGTGGAAACACTCATTAGATCATTTTGTTTAATGATATAAAGGAGATTACAGGCATAAAACAAAATTGTAAGTGCATATAACAAGTTTATAACATATTTTTATTACACAAGGTGATTTTCTAAAAAGATGATACAATCAAAAGTATACAAGGCCCCAACATAAATACAGATTCCTAAATCAACAATGCAAATAACACGGTATGTACTGAACCCATCATGTACAGGGCGTAGACGTATTAATAGCAATGGGTTATAGCACATTACATCAGTTAACAGGACATAATAGGAGTCATTGGTATGCAGCGCAAAATACAAAAGTAAAGGCAGAGAAAGCAAATCAAAGAACTGAGTCGACATGTAATAGTGTGAAAAATGTAATAAAACTCAAGTATGAAGACATATTTTACATTTTCGCCTATGTTAATGAGGCATTAACATGTATATATTGGGCGAGTTGGTCCCCCTCTCTGTAGTAGCCACTGCTGCCTGCAGAGGGAGTGTTGGTATAGGGCACTAGCAGGATGCAGTAATTCTACCTTGTGAGACCTTTAGCTGAAGCTGGTTCCTGTCATGTCCAAAATCGGAGTTTTAGGGGTCATAAACCTTTCAGTTATAGCCCTCTATTGTGGGTCCTTAGGTCATCTGTTCAGATTGGGGGAGTGGTTAGGACTCTGGCCTACCAATCAATGGGTCATGAGTTCAAATCCATGTCTAGGCTTTTTTGTTCACACATAATTTTAACATGTATTTTTGGTAGATCAAAAATTGTGATAGTATACAATTCGTTTTTAAAGATCCTTTACACAAGATCAATATTTATAGTGTAATCTAAAATCAGTTGAATCAGTTGTATTTGAATATTTCTCATGCCACCTGGTTGCATTGGGGGAGTGGTTAGGACACTGGCCAATCAATCCAGGGGTAATAAGTTCAAATCCATGCCAAGGCAACATATCTTTTTTTATAGTTGGTAAGAAATAGTAATATACTTCACAAAGAAAACCCAATGCAACAATACAAAACCATTTTAGATCTTAGATTTTAGGTGTTAAAGATCTTTACAACCGAGTTGTATACTATCACAATATTTGACCTACCAAAATACATCTTAAAATTGTGTGTGAACAAAATAGCCTTGACATGGATTTGAACCCATGATGCATGGATTGGTAGGTCAGAGTCCTAACCACTCCCCCAATCTGAACAGGTGACCAAAGGACCCACAATAGAGGCATATACTTGAAAGGTTTATGACCCCTAAAACACCAAATTTCGGTCATGACAGGAACCAGCTTCAGCTAATCAGCAGGCTTCTATAACTTGCAGAGGAAAGAGCACTGGTACCAGACAAGATGGCGCTGTACAGTGATCATCTAGCTAATGCGGAATAGGTTCTGGTGTATGCGTTCCCCTCCAGGTGGTTGTGTATGGCTCGCAGCTGGCTGCCTGGAGACGCGCACTGTTGGATCTTTGAACTTACTTATTATGAACTTTCGTTTCATTGTTGTTATTAAAGAGGGCAGGTTCAGCCATACGCATAACTGCCATTACATATGTCTTGTCTTCATATGATCATACTATATATATTCTATTCCACTATATGGTACGTATGTAGTGTTTGTACTAGTTTACGGTAGCGTCAATATACTCATATTGAATACTTTTGTAAAATGAGATGAGTATCTGATGTTTAAGGCTTAGAGTATGACATGTGCTTAGCGCTTTTTTTTGTCAGAAATATAAAACCAAAATGTAACAAATGTGTAAGAGGCAGATAGCAGTTTTGTTAATATTTATTTGGAAGCCTTATTGTTATATACAAATAATTGATTAAATATAGCTGAAGCATTCTTTCCTAGAATATGTTTGGACAAAATACTGAACTTCAAAGTTTCAACCTTGAATAGCCTTCGGCGTTGGATTTTGCCAAAATATAGACACAAAGACATTTGAATTAAATAAAACTGTAACTCAGATGTCAGTCATGTCCTATTTTAGCTTAATTAAATGGTGAATTGTGGCAGATATCAGGGCTATTTTAGCTGATTCCGACAGGCTCGGGGGGGGGGGGGGATGTGGCCCCATCAATTTTACCAGCAGCCAAGAAAAGCTGTTATCAGTCCCCCCCCCCTGCCGTAGGCCTACTCACCGACCTAGACCAAAGCTTCATGGACAGAGCGCGGGAGTGTCAGTAGGGCGGGCCAGCATTTGTGTGACCCCATTGCCACTTCGTTACATCACCATGGTAAAGCGCCTCCCGACCTACGGGTGGGCTGTGCAATCACCTAACTCTCCAAGCAGATTCTCTCGGAGGGGCTCTGTTCCAAAGTTTAGACTCGAACATCTCCATCATTTAAAGTAATTTTGATATGATATTTGACAGGAGTTTTGTTTTGTGTATTAGCTATGCGATGTTGTACCATTCTACAATGTTAGTGTTATACTTTTTTTTTTTTAAGGTGTTGCTGGAGATATCAAACCCTTGAAATATTAAATGAAGTAACATTGGAGGAAAAATCGAGTAAGCTTTGAATAAAATACAAAAATGTACCTAGCCTCTTTTGCTTTACCTGTTCCTGTCAAGCACTCAAGCCTAATTAAATGGGGTGGTACCAGTGAACCAACTAATGCCGTTTTATATATAGGGGAATAACTGCATACCAGAAAGGGGAAAATTTGTCCACTTTTCCACAGATTTTTCAAAAAAAGGTTATTCATTACACACATGGTGAGGAGAAACAATGTTTTTTTTTTGATTTGCCTGATACATAAACTTGCACCGAGGGAGACACGTCAACATCAGCTGTAGCTCAACTCATGCCTGAATACACATGACTGAAGATAAACAGAAATAAGTTCTCCTGATGCACGTTTTCCATCAACTGATTCTGCACTTGAAACATAGTGAACTATATATGATGTATTGGTATGTTCTCTTCGGATCACTAGTCAAATCATAGCTGCTTAAATCAACTGTTAAGAGCCATCATGCAATGCTCCACTTGTGATACTGCCTTTGCCCTGTTCTATTATAGATAAAGCTGCACTCAGGGACACATGGCAGACCTGCAGCTCCAACCATGCCTGGATGAACATACATAAAGTCACCTTATGGCAAGTTTGCTTTCAACTGATTCAATATTTAAGATATTCAACTATTGATATATTGCATTGGTGTAGGAAAAGGGGGGGGGAGGGCCTGGGCCCCCTGATCAAAGAGGAGGAGGGCCTGAATATGTTCACCTCCCCCCTCAAAAATGTCACTTTTGTGTGTTTTTCACCTTCAAACAGCTCTGCAATGACAATGCCTGCAACAATCGAGTTATCCTTGTTTTCATATAACAGTGATCAGTCCAGGCTTTCAGAAAAATGTAAAATCTTGGTTGTACAGTGGATATTTCTCAATTTATGACCCTCCAAATCGCTAAAATACCCCCAAACTGTGCATTCAGCCTATCTTTACATTATTAATAACTGTCCCACATCAAGAGAAATAGTCACGCTCCTTCCTAATCATGGTTTTCGATTAGTCATATATATGCTGTCCAACAGAATCAATTTGCTTTTTGAGATATCTGTCTTAGAATTTACATTATACCTGAAATGGCCCTCATGTAACTGCCGACACTTTTACTTTAGGACCATCCAGTGCAGGGTTTGCGCTAGCCATTCGCCCGATCGCCAGTGGCAAATTAAACCTTAATCTGGCGAACCTTCCTTCTATTGGATTTGCCAAACTGGTGAATTCTCCCAGAGATTGCCATGGGAGGGCACTTGGAAACACCTCATGTGATAATTTTAGCTTTCAAACGATATATATATCGTTGGAAAGCTAGAATTCTGAAACAACAGCCATGATAATCTAATCTCGATAATCAACGATGCAGAAAATTATCGATTTCATCTAAATATATAACTAGAAATAAAATCATTTAATTCCCCCAACTCTGACTAGTAAATTCTCCATTTGATGCTGACTCCCTGCAACCCCTCTAATCGACTGTGCAATTGTCCAGTTGTCCATGTTTCTTTCATAATGGAAATGGAGGACTTTATAAAAGAAAGATATATGACACATCTAATACACACTACAGCAGTTACTGTTAAGCATCATAGGATGAAACCAGGAGTTTTTGTAATTCACCTATGTGTGCGATGAAAAACGTTCTGTTACAGAACGATTCTATACAATTAAGATATATAATCTAATCTATTATAGGTACATGTAGTGTGGTTTCACAATACACTACTTATCCTGTGATTCCCAAAACACAAGGCTATTCTTTTGCATTCAGGGGGCCTTGACAAATTAAATTGTTGTAATTGTCATATTATGCTACTTACATCCCCTCAACCCAACGATTACATCGCTCAAAAAACGTTATTGTATGTTTTGAAAATGTATCTCCCCCTCATGGCACATTTCCAGTTTATTTTTGCCAAATTTACAAAACCCATAAGGGGTGCTGTTTGCACGTATTGTACAGTCGCGATAAAAAGCACATGGTCTTAAAAGAGTGACGGTCTTGTACTAGCACCTGGGGTTTGCAAACTTTTCTCACACATTATAACAAGATCTTGGATAAATAAGTGCCTGTCCTGTATTAAAGCCAGGGGTACCCAGGTGGGAGCAGCCCAGCACAGTATCACAACGCTACAGTACTCAATACAAAAATGATAGGTAGGGGCCCTGAAATTAGTAAATATAAGATTTAAAAGATTTCTAGCTTTTCTTCATTTTAATCTGGCGAATTCATATTCAGTCTAGCTAACCCATGTTGGCACTAATTTCCCAGACTGGCCAACCCCTAAAGGGTCCTTGCGCTAAGCCAGCAGTGGCCTACCAGTTAGGGGCTCCTAATATGGACTTTACATTCAAAAGTAGGGGACTAATGCATATTAACACAGGGAAAAATGTGTGAGGCTACACCCATTTTTGACTTCTCCAGGCCCTAAAATTGATTTCGGAATATAATAAAAGTGGCGGCAGTTACGGTAGGTTTCCTCTATAAATCTAGAAATACACCTAGACTATCATTTCTAAGACATTTATACTCATGAGAGGTATATGTTCATTCAATCTGGACAGGATTTGCAGCCTAATCCCTCGCTCTTGTGTAGTGGGCCAAAGAGGCGCAACATTCACGTAACTGCAGACACTTTTACGTAACTGCCGACACTTTTAATCTGGTCTATTCCCAGGAAACTGGGGTGAGGAAGGGTGAGACTAGTGCGAGCATGCCCTTAGAGCAAGGTAGGGTGAGCATTGTGAGAAGAAGCACACCCTATGTGCTAGACTGGGCAAGCCTTGTGCCTGTAGCCTCCTGTTCCCAGACCCACGCTGAGGTTGACACTCTGGTCTTTGTGCTGACACACCACCTTACCCAAGGTCTCGCAAGCATGCACACTAGTAGTTAGTAGTAGGTTGTGTATTGACATGGTGGATAAATAGAGGTTCCTTTATATGGCCACCCAACACAGATCCGAGAGTATAGTGGTCATCACTGGTGCTTTGTATGTCAAAGGTCCAGGAATACTAGGCCATGGCAACCTACCCACCATTTTTTCTTTAATTGTCTATTTTTTCTAACCTAACTTTACAATTGTCAACAAAATACATCTCACCTGTCTATTTTTCTTAAAACAAGGGGCAACTGGGAGAACTCGCATCGTAGCTGCATGAGGGCTAGTTTCATTATGCTACTGCAAGCCCCTGTTGCAACTCTTCCACAGTGCCACACAGTCCCAGCCATCAAGCCTGGATTTGGGCATCATGGCAGAGAGTTGGATAGGGCTGGCACAAGATTCAGGCTTGTGTGAGGGCAATACTAGGAAAAAAAGGTTAAAACATTCCAATATACAATACATATAGGTTCCTTAGATATCACAACCCTGTACCCACATGGTAGTCTAGTGGTCATCACAGTTACCTTGTATCCCAAAGGTCCAGGGATCGTGACTCAGCCATGTCAACCTTCCCATTGTTTTATCTCAAATTTTCTACTTTTTATGAAGAAAAAATGGTGGGTAGGTTGACATCACCGGGTCACAAACTCTGGACCTTTGGGGTACAGGGCGATGGTGCTGACCACTATACTACAGTGTGGGTGTGAGGTGGTGAAAAATTAACTGATATATATATATACTGCACATTGGACAACCCCATACATTGTGTAAGCACTTACCCACCTCTCACCAAATTCCCCCACCACCAACTAGTCACTAGGTGAGATTGGGTGGGCATGTGGAGGGGCTAGGCCACCTCACCTAAAGCTCACACTATGTCACCCCTTGAGCTAGGCACAAAAGTAGCTCGCCCTAGCGGGCACTAGCATGTCCTAGCCTTACCCCAATTTCCTGGGTTGTAAAAACTTCCTGATGCTGTAATATTGTGCATGCCCTGTAAATCTCAAACCAACTTTGGGAAATCGACATTACTACATAATATAGTGTGTTTAGAAGCAGTTAGACATGTTTTAGTTTACTACCAGCAGCTCCGCTGCCGGCGCGGGAAATTCGTGCAGACAGCGTTCGTCTGACATAGTAAACTGCACTGTGGGAATGCCTTAGTATATCGCAAATAGGGTCGTAGTGGCGTGAAACATCAATCTCCTAGCAGATGTTTAGGCCTCTTGTTTTCTACAGTTGAACGCATAGAGTATGATGGAGAGTGAGCAGATGAAGTGCATTCTTGGGTAGGCTCCCGATTTCCCTGTTGATTTTTAATAAGGCTTGTTCAGGTGGGTCAATCCCTTGGTGTAAAAGTAGCTAGGTTTTCATCAGGTTTTTGCCATAAGACCATGATAGCATACACTTTCCAACAAAGCTAAGAAAATAGGAGGGTCTCGAGCTGTTTTCTAAGATTTTAAAGCCTTAAGTCAATGTCACATATAATAGGAGTATATAGTGTTTTGCCACATATGTACATAAAAGAGTATTGATAGCTAAATTTTGAACATAATATGGTCCCCCGCATATTTCTTAAGTTTTTGTCCATTGAAAAAAAATGTTGAAAGGAAATAGAAATATATTAAGGGCTAGTCATGTATGACTTCTGAATGAGAGCCTCTCCCACAGACTCCATAGCACAGTGGCAGAATGCAAACCTTCATATCTAAAGGTTGATGGTTCATGCCCCAGTTAGGCAACACCTTCGTCCATTTTAGGACATTTTGGAAAAACCTTTTCCAATATGAGACAAAGGTCCCCTGGTGGTCTATGTTCAAACTAGGAATGTATCTGAGCGGAAAACTGCAAAGTAGACAAAAATGATATCATATTGACACACGTTAATAGGTGTTTAAGAAAATACAGCAGAAAATAGTCGTTCCAAAAGTAAAAGTGTCGGTAGTTACACAGAAATTTATTCATTGCCATACAAACTTTAATATCAATGATATAAACATTTTCTCTACACAGTATGATGCTATGTGTTGTAAATTCCTATACAAGTTTAAATTTTAGTGATTTTTCAGTTTTTCAGGGTTGACTAAGAATTGGTAACTGCCGACACTTATATTTTGTAAAATATACTACTTTCACTCAGTCAATCATCTCCATATTTTAACAGAGAATGCCCCTTAGGGACTTCTACCTCAATTTTCCCGAGTTTCTTCATATTTGGAGGAATACCATTTGGCATAAAATGTGTGATAAGTGGTGTGTTTTAAGGTTAAAATATACGTCCAACCTGTTTTGTACATAAACATATAGAATAGATAGCTATGGAATGTGTTTGAGATATGTAGCAGAGGTTATGCCATGTGATAACCAATGCCGTAACTGCAGACACTTTTGCTCAAAAAATAAGCTTGTTTTACAAGATTACCTTGAAAAGAACCGTATCTTTGTATTTAAAATAATACTTACTTGTTGACATGTTGAAGATAGCACAGAGTGATTTCTATGGTAAAATTTACAGTTTTGAGAAAATTAGACTAAAGTTGGTGATTTAGTGGAAATATTTCACTGTACAATATTTTCGCAAAGTTTGATGAGCGACAAATCAAAAAGTTTATAGTCAAGTGTTTTAAAACTTGGTATTACACATACTAAGGCTACTTGTAAATTAATTTAGTAGTCACTGTGGTGCTGTAATAGCTTTGGGCGTAACTGCTGACACTTTTACTCTACGATATGTTCGGCTGTCAATCAAAACTGCACCCCTAGGAGTTAAAGCATGCAATTATTGTTTTCAGACACCCAAGATATGTCTTTCAATACAATTAACTTGTATAAAGATGAATTGAGTTCTTTGAGTTTGGGGTAGTGAGGCCTAGGGCCTCAATCAGAAGTAAGGGTGGCGGGGGGGGGGGTTAAACACTTTTTAATGCATTTCCAATACAACTGTTTCTCGAGGTAACACAAAATAAGCCCCTTTTCTCCATTATCCGCTCAGTAGGCCAATGGTAATATGTATCAATATACCAAATCGAACATTCTGCAAAGTCAAAATCTTGAAAGCTCTTGAACAGCTGAATCACCTTATGTCAATGCTGTTATTGAAGTATTTTTTAGAACAAATTATCTTTATTCACTCGAATTAAATACGTCGTCTGGTTTACAATAGTTTCCTTTGGTTTTCCTGGTATGTATTATACATGATTTTCTTTACACAGGTATCGTGATCGTACAAAGGTTAAATATGCTATATGAGTGAAAAAAAGAATGGCAGGAACATCAGCAAGCTGTTGTTACGTCCCTACCATGTATGCACCGCGATCAAACATTCTGGAATAACTGTTCTTGTATGAGGCAATAGGCGTTACAATTCTGCGAGACACTTTAAATACAGAGGTGTGCTTTATAAAAAAAAATAATTAGAGGTCATACAAGTGTTTTGGAGGAATTTGGTTTAACATTCTTTGTTTAGCTTGCGATTTGAATTCATTAAAATTATCTAGCTTTCTTATATCACAGTCAAGGGTGTAGGGGTTTCATATGCGTACAACACGAACACAGGTTCCAAATTCGGTTTGAATGCAACAGGTCTTTATTCGATCACAGCCTCAAAAGTACACGAAGGTTTCTCACTCGGTTCACTTGGTCTTTCAACCATTCGAAGACACACAGGATTCTATCGATAGTTCGAAGCATTAGCGATACCAGACAGTTAAGCTCTGTGCCAGCATGGCTGGTGCAGAGTCCATAACGTGGGAGGGGTGTAGGTGCCCCTGTCAAAGCGAAGGTACGAAAGGTGCGGGTCAGAGCTCGTCCTAGGACTAACTGGTGAGGTAGCCAACCTCGGCCTCTTATATACCCTGAGCGCGGACCAAGCAGTGTCGACGTGGCACTCCTCCGTAGCGCCGTCTGGAGTGCCCTGCCTGGCTCCGCTACCGGATAACCGAAAGGACATGGCTCAGGTGTTGCCACCTAGTGTCCGTTGGAGGCACTTACCGCTCTGACTCCACGGACCTTATATGTACACGTATTATTCGTGCCCCTACATCACCCCCACCAGATTATAACTAGGGTCGAAATACATCTGATATAATATAATATACTCGAATATGGGAGAATAATATCAGTGTACATGATGACAATACCGGGGTACATTTGAAGGTACGATATACGTTTTTACACTTACATGTAGAAAGTACAAATACAGATTTTAGATTTTACCTGTTACACCAAACAACACTTACATCTCTATGTACAAAACAGGGATCTTATAGATCCAACACTATAACGACAAGATAGATACGTGAGTATCCATCTTTAATAAAGATATGAATATATACGAATATATGTTCTATACTACTTCTAACTATAGTGATCACAGTTCTGTATGGTTTTCGTTGAGATACAATAATGGTTACTACATTAATCATTTTGAGGTAAGTTGAGATTGCACAATATGTGACTTTTTAGGACAGAATGACACAGAAGTAATGGCTCGAAAATATTTATGTGGGCGAACATGTCCCAGGAGAGGTAATTACGTGAACTATTGGAATTATGTAAAATACTTGGAACCAACATAGTTGTGACATTAACTCTTATAACCAAGGAATGTAGTAATAATAGCCTCCATATGAGGCAACCAATATATACCTTTATATCTTTAACAATAGATATACTTTCGAAATCCGAATACCAGTGTTATGTCCAAAAAGAAAATTTTTGGAGATAAAGGTAGGTATCGAACATTATGTACAGTTTTGGTTCGAATCATAGTATGTAGTATCAGTTATACTACTTAAAGTATGAACACCCCGTTTTTTTTTTGTTTTTTTTTTTTGTTTTTTTTTTAGACAACGAAAACATTTCTTGACAATTATGCATTTTCCACCTGGCTTATGTTTACCTTCGAATCATGACCTTAATCATGGATGTTTTATAATAACAACACAATTATTACAGTATCATCGAAGCACCATATGCACAAGTCATCAATCACACAATCGAACAGCCGAACACCCAAGTTAGCTTATAAGTCCTTCAATACGCTCTGGAGTTCTTCGAGTGACCCACTCCATTGGGTGAGTCCTATACCGAATACCCGAATGAACTTAACGTTCAGGACCTTCATAGTTTTGGCCTGATCGTCAAGAGTATCTTCTGCAGCTTTCTGCAGACAACGAGCTGTTGAGAGTTCTTTCTTCGATTGTGCCAGCTGCTTGGTGAGTTCGATCACCTTATCTGGCTCCGATTGTTCGTCAATACGTTGCTGCTCGAAGATCTTCCTCAGCCTCTCGACCTCCTTGCCCTGCATGGTGATGGCATAGTCGGCTGATGCTTTCGCCACACCGGCTGCATATCGTTGCATGCCAGCCAGGTGTTCCTGCAACCATCGTTCGTATAGTGCTTTATGCACCACCGCATCCGGAGCCTTTGGAGGCTCGAAGTAGTCCTTCGGAATCTGGATCTTGGGCCGAATGTTTTCACCACTGATCATCAGATCATACCACTGGTTTGGATCCACTGCTGGTTCCTCACGAACACTGGGCTTATAGGGCACAGTGGCAGTAGTAGTAGTGGTGAGTAGGGTGGCTGCAACAGTTGCTGCCTTCCCTCCTCCAGCAGTTGTCGTTGGTGTGGTGGTGACTGGGTTCGAAGTGGTCACTGGAACCGGGTCCACCACAGGCTCAGTTTTTATGGATGTCGAATCCGCACTAGTAGCAGGGGTTTTACGCCCCACTGACTTTGTAGAACTGTCAGCCCTTGGTTTCACCTTGTCTTCTGCCCGAGGAGTGAGGTTGGTGGTCTTCACCACCAAGTCCTTTTTCCCAGGCAGTACAAAGTGATCCGAATCCGCCATCTCCACGTCCCGTGAGTCTGGTTGGCGGATGGCATCCATCACAGAGATGCCCGTAGGGAGATTTTTGTACGGATCCTTCTCAGTCTGTACCTCCGGACCAGGGAAGTCCATTGAAGGGTACTCGGCCTTACTGGCCAAGTTACCAGGGGTCAGAGGACGAAGGGTTTGCAGCTGGGAGCGACCCTTGGGGGCTGAGAAGTCCGGACCATAGTTAGGACGCAAGTCCTTCAGTGGGGACCGGTGCTCGATTGTTGTCGCGCGCCCTCGTGCTGCAGTTGGAGCTCTTGGAGCTGGAACATCCGACTTGACCTTTTTGCAGTCAGGTTCGGAAGTCGCTGGACTCCTGTTCTCACTTCGTTTCCCCGGAAGGGGGTTGGCCGCTCTCCAGTCGTACAATTGCTGGTACAAGGTGTCGTTCAGGTCCAGTCGACCACATCGATCAGTACGCTGGAAGACAGCTGACTGTTTCGAATTCCGGGTTAATTGGACCTTTCAGAATTGGAAGGTCTCAATCGTAATGGTTTCGAATTTGACTTTGTCCAGACCTGCCACCAGGGATGCATGGAGATCTCCAACGTTCTTTCTGGCCAACATCATGGCTTGGCCATGACATTGTATCAGGTGCTCGATCATTCGGCCTCTTCTAGGGGTCCACATTCCCGAACACTTTTTGTTTGATTTGCCGATATCAGCGCAGACATACATCGCATGGTGATGCATGTGCTTCTCCACGAGATGTCGCATGAATCGAAGACGAGTAGGCATGGGGCGGTTCTCGTGTGCGAAGTAGACACGGCAGGAATCGAATGGGCCGTCCTCCCTTACCCCTTCTTGGTACCGGGCCATCGCCCAACGTATTTTGGGGCGGCCCTCATGGTTGTAGTAAGTCTCAGGGAACTGTTTTCGATCCAGCAGCCGACCGAACCAGTTTTCTGTCCATGACCAGGAACTGGGTGAGCCCATATTGGATCTCATCCATTCTTCGTCATCAGACAATCCTTCAAGGTCCGGTTCTTTGGGACACGAATACATATCTCTCGATCGCTTGCAGTGTTCCATGCACTCGGGCCTAAACTTCTTGAAGCCCCCACTGGCATTGCGCCAAATCATGTCCTCCACCCGAGAACTTGGGACGTCTGCTGAGGCACCTGCCCCTGCAGCTGCAGCTGGAGGGGGCGACGAAACCACTGGTGGTGTGTTCGATTGCCCTTACTCGGAGGACGTAGACGGAGATGCAGGTACCTTGACCTGCACTGGAGTTTTAGTCGGAGTTGCTGGAGGGGTCGAATGCGTCCGGGTGGGTGCCCTAGGAGGCGTCGAAGGTGTAGAGGCCGTACTGGATACTACGTCCACCAACCTCACGGTTGGGGACATATTAATCGCAGTAGTTTGGGGAGGCGAAGGATGAGGTACACATGGCTGTCGTGCCTCATTCTTCTTTGCCTTCCGTTTCTGGCTCTTTGGAAGTTCGAAGGGGACCTCCTCCAGATCCGAAGCGTCGGATACGGATCGTCCTTTTTGTTGTGGATTGGGGTTCTTACGGGACTGGGCTCGAGTCATTGGCGTTCTGGGGGCAGTTTGCATAGCCTCCAGAGTTAGCCGTAACTGTTCATTGGCTGCCCTGAGTTCATCGGATTCCCTAACCACCTGAGCATAACGGGCTTCTTGCTCAACTGATCCTGAGGTATCCGAATGGATCTCCCGCGGAGCCAACTCCACGCCAGCTGAATCTTCTTCGAATGGGACTGGTAAAGGTCCCGGAGCTTTCGGAAGGGATTCGGATGGGGACTGAGTAGTCCCGGTGGTCGTAGTTGGTTCTTCGAATGACGTTGAAGCCGACTGGGAAGTACTCGAAGAGCATTCGGACTGGACTGGGGCAGGTTCGGATATCTCGGACTTAGGCGGAGTCTTGGGAGGAGTACTGCCATTAGAAGTTTTACGACTACCTTTGGTCTTGGAGAATTTCTTTTTCTTCCCCTTCGTACTGGTTGTGCTCCCGACACTTGAGGGCACTGCTTCCTCCATAGCTTTGGCTTGTTGGAGATGCCGAAAGTTCGTACCACATTCTAACAGAATGTCACTGAAGACTCCATTCTTAAAAGCCCCTCGAATCGCCCCTCCATAACTGTCTAACCAGGTGGGATCGTAACGATAGAAACCCTCCTCTCCCAGCCTGTCCAACATCATTGACATCAATGTGGGATGTAGTTTCAGCGAGGAATGGAAGGGCGACTCGCACGACAGCACTTCTATAAATTGTTGCTGGGCCAGCGATGTTCGCACAACGTCCTCCATTTCATCGTCAGATACTGCATGGATAGGCAATTTCTGGCTTACCTCTTCCAACTCTGGCATCTCGTCCTCTTCCTCATCACCTGCTGCGTTCAGCCGGGTTGACGTCGAATTGTCTATGTCTTTCGAAGCAACGCGTTTCGGGACATTGCGCCACGGCAACGGCCCTAGGTTGACTGTAGCCGGGGGTGGCATGGTCATGCTGTCCCGATCAGCCGTCGAATAGGAGCCGATCCCCGCTACACGAACGGTAACCGCACTCCCGGTGGATTCAGAGGCGGATTCATAATCCGACTCACGAGCGTTGTCGAATTGGCCATCGTCCATCCCGAACAGATCTATCTCGTCGGACTGGAGGCCCTCACCGGGGGTGTACTGCTCCTCCATCGCAGTCGAATGTTTTCAGCGAAAACGAAGTTTAATGATCGAAGATTTGCGGAGTACGAAGCTCCGCGTGTCCTAATGACACTAGGAGCGGGAACTAACCAGGTTGGCGCGTCTTATGATGTGGTTTTGGAGACTTTTGGTCGACTACAAGTCCCTTCTTCCTCCTCCTTTGCCCTGCAGCGTCCGTGTGTCTTCTTGGCACTGATTCAATATGGCGACCGCCCTTCTTGTCTCGTGATGCCACGCCCGCCGCGGGAGCGAAGGTCAACCAATCAGCGTTCACGCTTCACCGGATAGCCCTTTTCCGACGGATAACCCGGCGGGAGACGCTCGCGTTTCCCGCCACTAATCGAACGGGTAGCTCACCGGAGTGTAATCCTTATGGAGTCAGTTCCACAGTACCAGGGATACCGCTAATCATGAATTCTTCAGGAGTGTAGGCAAATGTCATTACGGGTAACATAAGAATACCCGCCGGATAGTTCCGTCTGCCACCCTCGGGGACGTTCATGATCAACTCTCACCCTAGCTCTGCTCACTCGACAGCAATTAGGTCTGTACTACCATCATGGCGTCGAAACTTCTTGTTGTGTATACAAATTAGGTCACAGCAGTCTCCGGATTATGCCGTGGACTGCGTCTTAACCCTACCTTGGGTTCTTTAGACCTGGTCGTCCGGGAAGATTCGACAGGATGTCCAGTAGTCAATTGGACAGCCCTCCTCCCCTTCAGACCTTCATTTGCCGAGACTTTTTTTCTGCACTTTTTATCCTTTTTGCTAGAAGCTCGAATTGGTAAAATTTTTTTAGGCCTACCCCGGCCCCGCTTTAATTTACCATTACCAGGAGGCATAGGTTTCTTCTCATCTGAGGGTATCACTAGTTTCCTAGGTCTACCAGGACCACGTCGTTCCGGGGTGGTCGCTCTCCACTCAGTGTTTTCTGACTTCGAATGCTCCCCTGGCTTCGAATGCGCTGAAGCATCACCCTGCCACCGGCGTAGGCGAGCTACATTGGATTTATACAGGCGTCCCAACAAGGATTTGATCACCACCGTGGATTCTGAAACAATCCGAACCACAGTAAAGGGACCATCCCAGTTGGGTGACAACTTCAGCTGCTGTAGGGGGTCGTGTAGCCTAACTACTTCATCCCCCACTCGAAAGGACCTAAGTTTCAAACCTACGTCATAGCCCACTTTTTGCCATGAAGCAGATTTGCTTAGTTCACATCGAACTATCTCGTATGCGGACTTGAATTGATCCCTCAATGCCTCCACGAACATCACCTGACAGGATGTTTCAGCGTTTATCCCAGCTACGCCAAACACCAAGTCAGCAGGCATAATCAAATCCTCTCCGAATACCAACAAATTGGGGGAACAACCGGTGGAAGCATGCACCGTACTATTATAAGCATGTACCACAAACTCGCATTGCTCGTCCCAATCATCCATCTGACTGTTGACCAGAGGCTTCAGGACTTGTATCAAGGTTCTGTTGAACCTTTCTACTTGACCATCAGACTGAGGCCGGTACGGATTCGTTCTGGTTTTGCATATAGCCAGGTTATGGCACATTGCTGCCCATAACTCAGATTCGAATTCTCTGCCTTGATCACTATGCAACATCAAGGGCACGCCTAGATGAAGCACCCAACCCTTTACAAATGCACGAGCACATGTATGAGCCTTGTGATCTTTCAGAGGAAACACTCTAGTATACTTCGAATAGTAGTCGGAGATCACCATCATGCACGTGTTTCCATCAGGAGTGGTTTTTAGGCCACTAATGATATCAACCGCTATGCGTGCAAATCTAACTCCCCAAAGCTCTTGAGTTAGTGGCAACTTCCCCAGGCCTTCACCTGGTTTGCTCAGACAACAATCTGGACAAGTAGAGATCCACCTAAGCAGATCTTTACTCATGCCAGGCCAGTAATACCTTCTGGAGAGTCGCGCAAGGGAGCGCTTCTTTCCAAAATGTCCACTGGTCTGATGTCCATGTACGAAATACATGATATCCCTTCGCATAGCTGTGGGTATCACGATTTGTCGAATTTTGGCCTTGTACGGTGTTGTTTTCCACCTACATAAGATACCGTCAACAACAGTTAGCTCAGACCATTGAGCAAGTAGCTGTCTCATTTCCCGGTTCTCAATCGAAATGGTTGGTCTTTGTGGTTGGGCACCACTGGAGACCTGTTCTATTAGTCTCGAAATGACAGCATCACCCTTCTGGAATTGCCTGATGGTTTCGGTGGACCATTCCATTGCTTTAGAATGTCCTACATCATACGGCATTCGAACTCCAGCTATTACAGCATTATGGGCTCCACAATCATCGCAATCCATTCTAGAACATTTCCGTATGGGTCTTCTCGAAAGGGCGTCAGCATTGATATGCTTGCTCCCTGCTCTGTGTTGGATTTGGCTATTTTCCAACCCGAACTCGGACAAGTGGGTCAGCCATCGACCGATCATTCCTTCTGCTTCCTTAAAGTTCAACAGCCACCTTAAGGACGAGTGATCTGTCCGTAAAGTAAAGTCACCTCCCCAAAGGAAGTGCTTAAACTTCTTCGTATATACCACTACTGCCAACAATTCGCGCTTAGTGGTACAGTAATTCCTCTGGGCCTTATTGAGGGTATTACTAGCGAAAGCCAGTGGCACTTCTATCCCCTCTTGCATCTGGGATAGAGCAGCACCTATACTGTCATTACTGGCGTCTGTGTCCAGTATGAAATGTCCATCAGCTGTTGGATATTTCAAAACTGGGGTGGTTCGAAATAGGTTCTTCACGGCTTTGAATGCTAGATCTTGTTCCGGACCCCATGGAAAAGGCTCCTTCCTTCTACCCGGAGTCGAGTGAGCTAGAGCCTGCATAGGCTGAGCTATTCTGGCATACCCCGGTAGGAAGTCTCTGTAGTAACTACAGAAGCCCAGAAAGGACCGTTTTCTTTAGGTCCCTCTGGCTTTTCCCATTCCGATACAACATCTAGTTTTTCAGGATCCGCCTTAACCCCCTCAGTGGATATTATCTGACCGAGATAGTTAATAGAAGTCCTAAACAGGTGACACTTCCTTGGTTTCAATTTCAAACCATGGGTTATCAACCTCTCGAAAATTTTGACTAAAGTAGCCAGGCACGATTCGAAGGTCTTCCCGAAGACAATTACGTCGTCCAGGTACACCAAACACTCCTTCCATAACAGGTCACTCAACAGAGATTCCATCATGGCTTCGAATGTTGCAGGGGCGTTACACAATCCGAACGGCATCACATTGTACTGGAAAAGACCGACATGGCTCGAAAACGCTGTTTTTTCCTGATCCTCTTCCTTCATTCCAACTTGCCAGTATCCGGATTGCAAATCCAGCGTACAGAACCATTGGTTTCCGCCCAGGGAATCAATAGTCTCGTCTATACGGGGGAGAGGATAGGAGTTTTTCT
The DNA here is from genome assembly GCA_947462335.1 of Harmothoe impar. Lineage (NCBI taxonomy): Eukaryota > Metazoa > Annelida > Polychaeta > Phyllodocida > Polynoidae > Harmothoe > Harmothoe impar. The sequence continues at coordinate 586,556 of OX381711.1, read as the reverse complement.
TAGTACAGCCATTCAATTTTCGATAATCTATGCAGAAGCGAATTGTGCCGTCTTTCTTAGTCACCATCTGAACAGGACTGGACCAGGGGCTAGTGCTGGGAACAATCACCCCTAATCTCAGCTGATCAGCGATTTCCTTCTCGGCCATCAATTTCTTCTTCAAAGGTAGGCGTCTATAAGGGATTTTGAAAGGTACAGCGTCCTCTGTAGTGATGGAATGTAGCACCTTGTCAGTTCGCCCCAAACCAGTGGGCTCCCCGAAGGCTGCATCATATTCCACCAATACCCGTCTCAACTGATCTTTCTGGTCCCCCGTCACCAAGCTCGAATCGTCCACCAACTTTTGGAGTTCCGGACGTAAATCGGACATCCCTTCAAGGTTCGGTTGGGTATCTTCTGAGAGTATACTGGTGCTTGCCTGTGCAACGATCACCTGCCCCACGGGAGTACCTTTCATCAGATAACGGACTTCACCACCAGGATTCGAAATAGGAATTAGATTCCTACTGCCACTGCCTACGAAAGTATCTGCACTCTCGAGTCCAATTGATGCAAGTCTCACCACATCGGGTTCAACCACCGCCATCTGGTCTCGGAAGATACTGTCACTCGAAAACAGGACATCACATGTCTGTCCTGGGGGTATCTTAACCGTCTGTACCACCGAGGCTACAGAAGATACCTTTCTCAACACGCATTGTACGGCCACCTTGTATGGATGTTCTATCTTTAACATCCCCTTACAAGGTTCCAACATTGCACCGTACAACGCAGCGAAATCTAATCCGATGATGCCATCATCACTCAGATCAGCAATAGTAGGGGACAGGAGGTAATCCTGCCCACCTATATTGATTTCGAAAAATGCTTTACCAAACGTCTGCATGCAGCTACCGTCGGCCGAATGAGCTGTTACCCTCGTTGTGAAGTTATCTGGCTCATCGGCTACAAGGTCATAGAACCTCTTCGAGATCATGGAGTGACTAGCTCCAGTATCCACTAGAAATTCTGCAGACCTTCCCCTCACTGCTACAGTCAAATACCACCTCTTCCCATCCAATGGTGATGGGTTGACGGTGAAACGTTCGAAATCCTTAGTGACACCAAGATCTACTCCCCGTCGTTTCAAGTGCTTCAAACAGGGGTGATCCGGGGACAATCGGGCACTGCTGACTACTTCCAGCTCCTGTATCCAATTCGCCGCTTCCCCAGTACTTCCTCCTCGGACGTCTACTATTCTGGGTTCATTGGACATACTTAGAAGGGACTGATCAGGCCCCTCCTCTAAGTTTCCAATCTCTACTGCACCTCGGACTTCATCGCTTGCACCGCTGGCGATATGTTGGCTTTCCTTCTCCTTAGGGGTTACTACCTTGCCATCCAGAGCAACCCCGTCTAGTTTTCCGTTTTCTTCTCTTCAGGCTTGGGTACCGGCTTTTCAGCTGGGCATTCTGCAGCAAAGTGTCCCAGGACCTGACACCTGTAACACTTCCGAGTGGTCTTGTCCACTCTCGGCTTCGAATTCCTCCCTGTTGATTGCTGGTTTCCAGACATTAAGTCAGTCAACCTTAACAGAAGTTCTTCCATAGAACTGGGAGTTGAGGAAGTAGTCGAAGGTGCGCTTGTAACTCCTGGGGTCACAGGTGGTGTTTTCCTGTCGGCCTTCGGATAGCGCTTCGAATTCGAATTGGAATAAGATTTGCCGCTGTTCTTTTGAGCAACTGCGCCAATCTCCTCCTCTCTTCCAGAATCACCTTCCTCTTTATCAGAGGCTGGTGGGTCTTGCACCACACTGGAAGTTCTCGAAAGTACTCTCGAAGATAGCAGATGCCGTTTCCTGTCATAGTCTTCTATGGCCATGAACAAATCAGTGAGAGAAGTTCCAGCTTTCCAACTATCACATGCAGCGGTCCGTTCATCAGAATCCCTTAATCCCTCAATGAATTGCGAGAACAAATCATCTAGGAACTGTGGGTCATCCAACTGCCATCTTGGTCTAGCTCTTTGCAAGAGAGATTGCAATTCTAGACCGAACACACGGTGCGACTCGTTTGGCTTTTGAGTCCGTTTCCGGAACAATCGAAGCGGGTCTTCATTACCCACATTACCTATCAGGTAACTGGCGCATTCCACCAATTGGGTAAACAATCCGGCACCATGCATCGTTCTCCATCTCGAAACAGCTAGCTTGCCTGGGCCATTTCTCAATGCCCGTAAAAGCTCGTCCAACGATTCCTCTTCTGACCATCGATTATACCTCATATCGTCCATGAAGTCTGCGAACCAGTCCTGCCATGGCTGTCTTCCTGTGAACGGACTCGGAGTGCTGGCAGTGCGTCTAGCAGCGTTGTGGTTGTCCCTGTGCAACAGAAACGACTGCTCGATGCTCCAGTCGACGATATCGGCATTATCAGCTTGTCTGCTAACACAGTCCACTCCCATCTCAGCAATGCAGGGGTTCGTGTCGTAAATCAATTTCATCCCAGGGGACATCGATTCGCGGCGAGATACTCGTCTACCAGCATGTGTAGGAGATCTCCCTGGCCTTCTTGAGGGTCCACTCGAACGTTCATTCGGATCAGATCTCGAAGATCTCTCATTCGAACTCGTACGGCTCGGTCTCTCTCGAGAGCTGGAACGACTGGGAGAGTTCGAATGGTCGTCATCATACGACGTTGGGCGTTGGTCACGCCGTGAAGATCTTCCATCCGGATCCCCCGTATCAATGGTCACTCGTTTTGGTCTCCCTCCGGTTGAGGTAGAGGCACTACCCCCACCAGTTGATGAGTTGTATATGCCACCACTGACATGATCGAACCCTGAACGGCTACCACGAGTTGCCTCTTCATCTCGTTTCTTCTGTAAATCTTCCACCTCCCTGATCAGACGATCTTTTTCGTCCATCATCGCCTTGGTAGCTTCTCGGATCGTATCATGGAGCTCGTCCGAATCATGTATGGTCTTATCCTGACGTTGTTCTAGAGATTCAGTACGTCGCCGCAAGACATTTTGTTGATGAGCGAACTGGTTTTCCATATGTTCCAGTTCCGCCTTCGTTGTGTCTAAGCGGTTCTGTTTCTCCATTGTTGCCCCTTCTAGATCTTCATTCTTGTTCCGGAGCTGTACCAACCGATGACTCAAAGCTTCAAACTCTTCATTCATCCTGTCCATCTCTGCGATCCTTGCTCCTTTGAACCGATTCTTCTCCTCTTCGAAATGACGACGTGTCACTTCCTGTCGCTGGTGTCGTTCAGCATGCAGTATGCTCATGCCTTGTGTTGGCATAGGAGCAATGTGTCTCTTCGAACCACCAGTTTCAAACAAAGAATCATCTAGGTTTGACCCCAGATCTTTTCGAATAGAATCAGGATTGCCTCTCCTTGGTTCTGGTGTAGAACTCGAACGGTTTGGCCCATAATGTTTCTCAAGGGCTGCTACCACCTCCGGATCCGGACTCGAAATAGGATGAAGGGACGCTCCACCCTTTGCCTGTTCAGCCATGTTAACCTAACTGACTGTGCTATTCTGTGTTTCACCCGAACTGGTCACGGCACCAATGTAGGGGTTTCATATGCGTACAACACGAACACAGGTTCCAAATTCGGTTTGAATGCAACAGGTCTTTATTCGATCACAGCCTCAAAAGTACACGAAGGTTTCTCACTCGGTTCACTTGGTCTTTCAACCATTCGAAGACACACAGGATTCTATCGATAGTTCGAAGCATTAGCGATACCGGACAGTTAAGCTCTGTGCCAGCATGGCTGGTGCAGAGTCCATAACGTGGGAGGGGTGTAGGTGCCCCTGTCAAAGCGAAGGTACGAAAGGTGCGGGTCAGAGCTCGTCCTAGGACTAACTGGTGAGGTAGCCAACCTCGGCCTCTTATATACCCTGAGCGCGGACCAAGCAGTGTCGACGTGGCACTCCTCCGTAGCGCCGTCTAGAGTGCCCTGCCTGGCTCCGCTACCGGATAACCGAAAGGACATGGCTCAGGTGTTGCCACCTAGTGTCCGTTGGAGGCACTTACCGCTCTGACTCCACGGACCTTATATGTACACGTATTATTCGTGCCCCTACATCGGCATTCCAGGCTCGAGCACACACTACCTGCGGTGAACTTTCATATGCACTGCATTTTATGGTACTATAATATAACAAGGGTGCATCTGCAGACCTAGCGACTCTTCGTACCTGAGTCCTGAAATTTTCATTTTGTGCTCTTTTAAATCCATACAATTCAGCATGATATTGCCTTCTGCCTCCAAGCATTGGGGCCTCAGCTAAAGCATGTACTTTATCTGTAGAAGTTAAAATGTACATATCTAGGCATGTTTTTAAGCACTTGTTTTGTACACGTTGTAACTCGCTTAACAAATCGACATTTGATTTATCATACAATATATCTGCATAATCTATGACAGGAGTTACATGAGCCTTAAAAACCCTTAGACGAGCATGTTTCGTCATGCGCTTCTTGACCTTGTGCAATAATAAAGATTTGAAACGCGTGTTTTTAATCAAATTTTTCAAATGAAATTTGAAATTCATTTCTTCATCTAGAAGCACTCCCAGATATTTATAAGAGTTAACATTTTTTAACAGTGTGTCACCTAGATGTATGCGCGGTTTTGTAGTTTTTTAACATTTTGTTAGAAGCTATGGTCATAATTTTTGTCTTGGACTCATTAATAGTGAGTTTATTAGCAGAAGACCATTTACTGAATTTAACTAGAGCTTGAGTGATAATATCAACCAATTGAGCCATGTTCTTGCCCGAGGCGTACAAAACAGAATCATCGGCGTATAATAGCGTCTTATGCACATCATCGGGTAAAATACAGTCATTTATAAATAATAAGAAAAATAGAGGACCCAGGATTGACCGTTGCGGGACTCCACACAACAAGGCTGCTTTTGGTGAGGTGACATTATTGGCCACTGTGCTTTGGAAACGATTTGTTAAATAATTTTTTAATAAATTTAAATTTTTGTTTTTTATTCCATATTTTTCTAATTTTTTTAGGAGAATCGAGTGGTTTACTGAATCAAAAGCTTTTTTAATATCTATAAATGCTGCTATTGAAAAGTTTCCTTTGTTTCTATTAATTAGGACATCATCGACAAAAGTGCTAACTGAATCTAGAGTAGATTTGTTTTTTTGGTAACCGCCTTGTCGCGGGGTCAAAATATGGTTGGCACTTAAGTGTAAAGACAAATGATTATGTATTAGTCTTTCAAGCAATTTCCCTGGCACAGGTAGCTGACTTATAGGTCGGTAGTTAGTAACCTTCGTCTGATCCCCTCCTTTAGGTAATGGCGTAACAGTCGCTACCTTCCATGAATCAGGTATTTCTCCTGTTTCCAGACATAATTTTATTATTTTTATGAATCTAGATGGATTAGCTAACACTGCTTCCTTAAACACAGAAGTTGCTAGATAGGGAATAGCAGACAATTTGCTAACATCTAAATTTTTTACACAGTCGACAATCTCCTCTTCAGAAAATGCAAAGTCAGCTAAAACGTTATCACACTGGGTACCTTGGTAATTCCACTGAGAATTGTGCTTTTCAGCCAGTTTTGGACCAATGCCAGCAAAAAAATCGTTTATATAAGTGGCGGTATCATCCAGGGCGACCGAGTTGTCATCATCATCTACCAGATTAATAGCTTTAGAGCAATTTTTACTTGAGGGTAAAATTTCTTTTAAAATAGCCCAAAATCTCTTTGAATCATTAATGAAATCTGCACTTAATTCATTGTAAAATTTATCTCTGCCAATCTAGTACAGATGTAGACTTTCTGGCCTAAGACAACAATTCATTTTTATCAGTGATGCGTTCTATCAGATAATGCGTGATCCAAGGATCAGACTTGTCCTTGACTTTAAATGTCTTAACAGGGCATTGAACGTCAAGCATGCGCTTAAGCATATTTTCATACACTTCCCAAGCGTCCGCAGGATTTACACAAGCGTCAAAATATTCCCAATCACAATTTTCCAAACTTTCGTGATACAAAACTTTATCAAAATTTCTGTATGAACGCCCAGTAAATGACCTGGTGCCTGATTTTACATGTTGGTGTTTCCTTATTACATGAATTGGGAGGTGATCACTTAAATGAATGTTCAATGGACCTGAGGATATAATCTCATCACAATTTGTAAAAAGTAAATCTTTACAAGTATTTGTACCAGAGGTGGTCGTTATTTCATGTATAAGTTGTGTGAAATTAAACAAGGCCATGGTTTCAAAAAGTAAAGCTTTCTCATTATTATTTAAAAGGGCGTTGACGTTAAAGTCACCTATCAGGAAAACATCCAAGGTATCAATATTATCAACCTGCAATAACAGTGCCTTAATTGTGTCACAGAATGCTACTAGAGAACCACTTGGTGGCCTATAAATATTGCAGATTAGCGCCTTTTTTGCTTTACCCTTAACCGATAATAAACATAGTATTTCTATGTCATCGTTTGATCTATTTAAATGACTATAACTATCAACAGAACACGCTATATTCTCATCAACATAGGCACAGAGGCCTCCTTCTCGGTACAAACTGATTCTGTCATATCTATAAAGATTGTATCAGGGATATGTATAAATGCCATCGAGATCAGAATCATTTAACCAAGTTTCAGAGAATAAAACAATATCTATATCACTTTGCATCAATTCTCCTCTTATATTAGTGGTTTTATTTCTTATGCTGCGAGCATTTAGGTGCACGAGCGAGAACCCTTTTTTGAAATTAGGTACCGCGCCTGGTGTACAATCTCAAACTTGAGTCACAAAACATATATGAACCGGTAGAAAAAAAGTAATAGAAAAAAGTAAAATCCAAAAAAGAATACCCCCCCTCCCCCCTCCCCCCTGCATAGGAGTACTGCACTTGTGGCTTCCCATGCTGTATGATTCTGGGCATGAACTCAGAATGTTCAGAGGGACATTTTCATAGTTGAAATAACACCAGACTCGTGTTTACTATGTTGGCAAACAATGAAATAAATCAGAGATTTTAAAGTTGATACCGGTAAGTACCATGACATTGAGGTACATGTGTGTAGAATATGACAAACCAAGATAGCATTAAATACCGGTATGTTTTATGCTTTTGAACTTCATGTACCGGTAGTGTATACATTTCCAAACAAGATCCCTTATAAACCGCCAGGGGTAAATTCCATTAACTCAAGTGTACCAGTAGGTCAGATGTAAAATCTAACCGGGTAAATTCGTGTAAAACATGACAATATTCTACTTCACAAACTACATGTACAGGCAGGCTCGATTATACATCAATGAATATGTACGGGTAGTAAAAGCATTTGTTCTTTCGACATGATTAACAGAGGTAGATTCATATTAAATGTGGCGTCGTATGTACCATTGAGTCGAAATATAGTTTGTAATACCGTACAGTGTGTGACATTAAACAAATTTACAATCAGGTTTGAGTCTTGCGAGATGGGTTAGTTGAGGTAGATTCACATTAAGTCTATTGTGCTACATGTTACATATACCGGTAGGTTAATACTGTGATGATACTGAGTGTTTTTTTATAAAATAAATCGAGATAAGCAAAATACAATAGGCATGTGGTATCTTTACAGTCAGAGGTTTGTACATTGGTTTTACACACTGGGTAAATTCATATTAAATCAACCACACGACAGTATATAGTCATATCGTCATACATTAGTGACAGGTGACTTCTGTAGTCTGTCTCGTAGGGACCTTGGCGTATCGACTGCTGGGGGGTTGTTCTTTTTCTTGTTTGGCGCCTTGGTGGTAGGGCGTGTCTTGACGGCTGGTTTGTCGCGCTGGGGTAGAGGCTGTAGGACTTCTACCGGTAGTGGTGGGGGTACAGCAGGATCAGCTGGGGTGGTTATGTCATCCTCGTGCTCGCTCTCACTTGCTACCGGGACCTCTGCTGGTGCCTCTTCAGCACTATTATCAATGGTACCTTCCCCTTCTCCTTCAGCATTCGCCACACTATCATCACCATCGTCACCCTCGTCATCATCATCACCAGAGTCATCTTCATGGATAAGCTCATCACGGAGTTTCTCTAGCATCTTACCAAAGAGATTGGCACCAGGTGTTTCGCATTGCTTGCAGTACTGGGCCTGTCCCAGGTGGAGTTGACATCCCCACACAGGGTGGAGTGAGGCTTCGTATAGGTGGTTCCCAGTAGTCGACTTCAGATGCTCCCTCATTAGGTTTTGCTGGCCAAACTTGATTCTATTGAACCTCAGTAGGGTAGATTCAGCATTTTTCGCCCAGTTTTGTGTATCCTTGACCTTTTTACCCTGTTCCATTATCTGGTATGGATCGTCGAGACTGAGAATTGTTGTGGCTACTTTGTAGTGTCCACATTCCCTGGCTCTCTCGTACTGGAAGGCCTGTTCGACTGAGTTAAAGGTCTTGTCTCCTACCTGAATGTCTATTGGAAACAGATTGGATAGGCGATTGTGAGCTGATTTGAACATGAATCCGTCTGGGGTTTGTGCCGTTGTGGCGTTCTCCATGGTGAGGAATGGGTGATGCATAGCATTTAGTTGAGAGTGGTGGTAAGACTTCTTCTCTATGATAACTACACGCTGTCTCAACTGGGTGTTTAGGTTGTTGTCACGCGCCAGGAAAAACATTGAACGCAGGTCTAGATACTCACGACGTTCTTGTTCTGAGAATTCATCTCCGATGGATACATTATGCCAGTCGTCAAGGGGCTTGAGATGTTTGAGCGACTTCATGATTTCGGGCTTGGTGGAGTCGTCTATCAGTACCAGCTTGACTGGACGGTGACGCTTCTTCTGCTGCGGCTGGCCATTGTTGTTGTTTACACCCCCTCCTTGTCTGTTTCCGGGCGGTCGGGGTTGACGCTGCCTGTGTATGGGGCCGGTTCGCTCAACACTGAGTACCTTTTCAGTCCCAAAATTAACACAAATGTCCCTAAACAGGTTGCCTATCACGACCAGCAGGTCGTCTGGGACCATCTCCTTCAATCCCTCAATAATTAAAGTCCTCCTTTGCGCGTCTCTGTCTTGTTTCTCAAATCTGTCGCAGTGTCTAGTTAGCATTCTAGTCTGTGCCATGGCCGTCTCCGCCATTCTGTCAAGCGCTGTCACATTTGCGTCGGCGGCCTTTGACAGACCCACAATGTCACTGGTGTTGGTTTGTAACGAGGTTCTTATTGCCTCCATGGCGGATGTGGCTTCGGTGGCACCTTGTTGAATCGTTCCTAAGGTAGTTTTAATCGTGTCAATCAAGTCTAACATACCTTTTGAAGCCTTTTCCTGAGTTGCCATGCGTTTCCCTAGAGAGTTGACAACCCGTATGACTTCATCGATGTCAGAGCCGGCTGGTAATAACTCATCTTTCTTCTTTCCGCTCGCCATAATGTAGTCAAAATGAAGATATTTCTTCAATAATTCTGCGTCAGTAGGTGTGTATAGACCTTATGTCAAACTTTGTCGCGAGTGAGTAGTGCTGGCTTCTGGTTTTCAGGTCGAATTTACTGAAAATATCCCCCGCCCGTCTCCCCCGCGTCTAGCCCTGTGCCGCCATTGCCTCCCTGATAGGTTCATGAGCACATCACCTCCATAAGGAGTTTTTAAATAGACCACCAGTTTCCTGTTTTCTCTTCTTTTGTTGACAAAGTAGAGTCACATGAAATACATAATGGGGGTTCATTGTTGTATTTTTGACACCTACTTCTGAATAAACCTTTGACAGCAGGTCTTCATATGTTAGCACATGTCCTGCAAAAGCATCTCCGAGATGTCAGATGTCATACTCCCTACAACAAATGTGTTGCTCCCAAATATACACTGTGAAGCTAATCACGAGACCACGTGTCATATCAATGCAATCTGCTCCCTAGTCTGAGAAGTGAGCTTTGGAGATAAAAGAGAACAAAAAGAGCATTAGTCTGGACAATGAATCCAGTGACATCTCAGACATGCAATAGGTTGCATTGTATGTATGACGGAGATCCGCTCACTACCAATAGGTTACAGTTGCAAATCCTGTCGTGACCATTTCTAACAATAAATGCACCATTGGGTTTGTCTTCTGTCAACAGTCCATAGTCGAAGTTGCCACTGCAAATCATGTAACCATTTCTAACAATAAATGCACACTTGTTTATTTTCTATTGTCTTTTTCTTAACAATTAGTCTTTATTAACTAAATAAACTTCTGTGTGAAGCTACATGAGTCCTCCTTTATTTTGTTCTGTATTTAGTTTTACAAATTAATTCATACATCCTCTTTATAATACTGATTTCTAGTTTATTGGATAACAAAAATATAAAACATTGATATATAATGAGTATAATGATTGGCTACAGAAGTATATGATAAATGAGATTTGATAACATGGTTTATCAGGTGCTGACACTATATCTTTAACAATGTAACCAAGGCATCAGTACAATATGATTTGGCAGTCCTCTGGTGGACCCTTTGTGATGCATGTGTGTGCGGAAATTGTGTTCTGTAGATTGTGGTGGACACTTTATGGTAGTAACTGTGAATATAAAGTGATGTGGACATTACATAGCCTATGGACAAAGAAGGACACAATGCCCACCTCGAATTCCTGTTCAAAAAGGATATCAATTATTGCCTCAGACTATGGTGTCTAATGACCATTTATCAATTATTGCTTAGACAAACATTTACTTGTAACTAAATTACATGACATAGCTGACGTTTGTATATCCTGTAACAATCTTTTGTTAATCCTGCAACAATGTTTTGTCAACATACTCATCAATAGAATGAATGGTAAGATATTAGAAAAAAATTGTATGTTCTAGGTTACAGCGGTACATGAAAGAGCACTCGCTACTCTGCCCAAATCAGCATGGCTGTTGTTCAGGCCACTCCACACACACTATTATTGTAATGATGTTATCTTAAACAAAACCACTCATTGTCTAAATCTTGATTACAAAAAAGCTTTTGATACTGTATTACATGTAATGTTTAATGAAAAATTAATAGGATGATTGGGCGAATTTTCTTTGAAATTCTTCAAAAATTAGCTAACACACAGTCATAGGAAAATGTGCACAGTTACTAACAATAAGATATCTACAATGAAAAACATTTTTCAAATTTGAAGTTTGAAATATTTTATTTGACCTTAATTCATGACAACAATGTTTTTCAAGTACAGTCAAAATATGAATAATACAGAAGAATATACAATCGGTTCCTCAAATAGATAACACATTATCGACAGTAAGGCCTCTCACAAAGAGTATAGAGTGACGTCTAAACAAGAGGTTTCCACAAGCACAAAAAACCCATATACATTGTTGTAGCGTTAATAACTATACTATTTCAGAGGATACATCGCCAAGGTACAAATATAGCAATTGCATTTAAATGCTGATGCTGATGAAATTTAAAAAAAGTTTGAGCATATTTAATGCACATATCACTACGGACTGAGTTGCTCTTTCATTAGTATACATTTATCACAGACAGGCTTTGAATTTATCTAATGTTGTAGCATACTGAGTGGGAACATCAAGCGTGTTCCACACTAACATTAACCTGTACAGAGGGCTACTTCTAAATGACTCGAGAATTGGCCAATTAACTCTCAATTTAATCTTATTATTATTACATAGAACACATGCAGGACACATTACATATGTTGTTCCTCAAGGTTCTGCAGTTGGTCCTGTATTATTATCTATTCATATAAATTCATTGGCTAAAGTTGCAGATTTTGATATTATGTTACATGCTGACTATCCAGTTATTTGTACAACCTCTGTGCATGGTGTATATCAAATAGCCTAATGTTAAATGCAAAAAAACCACAAAGGATTTTTTTTGTAGAAAACGAGGATGGTGTTGGCGTCTTATACACCAGGGGGACACCAGAGGGACACCAGCGGGCATACTCCTCACATTGGCACATGCTATGACCGAATTGCTAAAAACCTAGTAAGTTTGGCATGGCTGAGACTAGAACCCCGGGTCTTTGCATTAGAAGGCAAATGCCATAACTGTTATACTATGGAATTTGTTGTAGGTGGATGAGTAGTAAGGTACATTCATCTTGCCTGGCTTTGTTCTTCCCATATTATAATCTTTTTAATTGCGAACATCAAAAATCATGCACATCCCGGGACCATATGTTCAAAACACATTTTCTGGACAGATAATAGAATATTGTGTTGAAGTTTGAAGAAACTGTTGTTACTTTTCAATGTTATTTCATCCACATATGTAATAGATCACTATATAATCCTATTACAGGTCACTCAGGCTTTGTGGTTAAATATCTCAAAAACAAGCTCGGGACCCCCCTATTTTTTTCTTATTTTCTAAGAGTATAGGTTGTTTGATGGTATTGTGCTATGTGATGTCTTGGCTAAAGGCAAGGCAGCTGAAAGAAGTGTGTATTATAAATGCGCCAGCTTATGGAATGAGCAAACCCCTGCAGAGAAAAAGGTAGACACCTATGAGAAGTATAAAAAATCTTTAAAAGAGAAACTAGCCCTTAGGATTAACAACTTACCACAAATCTAACATTTCCTTTGAAACACTCTCCTAGTTCTGAAAGATAAGTTTCTAAACCCGAGCCCCCCCCCCCACCTCAAGTAATTCCTTAACATCACTAATTACATGAAAATTGTGTATTCATCTTGCCATACTGTTATATCATTTTTTTGTCTATTCACATGTTGATAAGCATTCTATTCATATTCTAGAACAATGATACTCAAACATTATATTATTAGCATTTAGTTTGATATAAAAATGTTTGTCTATGTAAAACCCAAGCTGGACTGCGCCGCAAAGAGGCTAAAGCCTAATTGTATTCCGGGATAAATAAAACTGATTTAAAAAAAATAGATTAAAAATGTAAAACAGAGGCCAATTTCAAATTTTGGGCCATTTTTTCGAGTTTGGGGCCTAAACACCAGAATTCTTCTCATCTCAGGTGAAAGTACAATTGTTTTCTATTGGATGAGACCAAAAAGGTCCAATTTGGTGGCCAACTTTTCAGTCCAAGGCCTATCAAGGTTGACAAACCCTGAAAAATGGCATTTGTACATTCCGTCGTGACCTGGCCCATATATCTTTTGGAACATCTGGTATAAGAATGGTGAAATCCTAGTAACTTCTAGCCTATACCTGCCGGCCACCCTAAGTGGGGGGAAATCTTCCCATGGTGGTCAAAATGCCAGTGAAGCCTTTTCAACCTGCGATGGGGAAGGCCAAGGATTTTGTTTTTGTTTTGTATATATATATATATATATATATATATATATAGAGAGAGAGAGAGAGAGAGAGAGAGAGACAGAGAGAGACAGAGAGAGACAGAGGAGAGAGACAGAGAGACAGAGACAGAGAGAGAGAGAGATAAATATAGATATAGATATATGGATATTTATCTATATAAATATGAATCCAATAACACTGTATCGCGGTATTGGGATATATTCACACCAGGGGGAGTATTGGTACTGACCACCCACACTAGGGGGTGCTTTGACCACTGTGTAGGCAGAACCTTACTGTACCTCCTCGGTGGATGATGTGCATTTTTTCTTATATAGATATAGATATATGGATATATATCTATATAAATATATAGATAGATAGGTAGATAGATATGTGTGTGTATCTAACATAGCTCATTTGTGTATGACATGACAGGTCACTTATAAGTAGACCCAAACATAATGGTTTTGGTTACTATATAACTATGTGAGAGAACAGTATCACCCAGGCCACTCCATCTTGAGTGCCGACATTGATGCTGTCACCCCCTTATTGTGCATGCAATACCTATATCTGCCATGCATCATACCCAGTACTGATGTATTGATTGTAAATGGCAGATGTATATGCAGATTTATGGTGGATGAGTGCACAATACAGCACACCAATGACTGAAGAGACCCAGGAATGGTGTCAGCAGAAAGTTAGAAAGTCATGTCATCTCCTTAATAGGACACATGTACATCCTACTGGGCTGAACAAGCAACACCTGCTGGCGGACGACCACTTCAGGACCATCTACTGTTGGGTGCCAAAGGCAGGTTGCACCATGTGGAAGCAGAAACTTCTCAGCTTACATAACTACAATGTGGCCTTTCAACACTAGTCTCTGTTCCATAGAATGTTGTCTGGGAAGAATAGGTACCATGTCTTTGTTACTATCTGTATGCTAATATAAACACACATTAAGAGCCTGAGTGTGCTTGTAACTCTATAACCTGTTAAGTATGGCATCAGTCTAAAATACCCTTTTAGTTTCGATGCATGGATGCAGCCTTACAAATTCAATTAGGTCTGTCTTCATGTAAGATGCCAACCCAGCGTGATGGATTCACTTACCAAGGGTTAGTCATGCACCATAACTATAACCATTGTAATATTCAGTGTGATCACCGTCTTAAGACATACTTCAAATATATAATAGTCTGGCACCTCATAGTACGCCTAATCTCTGCCTTCAGGAATAAATTTTATAGTAACAGGGAACACATATTTTTCAGAAGAAATTCAAAGATGTTACAAGAACTATAACCAAATATTTCCAAAAAGGAATTGAGAGATATGGAGAATTATAGTATCACCTTCGAAGAATTCCTGAACTATGTGTTAAGAACAACTGATGACCTTTTTAGGACAAACTGTCATTGGCGACCCATGGATAATTTGTGTAGTCCATGCTCCGTACACTATGACTACATCCTCAAGATGGAAAGCTTTACACGTGACGTCAAATACATCCAATACCTACAAAACCAACCGCAACAAAGTTGTACTCAGAGATGACTACAGAACTATCAGCAGTGTTGATATTGCCATCAAACACCTAAACCAAGTCCCTGATGAATTGCATAAGAAAGTCAGGAAAATATATACAAATGATGCAAAGCTGTTTGGCTATACATGTGACAGCTTTCATTTGCTACCTCAAATCCCTGTCTGATAAATGTGCCATGCTATGTATTAATGTAGTCTCATCAGAGGTTTAGAGAAGCAGAACACACTATGTCAAAGCTATTCTACAATAGGCTATTCTTTACAGTACACACATTATCCGTAAATCTCCAAAGATTCTAAAGCTAAAGGAAACATGATTTTTTTTACATGTATTTATTGGACAATGTCAATACCGCTTGTTCATGTTAAATTCACAATGATAGTACAAGAAATTGGGTATAAATACAGTAAATTGTAGCCCAAACCTGGGTATAAATACAGTAAAGGACTATCAGTAAACTAAATCACAAAATATGGATAGTAAGCCATTTTAGAGGTTGCATGGATATAGGTACATCATAAACCATACTTAAAACAATGATTCTACCTTACATAGATAACAGTATCATCTTCTTCTCTGGTCTTGGTTTCATTGATCAAAAGAAGGTTCAGATGTTCCAAAATAATGCACTTATTATCAAGCGTATGATCCACAAGATGTACCTATTAAAACGTTGCATTCTGATGCAGGAATTTTCCAATTGAATTGTGAAGAAGATATCTGCAAGGAGTGCTTACTTACAGGCTAATTTCAGCTTATTGGTAATAGGAGAACAAAGGCTGCAGATCAGGTTGGGGCCGGGACCATGTTATTAGACAGTACTAAATACATAGTACACCCTTTCCATTGGGTATGTACCAAGATTATGGTACTGTGCACCATCTTGGGCTGTACCATAATGTTGGTACACCTGGTGTGTTCACTGGACCATGACCCCTGCTCATGCAGGTAAATGGGCCAATCACAGCCTAGTACTCATGTACATGACCTGTGATCACTGGACTGTGACCCTTGTCTGTGCATGTAATGAGTGGGGTCACTGGGGTCATAGGTGGGACTAAGGAAACCACTCTACTATTTCATACTTATATTTACATTATATGGCTTATTTACGACATTATCAAACATCACTTAGTAAAACCAAAAGCATCACTTTGTGGGCCTTAATCAATGATTTCAAACTGGTCAGTCTCCAACCTGCAGATGGTCGCTTTTCAACCAAATGTATGTTTTCTAAGATTCTTACCCATATGACAAACGTTCCCATCATTGCTGTTTCCATGACAAAGTAAGATTAGATTTATTTCAACTAATGAGCCCTGGAGCATGGTAACAGCACAGGATAGTGGACTATATATATCAGAAACCAAGTACATAGACAATAATCAAGATGACTTCGCTACCAGTTAACTTGTGGTACATAACCATACATTTGTAAAAAGGTATTGGATAAGAGTTGATACTTCCAACGCCCCGGATCAATACTCACCAGACAAGGCATCGTGCACGGGTGGACACTGTGTGAATAACTTCACAGGTAAGGGGCAATGCAGAGCTAATAAATTCTGCCACCTTTTCTTCTCCCCATGATATCTATCTGTCATGTTCATCCAGCCATAGCAGGGCTGAAGATTATTTATAACCCTTTAATTCAACCTCAAGTCTAAGTGCATCATAAGGCAGCTAGATAGATACTCACAGACTGAGACACTGTGCATGGGTCACACGTCTGTGACGGTGCAGAATTGATGTATTCCTGCACCATTCACTCTTTGTATCACATCTACCTGGGGTGGTGTACCAGTCAGTGCAAGGCTACACGCTATTTATGACCATTAAATTATAAAGTATCATGACAGACGTCAGACTGCTTGCTGCACCATAGATCAGTCACAGTGCAGAAATAATGTATTCTGCCACCATTCATTCTCCACAACCAACCTGCCTGGGGTGTTCATCCAACCATTCCAGAGCTGCAGGTTATTCATGACCATTCAATTCAAGTTTGAGTTCAAGTAAATATAAAATTTATCGAATTGCTCTTTGCTCCAGCCAGTGATGCATGACACCAACACCCTGTTAACAAAGCTGTGAAGGGGTAAATGTGTCTTAGTGTGTATTTAATGGTTTTTTTGGTAATGTCAAAGGGATGATGTTTATTTGCCAGGCTGACTTCATGTTATAACATAACGTCACCTTGTGTAATTGCAATATTACAATTGAAAAGAAAAATATACATTGATCAGAAAGAGGTGCATTTGAACAATTTTGGAGTTTGTAATGTGTATTTATTCATAAAAATGATTTTCAAAATACATCAGCATCAAAATGTATGTAGACAGTACTATAATATTAATATACTCTATTGAGTTATTATGGCAGTGTCCATACAGCCTTAGAGTCATTGGCCTCATGGGTACTTGTGACCCAGAGCAAGTGTCCTTCAGATAAGGTAGTACAGCGGTAGTGGTGTGTTTTACCACGCGTTCTAGTAAAGGGCATGGGTATCAAACTCATATAATGGCCTAACAACAAACAGGGCGGCTTTAATGTTATATCAGTTAAGCCAAATTATATTGACTGACTTATCATTTTGAATTAACAGCAGTTTCAATAAATGTGTATGATATCTACTGTTTACATAGCGTAGAGTGATAGAGTGCTTCAGTGTCAGACATATCTATCTAGTAGGGTGGTATGAGACCTCCACATAAATGTAGTGTCTTGCCCATTACCGACTTAATATACTTATAGTACTTTTGGGCTCCCAGTCAGCAAAGATACGTTGGGCCAACGTTGGGCCAACAGTAGTCAATGCTGGAATGACGTCAGATTCTGACGTTGGGCCAACGTTCATTTGTCCGTTCATCCGAACATCGCCATGACGTCGAAAAGAAAAGACCCTAAAGGTGATGCTGTTCATACATATATTTTCCAAAATTGACCCAATGTTCATTTGTAATGTTGGCCCACCATTGTACCAGTTTGTACCAACATGTCATATATTATTTATATATATATATATATATATATATATATATATATATATATATATAATTTATAAATATATATGATATACCTCCCGTCAAATGTCATCAATTCTCCTCAACAGAGACATGGCTCTCAAGAATCATCATTTCATAGAGATAGCCATTTAGTTCTCTGTATATATTTCACCTTAATCTCAGCTCAAAGGGCCAAGAAGTGATACAGAATAAGACCCTAACCCATGTCCCTTATCTAATTGTCATTACCCACAAAATAGTGTCTTCATAGAAATATTGCCTAAATTCTGTTATTTCACCAAGGAATTTAGGAATTAAACATTTTATAGCTTATAAATGGAACAACTATTGCTTAAACATTTATACAAGACAGAGGGGTCACATTAGTGCCCCATTATGGTGACCAAATAATGGGGCTGCCTGGTCAAAATCTCTCCATACAACTATCAATGCCCTCTGGTGGGAATTAGAAATACAACGTTGGGCCAACATTGGATTCCCTTCATTGCTGGATGTATTTTCAATGTTGGGCCATCATTCATTTGCCAACATTGGCACAACATGAATTTTATGATGTTGTACCAACGTTGGCAGGTCACTGGGAGTATTGCCCACGTTGGTACAACCTAAATTTGCCAATGTTGCACCAATGTTGGCAGTTTAACGTTGGCACAACGTTTAGATATTGCCTGCGACGGTGCCGACCATTACAAACGTTGGCCCAACGTACCCTTGCGAGCTGGGCTTATACATGCATATAATCAAAGGAACAATTCAAATTCATAATAATTCAATTCAGTCAGACCAATTTTAGATAAATAGATCCAATGGGTTCAGCAATATTCAAAAGAGCGGGATAGGTAAGGCACAATGACTTATAAGATGTTAAGTATGCGTGTGTGTCACCATAGGGTAATATAGTATCACAGTAAAAGACGGCTCAGGGAGCCAGACCGGACAAATGGCCATCAGGCTCTGACCATGTTGCGGTGCCACTTAAGGTCGGACCAGGCTCTGATCAAAGGTTTAGCCATGTTCCTGAAACTCTCTGTTCTGCTCTCTAATCTACGTATAGGAGGGAGTTTGTTCCAGAGAGATACCGCTCTATATAAGGGACTTTTTCTGTATGATAGTTTGTTATCATTAGGATAGACTAGTTCAGCGTCATGGGCCGAGCGAGTGACTCTGCTTGCTGGATTGGCCCTTTTAATAATTATGCCAAAGTTGCTTCCCTCATGTACACCTGAGTATATGTACCTGTGGACAAGCATTATCAGCTGCAGGTCAAATCGCATCTATGTAGTCTACCTTACAGTCTTCATGCAGGCCCGCTACAGGGTATCTGAGGTTACATTGTACACACACACGTAGGCATCTATTCTGTAGTCTCTGTGGACGTTTTTTCGATCGTGTTAGTTAACCCATTATATAGATAGCCACAGTATTCAATCACAGGCAAAATTGTTTGTTTGTATACCAAGCACGCTGTTCTCATTGGCATCATCTTATGGATCTTACAAAGCATGTGTAGTCTATAGCACACAGTAGAAACAGTTTTACCAACCATTTTATTAAAGTTAAGGTCCTTGTCTATGATGACACCTAGGTACTCATAATCACTACACACAGTCAGGGGATGCCCCCCACTCACAATTGACAATGGAGGATCATGTGGTCGGGCACCCAGCATCATTACTTGAGTCTTCTCCTTATTAATACACAGTCCACTTTTGGTGAGCCATTCATAGACCCTGTCGGCGTCATGCTGTAGCAGCCTCTCAGCGATGCAGCCTGACTTATTTCTGACGTAAAATACAACATCTTCTGCGTTCATGGTTATGGGGACGGTGCAGTGTTCTAGGACATTGGGTAGACTATTAATTAGCTACGTGAATTGAAAATTGTGTTCTTCAATTTTTTTTCCTTTCAAACATCTTTCCGATGGAGCAAGATCGGAGGAGCAAAATGGTTTTGGAATTTTGTAAATAGGAGTAAAACTTAAGACAGAATCAGGAAATAACCACCTCATTTAGGGTCTGATTATGGGAATCTCATTTAACTAGAAACAATAGATATGTAGATAAGGGTCATGGCACCTTGCCTAGAAGCTCTGGTGAGGGTCAGTGTGCAGAGCACGGCCCACAGGTGTGATATTGTGGGCCCCAGAGTCAACAGGTGCGGCCCATATGACACCTGTAACCCTGGAGCCCTGTGTGATTGGCCGGCATTAGAGGCACCTGGGTGCCGCCCTACGCGCCCTGGAGGGTCCCTGGAGAGATATTTTCACATTTCTTGGCAATTTGTTAATCTCAGATTAACCTTTATCATATATGTATCTGTTCAAATTTCACTAATCTAAAGGTACTTATTTCCCTGGTTCAGCCATTTGTGATGGGCGAGCATTGGAAGTATTAGATCTGTTTGTAACCAAACTTCTATTAGTCACAGGAAAATGGAACTAACATCAAATTAAAGCTCTAAATCCCCTCTAATTAGCTGCATCCACCAATCCAAATTAAGAGTGATTCCACCTGTCAACAAATGGACGAACTCATCCCCTATATATTACCCAGTGCAGCCAGCACCTAGTGCAGTGATCAGCTAGGTCTTCCCAGACACTTCCTGCCTTTAAGGCAATAGAACACAGACTATGATTGAGAAAATTATGTTAGGTGTGTAGAGAACATTATAAGGATTCCGTACATGTAAAATATGTTGAGATTTGATATAGTTTAGGTAACTTAATGAAGGTGGAAACCTGGAATACTGCAGTAGACTCCTGTTTTCAAGGCACTAGCGGGCGTGATTCCCGTAGCTATATTAATGTAGGAAATGAAGAGTAGGGGTCCCAGTATGGACCCCTGGGGGACTCCAAATGGTACAGACTGGATTGTTGAAAGACTATCATTACACATGACTCTTTGTTTCCGTCTGGCTAAATAAGCTATAAACCAATTAGTATATACGTCCGGAAGGCCTTTGAGTCTATGGATAAGCTCTCTGTGATTTATTGAATCGCATGACTTCCTCACGTCCAGGAAGCAGGCAGCCACAATACAATGTTCATTGCTTAACATTATATTCACCATCTTAAAACCACATGGTGAAGTTATTTTCTTTATTGTCCTTGGGAACTTTTAAGAACTTAGATCATATTGCCACCTTAGTGTATAGCTCATGCTCTGGGACATATAGGTAACATAATTCAAATCACTCAATATTAATCTTAATAAGTATGAAATAGGCAAAAGCTTAATTAAGTAGACCGATAACATTGGGAAATACTAAAACATTTGAATGAATATGGAAATGAATTTTTCCACTTATTTTCATTTGACTTCAACAGACTAATTACAAAATAGGTAACATGGTCTGTTTAATGAGTCGTGTGCATGCATCTATCACAGACAGGGTCGCCTCATGTGACATACTAAATATGTAAACTAAACTAGAAAGGTACAAATGTCACAAGGAAACACATTTCTATATGTTTCTAGAATATGCGTACAATGGGTATGCCATTTCTAATCTGCAATTTCCCAAAAGCCTCAGATAACTCAGCAAATATGTTTTGCAACATCTAAAGGGTATAAGACCACTGGCATAACGACTTACTACTGATACAATATCTCAAAACGTTTGAAAACCTTTATAAACATTAAATGGACTATAAATCTTTTCGAGTCAAGATGATCCTACCACACGGCAGGATTGTTTGTAGCACACACGAGTGTGTGCGGTATAACTGGACTGTGACTTGTGCAAGACTACCTATGAACTCACCAGGTGGGGCCACGACCACCCGCCCACCTGAGTGGTGACCAGCCGCCCACTGGTCACACCGACACAGGAATTTGCCAGAGACACACGTTCATATGCAGTCATGGATTACTAAATTTGGCGTGGCGAAGTAACCATGGGAAAGCAGACAAGATATTGTGCGACCTGTAGGTCTAGTCATAGGGCACCTACAGGTAAGAAGTGTCAGATGCAGCCTATTTTCTCGTCGGAGTCGGAACTGGAGGAAATTGAACATGACGATGCAGAAGTTCCTCGTGGCAGGACCCCGAAGGGCAAGGGGCAGCCACCCAAGGTGAAAGCGCACCCGGGCACGAAGAAGTTCAAGTCTCCAAAGGTCCCAGCTCAGCCACTAATGGAGAGTTTAAGTGAGTCTGAGGGTATTTATACAGAAAGGTCACAGGCCGAGTTTTGCAAATTTATAAAAAATGTGAAACAAGTAAACCAGAGACTTACCCGTGCTGACAGTAGAATGCAGAAGATAGAGAACCTTCTCTGTAAAGTTCTCGAGAAGAAGATTACTTTGGCAGAGGAGGATTCCGAAGAAGAGTCTCAACCTGTTAAAAAGGGGAAGTCTGAGGATAAACCTTCCAAGACTAAGACCTCGGTCAAGTCTACTGTCAAGTCGGAGGTGCACGTGGTTCCCAGGGCCGAGGTCCCTCAGGCCAGCAGCGGCGGTGCAGCGGTCAGCCAGGGTGCCCACTTCTAGACACGGGGGCGGCGGCAGACCACCTCAGGGCGGCGGCAGTGCGCCAGGGGCTCCGGTCAGCTCTACAAGCAGTGCGTCTGAGTGTGAGGAGGGGGCAGCTGGTGGTGCTTCTAAGTACACCCGTCCTCACCTGAAGTCCCATCAACGTCCAGTAAAGAGGCCATCTTTAGTGAAGGGGAAATTGCCATCCAGGCGCCTCAACTTCCAAGTCTCTGATGAAGATGAAGGTTACCTGGATACTGAGCAGGAAAATCAGCCTCGCCGGCATAAGAGGACCCACAGGAGGAGGGACCCTACACCTCAGCGCGGCCACAAGGACCGCAAGTATGTGTCTTATGAGACATCCACCAGCGAGGAGGATTATAGGGGACGGCGCAGCCACAGATCTCCCGGCGATCTTCGAGATCGCCACCATGATCGCCATCATCGCAGAAAGTCCTCGTCCTCATCCTCTTCGTGCAGCGAGAGCAGGGAGCGTCACTCTGGGAAGGGACACAATAGAAGTAAGTTCAGTA
Source organism: Harmothoe impar (assembly GCA_947462335.1). Lineage (NCBI taxonomy): Eukaryota > Metazoa > Annelida > Polychaeta > Phyllodocida > Polynoidae > Harmothoe > Harmothoe impar. The sequence continues at coordinate 563,712 of OX381711.1, read as the reverse complement.
TCAGGCACTACATTCCCCGTGAAGATCGTGATAAATCTATGTCTGTGGAACAGCTCTGGACCACTTCTTCTAAGCTCAACCTAAAAATGTACGAGAGAGGGCATGATGTGGGAGGCATGCTCAGGCACTCCGTTTTCTTGGGGGAAAAAGCTGCCACCAGGTCTTATACTACAGGAGGCCTTGTCAAGTATGATGAGGGGGTCAGGAAGAAGGCCAACAAACATGGCGCGTCTGCATTTACTGCAGGGGATCAGGAGCTGTGCGTCAGGCATTTAGGGGCGGACAATACCAGGGCTGTTCGGAGAAGTCAGAACAGTCAACAGGGAGGTTACAACAGTGGTCGCCAGGGGAGGCGGTCAAGCTACAATAATGGGAATGCAGGGCAAAACAGCCAGGGTCAAGGCGCCGGTCAGTCCAGATCCCGGGCGTCCCAAGTGGAAACCAGTTCTATGTACTGTATGAAATTCAATGGGGACGGATGCTCTTTTTCTCCATGCAGGTTTCCCCATGTGTGCTCATATTGTTTCAAGCCGGGCCACTTTATTACCTCATGCTACTCTCTGACCGGGCATCCTTCATCGTCAACACGCCCGACGTAGAGGGTTGTCACAGTCTGTGGTTTGTTGACGGGTCAGGCTGGTGGCTCGCCCCCTGTCACTACTGCAGACGCCCTGCCTGGGGCAGGCGCCGGGCTGTTTTTTTTTTTTTAAGTGTTTTATTAGGTAATTAATTACTTAACGTAATTACATGGATTCGGCGCATTGCCGTTCTTCCACCAAGACCTCTTTCTTTTGCAAAATCTTGATGGAGAAGGTAGTTGCGTGTCATGTCGTATATAAATATGTCACCAATAGCAATGTAAGTATAAAAATAAAGTACATTGTGAGGATACAATCAGAGTGATGAGATGAGATGAGATGAGAGGTAGTAACGTATAAAGCAGAACTGAGAGACAGCCACAAATAACAAATTACATGAAACATGTGTCAATATCTACTTTAATTGCCTTTTTAAAACTAGAAAGGTCTTCTATTAAAGTATATTTAGACTTCAAGTTATTCCAGCTAGAAATGGCATGGTATAAGGCGCTTCTCAACACAATCGGTTTGAGGGTGGGTGGGACCAGCAACCTGAGCCCATCATGTCTACGAGTTGGAATATTTCTATTGTCTATATATTTGGGTAGTTTTGATAATGAAAAGGCATAAAAAAGTAAGTGGATTTTTCTTCTTTTATCTAATTAAGGCATTTACTTGCTATATGGGTTTGTTCTGTAGTCATAGAGGGATTTTTTTCTAATTTAACTTTATAAACTATACGTAGGGATTTGTTCTGGATGTACTGTAGTTGCTGGCTCTCACCCACATTGTACCTGTCCCACATGTAGTCTACATAATCAAAAGTAGGCAGTACCATAGTGTTGTATATTAAAAGAGCAATTTCCTTATCTACAAAATTTCTAATATTAGCCAATTGATGCACCTTATTGCGTAAATTATTGCTAACATTTTTCCTGTGTGCAACGAATTTTATCTCGGGGTCTATAACAAGTCCCAGATACTGGAAGTCATAAACACGCTCTATTATAACCCCGTTAAGCCTAAAGACAGGTCTAACATTATTAACATTATGGAACAACATCCATTTAGTCTTTTTTTCATTAATGGTTAGACTATTGGTTACACACCATGAGGACAAGGCTAGTAGGGCTTCATGCATACAATTCTCCTGAGTCACAGAAATGACGGCATCATCCGCATAAAGTGTAATATTGTAATTATATAAATCAGGTAAAGAATTAATATATATAGAGAACAGTACAGGGCCAAGTACGGACCCCTGTGGTACGCCATAGGTGATGGGTAATAGACTAGAAGTAATATTATTAGCTATGACACATTGTGATCTACCAGTCAAGTAACTCCTAAACCACCTGCATGTATTTTCGCTAAGTCCAAAATCTGAAATTTTCTGAATTAGAATTAAATGTGATACAGTATCAAAAGCTTTCTTATAATCTAGGTACAAAGAAAAGGTGGGTTCATTAATTATAATATTATCTAATACATTATTAATGTGTGCGCTAATAGCCGACTGCGACTGTTATTGCCTTTAATAGGCATGGCGGAGTCGCCGACTACTACTACAGTCGATTATAAGTGTAATCAATCAAGATCCAGCGTTGAATTAGATAATCGACTATCCAAAACAGGCCTGCACGAGACCCGGGTCGGCCATCTTGGACCCGAGTCACGCCGAACCAAGGCGGATGTGGCCGAAGTTGGCCCGAACAATTATTTTTTTACAAACAATGCCAGTTTGAACAAATTTGACGTTGGTATTGAAGTAAAACCTACAGATGCCAATTGTATGGACATTAATCCCATTATTAGTTGTGAAACAGGCGTCACAACCAACCTCGTCAGTAACTCGGAAATTTCCGGAGACGCCTCCGGCATTCGGGATGGCGAGGTGCATTGTGGGATCCAACATGGCGGCGTCCAGACGTTAAAACTGGATTTAACGCTAGCTCCAAGTGAAGTTGATCATGATTACAGAGTAGAATTTGTGAATTCATGCACTGCTGCATCCTGTGAACGGAACAGGAGCACTACAGGCTACGTTAAATGTGTGATTGTGGCTGATAACGTCCACATGGCGTTGTTTGAAGCTTGTTATGATGGTACCTGCGAGTGTGTTTACGTTTTAAACGGCGTCAAAACACAGCTCCGCCCTTGCCGCTGTTGTGCTATGTGTAGTCTAGACTCTAACCCCTCCAGCGAAGACTTGTTTATTTTGACTGGTATATGTCAGGGGTTTAACATACTAGACAAGGACTGTAATGTGCGTTATATCTGTAACAATTACGGTAGTGTGGAAGAAGCTACCGAGGAGTTGACAGCTACAATTCAGGCGGAAAAAGACTGTCAAAAAGTGACTTTAGTGCCAGACGCCCCCAAGTGTGTTCACTCCCTAGGTGCTATAAGGAAGACTGACGGCAAAGTGAGGTGTATCACTGATTGTTCCAGGCCCGGGAACAGCATTAATGATCATATGCGTTCTACTACACACAAATTCTCATATTCTACCGTAGATGACGCTGTTGCTATATCGAAAAAAGATGGCATGGGCGCAGTTGTGGACATCAGTGCCGCATACAGGAGCATCAACATCCATCCCTCCAATAGACAGTCTTGCGGCTTCAAATGGAATTGTGGTCTTGGTGATGAGTGGTATGTGGATAACTGTATGTGTTTTGGCATTCGTAGCGCCTGTAGTATATTCAACAGGGTGACGGATTACGTCAGACGCTATTTGTACAGATTCAATGTGTCAGTAATTAATTACTTAGACGACTTCTATGTGTATGGCGACGACTTCCAGGACTGTCAATCAAATCAGAGGCTCCTAGTGAATGTGCTAAGACACATGGGATTCAACATCAATTGGAAAAAGGCCACTAGCCCTGCCCACATAGTCACTTACTTGGGGCTCGAAATAGACCTACTGCAGATGGAGCTCAGGCTGCCGAGGGAAAAGTTAGACCGCGCTAAGGAAGCAGTGTCAGGTCTATGTAACAAGACTTGGTGTTCCAGGAAAGATCTGGAATGTGTGACGGGGCTTCTATCCCATTGCTCGTCAGTTGTCAAAGGTGGCAGGACATTCACTAGAAGACTTTTTAATCTGTTAAAAGCCACTAGGAATAAGCGTAGGGTGTCTCTCTCTTCAATTTATAAAGACGATTTACTCTGGTGGAGGAGTTTTCTGAATTGGTTCAATGGTCGGGCAAAGGTTCTGACTCCACATGCAAGCGCCTTGAATGTGTACACTGACTCTTCAAAGACTGGCTTTGGTGCTGCATCAGGCGAAGATTTATTATACGGTATGTGGGAGTCTCAAGCTGACGAGGGGAGTCAAGAAGGATTGACTCCTACTACAGAGAAGGTGTGCCAGAGCATCTGCCCACATCATGTCGCCCCTCCTTCACTTGAATCAATGTTTGATGACCAAATTAATGTGGAAGAATTGTGGCCTGTCCTGTCTTTGCTGATCAGTCGGGGTGATATATACCGTAACACTTGTATTTTGTTGCATACGGATAACACTCAAGTTCAGGCAATGCTGTCAACAGGGAGGTCAGGCAACTCAAACTGTATGCATTGGCTGAGGGAGATATTCTGGAGATGTGTATTTTTGAACATTTATATCATACCTATGCGGATTTCATCAGAAGACAACTCACTGGCAGATTCACTGTCCAGGTTACCGGTAGTTAAACATATCAACAACTGCTCGTCTTTGAGTGACCTGTTTTCTATGTGCTGTGCTTCCAGGGTCGCACTTAAAGGAGAGATGGACAAGCCTTAAGTCCGCATGCTGGTCTGAGTCTACCTGGAATACACGTCAGTCGCAATGGAAAAAGTATTTGGAGTTTTGTGACTCTGAGAATCTGGTACCCCTCCCAGCTACTACTGAAGTGATATGTCTCTACATCTCGTACCTAACTTTTTCTTTCAAGTACTCTTCAATAACCAACTATGTGAGTGCAGTTTGGATTCTCCATGAGTGGTTTGATGTACCTTCTCCAGCGAAAGGAACCTTTGTGGTGAAATGCACCATGCTGGGAGCCTGTCGGCTTTTAGGAGACTCAACCAAGCAAGTGGATCCGCTGCTGCCTCACCATCTGCTAAAAATCTACAGTACTTTGTCTATGATAGACCCGTGTGACCACCTCTTCTGGTGTATGTTGACGTTAAGTTTTAGATGTCTCCTTAGGAAGGGCCATGTGACGGCCTCTCCTCATACCCTTCAGGCAAGTGATGTGGTCATGACATCCTATGGGATGGACGTCACTCTGCGTTCCTCCAAAACCATCCAGTACAAGGAAAGGGAAGTAGTTATACCAGTAGTAAGAGCCTCACCCCCGCTATGTCCTGTACGCTGGGTGAGAAGGTACACCAGAGCTTACCCTTCTTCAGGACACCTACTGTCCATGCCGTCCTCTACAACTCCACCTACCTACTTATGGTACCTGAATAAACTAAGGAAATCTTGTAGGGATGCAGGGATACAGGGGCATTACGGTACTCACAGTCTGAGACGTGGTTGCGCTACTTTTCTGAGCAGAATTGGCCTACCACTCCATGACATTCGGATATATGGGGACTGGAAGTCCTTGTCAGTTCTCTTGTATCTAAGTTCAGACAAGTCTACACGTTATTCTAAGGATAAGTATGTGGCCAAATGCTTATCTCGTTTATCTACATCCTAAACTCACCTTCGGTCTGGGTGGCTGGCGGTAGGAAAATCCCGTCTTCATAGCCATATCTGCCTTGTATCTTATTCCATTATCCTCACCCAGACCAAGGCCACTAGTTATTGTAGCACACACGAGTGTGTGCGGTATAACTGGACTGTGACTTGTGCAAGACTACCTATGAACTCACCAGGTGGGGCTACGACCACCCGCCCACCTGAGTGGTGACCAGCCGCCCACTGGTCACACCGATGCAGGAATTTGCCAGAGACACATGTTCATATGCAGTTTTTTTCTTTTTTACGTTGCTTATAAAATAAAATATTATAGGCGGTAGGAAAATCCCGTCTTCATAGCCATATCTGCCTTGTATCTTATTCCATTATCCTCACCCAGACCAAGGCCACTAGTTATGACTTTAGGATAAGCATGGATGCTGCGGGCAATAGTTACCGTTTTTAAACCATAACCTGATATAATCTTCTTCGATCAAAATAAACTTTGATTAAACAGGTAGATGAGTCCTACGTTTTCATGGCAATCCAACGTCATTTCATAATTATATTTTACACTAACATTGGCATATAAATATGTTGTATCATCTCCCATTTTTAGAATATGGTTTTTATCCTGTTGATTAATACATATTTAATGTGTGGATTCTGGCACATTGATGTGCTGGTCTAATGAACATCCCAGCTCAATTAGGTCAATTTTTCTGTAATCTAGTCTAAAACACAATAAGGGGCTTAAGTAACTCTAAACGCCAAGAGCCTAAGCGACAAACATAATAACCTTAAAGTAGCTCTACCAGGGTGGGCCTGATATCAAGTGTCTGTGCCTGATTATTTAATACCCTAATCAAACGTACCACTATCTATTTATTGTCTACATGGAAATGTGAAAACCTGTTATTATATTTACATAAATGTAACTGCATAGACAATGAGTGCATAGAAACTGTATTAAGTTTAGAAGGAGAACTGCCTTTTTAAGAAGTACTAAATTGACTAAACTAAATACAAGGTGCACTGCATTCCTTGTATTATTTTCTGAGCATGATTGGTGAGATGAAATGTTGGTACCACATAGAGTGTATATAATTCTCTTGAAGGAGTTTACCCATTGACCACTAAGCAGAAACAGAAAAGCATATTTGTCTGTCACCGAGATTCACAAGTTACATTATGCATATTTGCAATGTCACAACAGGACTATAATGTGTGTCGGACAGATGTAAATTAGATAAAACCACTATATCAATAAGGATAAGAAAGGCACTCCACTTGGAGTAGTTTCCTCTAAAACCTGTTCTGTAGAGAGCAAGGTGTACAAGGCATGACAAATACAGGAGAAATACAGTTTAACTCCACTTTAAAGATAATATCCGACCAGGTAGACTCTTAGTATCTCTGATTATATTTGATGATTTAGTGGCAGTGGACAATCATATGACAACCAGGCATCCACACCTCATATTTAATCCTTGTACATTTATATCTCATTTGCCAGCAGCGATTTGATTTCATGTTGATTTCTCAACAAAAGTTTTAGCCTCAGGTTTCAAGTCATTCTAGGTTTATGCAGTATACACTTAAAATGTGACATAGCATCCACATGCTATCTTGCCCTTGCCATATGTTGCCCGGCAACATTGGGATATATTCCCCTGGGAGGCATTTCACCGCATCCTGAATAATATACTAACATACTAACATTGCCATGTTGTGTCCGTATGTTTAAGGCTATTTTTTTATGTGAATGTGGCAGTCACCTGGCTCAATTGCAAAATTGTGCAAAGACCAGTTTACATTCCGGGGAACCCCTTGGGAATTCCCTGTGTGACGTCATAATATGTAGCAACATACGGAGGTAGGCTTGGGAGGGTCCGTAAGTTGGGGAAGAGACAGGGGAGGTCGGAGAGGGGACAGGGGAGGTCGGGAAATGGAGTGGGGAGGTCGGATAATGGAGTAGGGAGGTCGGATAATGGAGTGGGGAGGTCTGGGATTGGAGTGGGGAGGTCGGATAATGGAGTAGGGAGGTCGGATAATGGAGTGGGGAGGTCTGGGATTGGAGTGGGGAGGTCGGATAATGGAGTGGGGAGGTCTGGGATTGGAGTGGGGAGGTCGGATAATGCCCCCCCCCCCCCAGCAGCTCAGGTAGTACCACACTGGAGAAAAACCTCAAATGTGTCAGACAGTGGATATCGACCCAACAGGCCATCGTAGAAGTGTTACGCCCGTGCGAGCTAGTGGTATGCCTATACAACATGAATATGTACTGATTCTTCTTTTCTTTTATCAATTTTTATTAAGGTAATATACAATTAGGTCTGGACTGGAGAAGGGAGGTCTGGGAATAGAGAGGGGAGGTCGGGGAAGGGACAGGGGAGGTCGAGAAAGGGACAGAAAGAGGGGAGGACGGGTAATACACTTTTTTTTAATCATGACTTCACCATTCAACTCACACACACCCTGATACCAACATGGATCCACAAAGGGGAGCAACCTCTCTTGTGTTACATTTGGGATTACTACAGTTTTACACATATAATTGAGTCATACTGTGCCATCTTGTCCATTTCCATAGCCCGACTTCCCTAGTCCATACCCTGACCTCCCCAGTCAATAGCCCGACCTCCCCAGTCCATACCCCGACTTCCCTAGTCCATACCCTGACCTCCCCAGTCAATAGCCCGACCTCCCCAGTCCATACCCCGACTTCCCTAGTACATTTTTAAAGGCCGTCCAAAATCCCCCCACTCAAGCGCCTTGTCATATTTTGCTAATTTAGGTTTTCAAGCCCTCAGACTCAATATTTTAGAAAATCCTTTTATGGGGACTAGCACAGATGTCTATTGATACACGATTTCGAGGTGCCATTGCAAAATATTCAGTAGTTATTGAGAATAATAAACTTTGATGGCCAGGTTTTCACTCGGTGAGACACTACCCGGTGGTGCTTCAACATAGGGAGTATATGGGCGTCGACTGACAGTGGCCCGATCTAAACTGAAAATATGCTCTAAAATTGTACACAAGGAGGGTAGCCCCCAAATTTTATTTTTGAACTCCCCTGTCTTTCTAATGATACGATTCATTAAGAAATCCAACATGCAGAAGTCACTTTTCACATATCGGTACAACCTGCAAACATGAATACCACTAGAATAACTTGAAAATTTGCTCAACGAATTTTGTTTTTTTGGGAGGGTTAAAGCAATTTTTGGGATCTGCTCTTAATATATGCTAAAGAAGACATGATAAATATCCAAGTTTCGACTATCCCATTAAAAATAATTCTTTATGACCCCCCCCAGCCCCTCCTGAGTTTGGGTCAATTCACCGTCCCAACCCTGTTGAGATCCTACATACGGCCTCGTCGCTGCTCAACTTGGGTCTGCTTTTTTGGATTTTTGGATATTTTGGATTTTTGGATACTTTATTTTTGAACAGCAACTCAGAGGTCGGGCCACTGTGGTAATCTTCTCCTCTGTCGGGCACCGTACCTGACCTGTGACATTGACCATTTCCATCATGTCATTTCAACTGCATTAACTATTGTCATCTATAAATAAAACTGTCATGGGGTTCTACATACCTTTATACTTGTTGTGCTGGCTTGAATCAACATATTTCCTCCTGTATTTCAGGTATTTCATCTTTTTAAGTTGACCTGAAGCAAAGTTAAAGTCCTCGTGCGAGCTGTCTGCTGTCACTCGTCGAGCGGATATTTGAATCATTGTACATACGTTAGCGCTACTGGAATGTGGAGGGAGTGGGATATCCAGCCAAATAAAATCGTATTTCTGTTATATTTGAGCCTCTGTCGCCTTACTTTTCATAGATTGCATTAAAATTGAGCAGTTTAACATCGGTTTAGTACAATGAAACGATAAATCGAGTCAAGATGAAAAATGACCGGAGGCTGCGATCAGCTGATCGCTGACCTATTCTAAGCTTGAGACCATATCTTTTTTTCATTGACTTTGTTTGGGGCTTAAAATACATTATTTTAGCTTGAAACAAAGCCTAAGCATTACAAAATATCCTATATTTTGAAGCCTGATAGATAAATAAGGCCCAAATGCCCCAAAAAAGCTGGTTGAGGGTAATTAACTTGAACGTTGGGCAGAAAAATGACACCGATATAAACATGGCGGGGTTGACACTGGCAGGCAGCGAGTGGTTTCTTCACATTCCCCAAACAGTAACATGGTGGTTTTGGGGTTTAAAATAGAGTTCTATTGAAAGAAATATAGCTCCCGCAAGAGAAAAGATCATATATTTGGATGTACGCTACATAAATTAGGCTAAAATTCCCTAAAATATTTGGATGAGGCTTTCTAACATGATGCATAGGGGAAAAATGTATCGTCAGAAATCCCCATAGACAAACGGTAGCGCCCAAATCAAGTCCTAGCGGAACTTTCTATCATAAATTGGACGGTGTGAACGAGCGTACTTTTTTATAATTTACTGAGGATTATCATTTGATCGTCTTCCTTTATTAAAAGAAATTAATGATTTTTTATCATGAATATCACCCTAATTTGCACAAAAAACAACGATATAGTGCAAAACAGTGGGGATTACTTTTTCGCGAAACCAAATTACACATGCGCAGAGACCGGGTGTGAAGTCAAGCAAGGTGTCAAGGAGGCGTTAGGACGTGTTTGTGGACGATGCAGGGTAATAAATTGCTTTTTTCTCCTTTAATATGTAACAAATACATCTAAAAATAAATACAGGATCAGTTTAAGTTCTGTATTTGCATGATTTGGATGATGTTTGTTCCAATAGAGAGCAAAAAATAGAGAGATAAAGACAAGATTATATTCATAGGTAGAAAATCATTGGGAGTGAGTGGGTATCCCAATACCTCTGGAATTTTTCTTTTTCTGTATAAGACCTTATGTTTTGCTCAAAAGAATTCCAGAAAGTAGATACCCTGCATTCATAACTCTTCCTATAAAATGTTTTTTTTTTGCCTAATAATCTTAACCAAACGCTCATCGTGAGCTTTTGTCCTGATGTCTCTAATATCCAAGTTTTCATTTTCTTGAGAAAAAGTAAAGTCAGCAGTGTTCATATGCATTTTTCTTCTATCTTCAAGCTTATTTACACTACACTTTTTCAGACAGGGCTCAACATGAAATTCTTCATGATTATATGTGGTTTTGAGTCCCCTGTTAAAAGCATACTGCAATTTTCCAGAATAGAATTTGGAGTAATATTGTATAATAAATCACCATAATCAATGGTAGGTAGTATCATGCATGTAAGAACCTTTGCACTAGACTTTTTAGACAGTTTTCTAATACACCTAGAGTAAATGTCCTATTCAACAAGGCGCCATACAGCGTTAAAGAGACCTTGGGCATTCACTTAAGGTTTGCCTCAGTTCCTATGTGCATAACCTTTGTTTTCTTTGCATTCAGTAATAGCTTATTGGCTTTACACCATGTATTTACAGTACTTAGTTCTGAATTAATAGTGGCTTCCACACTAGGAGTCAAGTTATTGTAAGGATAGTATAAGACAGTGTTATCTGCATAATGCTGACATTTCATATTTTTTAAAGGAAAACCAAGGTCATTAATATATATAATAAACAAGAGTGGTCCTAGCACCGAGCCTTGTGTTACTCCACACGGGATTGGGAGGGTGTCTGACATCTTGCCATCTGCCTTGGTAGCTAGCACTCTGTTTGTCAAGTAATTTTCAATTAAGTTTCTCCCAGAAGGCCTAAATCCAATTTTTCCCAATTCATTTATTAATAAAAAGTGGTTTATAGTATCGAGTCGAGATGAGATTAAAATATGTATCAGCTTGTTTGGGATTAGTAATATTGTTAAGGGCCTTCCAATACTCTTTCAGGTTGTGCACATTTTCATCTACTTGATGCTTTTGCCAGGCTGCCTCTGCTTTTTTATTTTCCTGTTTGGACAAATTTTGAAGAAAATGCTTTATATTATTGTCGTCCTGGGATTTGATTTTTTGAAAGCGCTTGATAGCTTCATTTTTATCCTTAATTGGGCTTATTAAATTGGCATCTAACCAGGGTTTCTTTGTTTGACTAAAGTTAACATTTTTTACCTTACAATTTATGTCTAGAATGTGCTGTTTAGAGGCTATAAATAATTCCCAGGCATCAGTAGGTGACTCACATGTCCAGAAATTATTCCAGTCTAGGTTTCTTAACTTGTTGGTAAAGTCAACCTCATTAAATAGCCTGTAGCTCCTGCCAGTGAACCTCAAGGGAATCGTGGGAGTGGGAATATGTTTCCTTGTTACATAAATAAGCTCATGATCACTTATGCCTCCTATTGGTCTAACCCCTGTGCATGCTATGTGATCTGAATTAGTAAGAATTAAGTCAATAATCGAATCATTGCCATCCCTGTTTGGATTATACCGTGTTATTTCTTTAACTAACTGTCTTACCCTGAGGCCTGCTGCTATATTGTTTAATTTGTCTTGTTATTTCTAAAATAATCAATATTGAAATCACCTAAAATAAATATTTCTTTAAATTTATCCGAGTCAATATCATTAAAGGATTTTTTTATGGTATCTATTGCATTGGTAACATTTCCTTTTGGGGGGGATGTAAACATTAGCGATAACAATTCTTCTCATTTTTGGCTTTGAGATGACCGACCACATAATTTCAATGTCCTTATTACTAGTATTGTGAGTATTGAAGTAAGACCATCTTTTGTGTAGGTTAGTAGGCCTCCGTGATTAACATCACCTGGGTCGGGTATTTGCCTGTCAAGCCTCTGAAGCGAATAGCCCTTGATGCATAAATGGTTGTTTGATAGACTCTCATCCAGCCATGTCTCAGACAGAGTAATACAATCAATATCAGAGTCAATAAAATAATCGTGTAAAGTAGACATGTCATTAAATATGCTTCTCACATTAAGATGACAAAAATGTAAGCCCCTTTAAGGCCTAGGTCAGTAGACATTTATGGTATCATGGGACATACCTTCCCCGAGACACTCTGCAAAAACAGAAATCGACTCACCCCTCCCTCTACCTGTACATGATATACATACGATGGGTCTCATGCATACCAACGGTATCCCCAAATGTGATACTGATGTGTAAACCACAAGTATAGTATTAATAGCAGGTATCACTGTTACAGGCGGTGATACCAGTTGAGCTGCCTCTTTCCATAGCTTCTGGTTAGAATTGTTGATACTGTCAATGTCCCGCTGGACTATCTGAAGTTATTCAAACTAGCAACCTCATGTTCCGCCGCTAACCTTTGTTGTTCCAGCTTTTCAACTGCAGCCTGGTGCGCAGCCAGTCCCAGCAGAAACATCTTATTCTCATCCACTTCCCTAAGAAAAACATTTTTAGTTTGTGCAATGAAGTACCGTACATTCTTTACAGCCTCCTCTCTTTCCTCCTAGTTTTGATCCTGCTACTGAAAGAAGCAACAAATTTGTAGTCCATACACAAAACCTAAATTTAGCTTTTTCTCGGTTGGAATGTACAAGGTGTCAGGGCGCCAGTGTAGTTGCTTTGGACTACGGGTACAGTTGTTCACCCCATCTAATCAATAAGTTTGAGTGCTTGACAGGAACAGATAAACCAAAAGAGGCCATATAAAAAAAACTTAAACTAACTCGATTTTTTTCCCTAAATTGATTCAATTAGCAGGAATTCACATGTAGTAATCCTTCTCTTCATTGAACTACTTTTCATATAAATCCAGGTGTATTTTTATAGTGCACAATCTCGCAGAGGTTGCCTGGAAAAAAGGGGACAGACACGAAACAAAACATCCCCCTTTGTTAATTCCAATAAGACACTGATTTTTTTTTTTTTTAAGATAAAACAACAGAAACAGTGGATTTCTACAAAAGATAGTCATATAGTCTCCTCCTATAAACATGACAGTAAAGGTTATTATTGTAGAGATATATCACCTTAAACTTCCAAGCCTGAGCCTACAAGAGAATGTGGCCTTCTGTGCAAATGGGGCGTAGGCAAGGACACATTTTCATTGTGATGTAATCAAGGGGCAACTATGTCAGACAAGGTGTTGCCTTGTCCTATTAATATTCCCATCCTGTGTCTGGTTTGTGAAGGGGCTGGGGAGGGTATTTTGTGCATCAAGGGACAGATTGAGAAAAGAGGCTACCACCTCAGTCCAGGTCCCAGCCTAAGGAATGACCGGCAAGATGCAGGGGGCTCTGGAGAAACAAAATAATTGTCTTTCCTCCCTTCAGAAGGCGCTGGACTTCTTTTGATTGAAGTAAAGAATTATCTTTTTGCCAAATAGTCTTCATCTTTATTCATTGCATCAGTCACAGACAATTCAAGTCAATTGCATTCATCAATTCAAACTCAATTCAAACTCAATCAAGACAACTTTGGTTTTACCATATTTTATTCCTTGAGTAATATGTTTTACTTGTAATTAGTTTTTTCCACATATTTATATGGCTGTGACATTTTGGATGAAATTGTTTATCTGTGTGCTGTCTATGAATCGAGTGTTGATGTAATATAGCTCCAGGCAAAAAGATGTTTGGGTTCCATCTGGCATTTGGTAACCACAATGAACATTGTAGTGCATCTTCCATTTTCGGAAGCCATGGTCCTCAAGAACATTGATGAGATGCACACTTTTTGTGTCCCCTTTCAACCTGTGTATCTCAATTCCAATCTGTTTGATATTTTCTAAGGTTCCCTTGACAGCCATATCAGGTAATGCTTCCCATTCTGACTTTTCAACGTCCATCTTTAAATAGTCAATGATTATCTGAAAAAAGGATCCATTGACGTCACATTCTTTCTTTTTTTGTGCTGTATTACAACAAGAATGGTCAGGCTGACACAGCGATAATACATCCTTACACAGCAACGTCGATGCCACCAAGTGATATAGTCTTTGCACTTACATTCTACTCAGAACCTGCCTATGTGCAAAATTATATTCAGTCTTGCTTTTTCTTGTACCCACCCTAAAATTGATATTCTGTTTAAAGGCATGGTTTTCCAAAAACAAGTCCGGAGATTTCCCCTCCAAAGATATTCAAGGCTCAAATTTATTCTGAATTTATGGGATAGTAAGGGAGTGTTCATTTCTTAGTTACAAGGGGGTGGCGGGTTTAGGAGTGTCGTAAAAAATGTTGACCCTCCCTGAGGCGGGGTGTAAAAATTCTGGCCCCTCATAGCGGGGCATAACAAATGATGACCCTTTTTAGAAAAAAATGCCTGTGCATTACAATAGATCGAGGGCGGGGGGCAACTTCAGGAAGGGGGGGGGGGCAAACAGTACTTCACATGCTCTTAAAGGGGGGGGGCGTTATAAAAGTTTGGACCTCCCCATGAAATCTCACCACCCCTCCATAATTAGTGGATGAACACTTCCTAAATATATTTTTCTTGAACCAAAACTACTCACATTGGAATCATTATGAGCCTCAAGGATTGTTGGAAAGGAGAACAGATTCCATCCATGTTTGTCTTTAAAGTCTTTCCCTGATATTCCATCTTTGAAAAACTGAATGTACTTGCCTCTTTTATGATTTCTAACCTTTTTCATGCTACCAGAGAAAATATATATGCACAATCAGTTAGAATAACATAAACATGTCCATAGATAACAATATATACAAGCATATTTATATGTGGGTCAGTTGAATTTACTAGCACATAATGATAACAATAGAATAAAATGTTCTTTATTATAAAAAATGTAATTTATCACTGCATAATAATTTTATCATCGCTCAAAGCGGCAGACAAGATGCTTAAAGTAGGAGCCGCGGCTTGTCAGCAGCTTTAACCTACTTTTAGCAGAACCGACTTTCCTGCTCCGATTAAAGCACATTGAGTTGGGCAGGAGGCAGTATAGCGCCTCTTCTCAGTGACCCGGAGGTGCAGGTAGCTATGGGGGAGGTGTGGCTGTGTCTGTACCCTTAATTTTGCTTATTATATTTATTAATTACCCTGAGGCTACAATACACATTTGGACCTGTAAAGTCATAACTACTTGGAGCACGGCGAGGTTTACAATCAGGCATTTTGGGAGTCCTAAGGCTTTCCAAAGAGTCCTAGGACACCTCTAGAAGCGCCACAGTGCACACCCAATGACGGCCAACACAACATTGACCCCAAGTCCTTCTTTTATCAACTTTAGGCATGCTTTAATTCAGACTTTAATAGCTTTTGGACCCTCAGAAAGAAGGCCATTAAGCATCCTTAAAGGTTGATTAAAATCAGACTGCTGGTTCTTTCATGTTTGCTGACAAGTTTGCTTGAAGAGGATTAAAGTTGATTATTGTCCGACTTTAGTCAAGTTTAGGCAAATTGTAAATTTATGTAAAGCAGATTATTATGCAGTGTATATATGTAAAGACAACAAGACATGCATATCTAATGTAATCATATAATCTAATGACAAAAGGGTCACTTTGGATAAACCCCCATGCCATGCCATGGGAAGGATCAGTTTGTTGGCAGCATTAGCATCCTAAAGGTTATAATATGGCTTAGACCTCCTAGTAGGGGGGGGTGATAAATCTACTTTTCTTCGGGCACTATGCATTTTGGTCCAAAAAGACGGTAAATCACAATAATATTTTTTTCGGACCCCTGTGACCCCCCCGTACATGGGGTCCGAAGATCGGCCAAATAATGAGAAAACAGCCAAAATTCAGGCTTTCAGATTCCTTCTAAAATCAAATCATGTCTTCATGAAAATGGTCAGAAACCTTCATTTGGGACCCAAAGAGACCATTTAAAGTCATATTGTTGTGATTATAGAGGTGTTGACACCTTTGAGGAGGTGGTTCATACTCGGTAAAATACCAATAAATCAGCTATTTTGAAGGCATTTGCTCCCTTACAATCACATCCCTATACTGCCATAAAAGATCCTCAGGACCCCTAATCAGGCAGATTAAACCCTTCTTGAGGGTCCCCTCTTTCTGTTAACCCCCCCCCCCCCCCCCCCCCAACATGCACCAATAGCCATCAGACAACTCTCCCCTCCCCTTCGCCTCTACATTACCCTATACTGAAATAATCTATTAACATAAGACCTGTCTGATAGTTGAACCTTTCTTGAGGGCTCCCTGTTCCTGTTAACTACCCCCCATGACCCCCCTCCACCCCATAGCCCCCCTCCAGCCCCAACTGCTAGCCATGAAATAACCCTCCCCCCTTGCCTCCATATTACACAGTACAACCATCATCCCAACCCTCCCTCCATGTGACCAGTACAGTGCACAGCATTGCCTCTCATGGTATGTATCATGCCTGGGAGTCGCACAGTGGTGTGGTTAAATAGGGGTCCCAGAGGCCCCCCCCAAAAAAAACAGATCACCCTGGTAGGTGTATCTACTACAGCTGGTAGAGGGATACTGTACTTCAAATAAAATCTGGGTTCAATATTAGGTCTAATATCAAGATATGTATTCATCTGTCCTCAAAGTTTGAAATGAGTTCTACCAACCTACCCTTTACCCCATATAGGGGATGGCATAGGTCTACCAAGCACCATGCCTATATGTTATATTTTCATATATCTGAATATCATAGCAGCACCCTCAGATGTTGCATGTATGCCCGTTGTTGACAAAATCTGATCTTTAGCATTGCAAATTAGGTATCAGGGTTACCTACCCCTCCCCATAATATAATTGCAGGGTTTATTATTGGCTTTAATAATATTTGGGGTTCAGAGTATCAATTTAACACCTCAGAGAATTGAACTAAATAATTGTCTCTTGTCTTACATCTAGGATACTAACCATGCAAGGGGTAGACGGAGATATATATGGACACCAGTCCTTATTTGGAGTCATTTTCACGCTCACCCCCACCCCTCTACCATCCATCATTCTATGCATTTAATCACGTAGTTAAGGAGGAGAGTCATGGTTTTTATTTATGGTTGTGTCAGGTTATTAGTGATGCTAATATTAGAACTCTGCTATTATAGAATTACTATGTATAATAAGTGTAATAACATTAAGCAGTCATCTTGACTATGAATACACTAGGCATAGAATGGAGTGGGGGGGTTGTGACCATTGGTAGGATAACTCAAAATGGATATAGAGACCTTTGAAAACGGTGTTATCTATCTGATCTAAACTTATTTCAATATGTTGACAATTCAAATATATATATATAGAGCAAAGGCCCTCCATGATTTGGGTTATATTCATGCAATCACAAGAATATAACCTGTAATTGTCTCTTTGGGTCCCTTATCAGTTTTCTGTTGAGGTTTTAAAGCCATTCATGTAGGATAAATAAATTATAAGAGGTCTGGTGGTTGGAGTTCTTAGATGGACTGAGGTAGCCCTCCTCTTAGGTCTGTATAGAGTAAGGGAGGAGGTCTGGGCCCCCTCCATATCCCCACCCCTCTTTTAAACAAATCACTGTCTTACTCCAAAGACAAGCTAAGGTGTCTGTGAATGACTATTAATGTTCAAAAATCCTGACATTCTGAGTACAGGTGTAATATAGAGGCGAAGGGGGGGAGTTATCTGATGGCTATTGGTGCATACTGAGGGGTTGGGGTGGGGGTGGCGGTTAGGGGTCATAGGGGGTAGTTAACAGAAACAGGGAGCCCTCCAGAACAGTTCATGATGATGTTTTATGGCAGTATAGGAACCTGATTGTATAGGAGCAAATACCTTCAAAAAAGCTGATTTATCGGTATTTTACCATGGAAGCACCCCCTCCCCATAGGGAGAAACACCCCTATAATCACAACAATATGACTTTAAATGGTCTCTCTGGGTCCTAAATGAGGGTTTCTGACCATTTTCATGAAGGCATGGTGAGGTTTGAGTAGGAATCTGCAAGCCTGAAGTTTGGCTGTTTTCGCACTACTTGGCTGATCTTCGGACCCCACGTACGAAGGGGTCACAGGGGTCCGAAAAAATATTTTTGTGATTTCCTGAGTTTTGGGTCCAAATGCATAGTTTGAGCCTGTCCCTGAAACCGTACGACAAAATTAGCGATTTAACACCCCCCTCTACTCCTAGGTATCTTTGACAACCCTGACATATACCTACCCAGATATTATAGGCCTTTCCATAACTGCACTGTATTGCCTAACTGGATCTAATCTTGATTTGTTGTTATGTCTCATCATAGATCATTAAACCATAAAAGACTATTCAGGACAATAACTTACCTCGGATCAAATGATTTGACAGTACAATAGAAGTTATTGGCAACTGCATCATCAAAGGAAAAGTCATAGTTGATTCTAAAAATATGATAAGTTAGTCTAATGTATTCCTCTGAGAACTGGTGTGTTACAGGTTTTGCTAGATTTAACTTGAAAAGCACTGATTAAATTCAAAATAATATTGAATGAAAACAAAAATAAAAACAGTAGTGGGTGTTGAAATAAATAAAAATACACTGGATATATGATTTGCAGGACACATGGTGTGGTCTTTCCACATAGAGAAAGGCAGGATTCAAGAAAGGACTTACCCAAATGAATATACCAGACATGGTGGTTTGAGGAGAAATGGTTCCGTTAAGCAAATATCCCATCCTCCGTCTCCCTTCTTCCCAGCTCTGTATGATTTGTTACACGTTACATCAAGAGAAGTGAGGTACCTTGAGGAGTTTCCAAAATACAAGATTAGTGGCTAATGTTGTTGTTTTACTGTATATTAGTAATACATAGAGTCACCTTAATGTAGTGAATACTTCGTTTCAAAATCAATAGCAACTTTCAAGATGGTGTAAAGGGTACAAAAATGGAATCGGTAAAATTTATTTTATCACCCCCTCGGAACAGAGGCAGAGAGCCAAAGAGTAAGAGGAATGGGCTATAAGGGTTATACCTGCCTAGCTAATATAATGGTCAGGGTTAGTATTTACTGGGATCTGTATCAAAAATAGTATTACCTGTGAAACGCTATGTCTGAAGTCCATCTAGTTGCTCGAACATCTAAGAGACCAGCAGCCTGGAACTTGTCCTTCTGTGAAATTATTTTGAAGTAAGCTATACACTAAATTAGACCAATGCTCATGCTAGACTTATTTAGATAAGAATATAAGACATTTCCAAAACAACTATTCAGAACTCAGCCTTTATGGTGAATATAGAGCACCGTTCTATATAGGTATTATATAATCTAGGACCCTTGAACTGAACATTGGAAGGGTGCCAGGACTCACTGGGGCACCTGCATACATTATACCTGGGTGGGTGCTACCTGTATACTACCACTCACTCTAAGGTTACAGATTTATTACTTAAGATTAGAAATACAAGATTGTGATTAATTACCTTAATCTTCATTGATTTAGGTGAAGCTGACCACCTGTCATAGACTAGCACTATCAGTGCAGCAAATAGACACAGAATGGTCACGTTTCCTTGCCTAGATCCCATGTTCACTCAGAACAAAATCAGATGCACAAATGAATGGGTATTTATATATTTTGGTGATAACTTGATTAAAACTACATATGGGGATTTTCACCTGTTGACATCTACTTGGGTATGCGAATGGTGGCTGTATTTGCACACCCTCAGGGTGTCAATAAAACCAGTTATCCAGACACTCAGGAGGGTGTGAATTAAAATCCTTATTCCCACACTGTGTGGGAATTCAAGGTGTTAGCACCCTACTTACGGGCTGTGTGAATATGAATGCTTATTACTAAACAGCGGAGTATGTGGATTAGAACTCCTATTCCTACACTGTATGGGGTGTGTATATATCAGGTGCTAAAACGGAACTGGCTCAATTCTACAACTGTGTATGCTTAATGTTGCACAGAGTGGGAAAACAGTTCCGGAATTGCTCAGGTCACAGGAGGTACCTGTGGGGTCTTTAGCTGACAAAATGGTTCTTAGCTGACAAAAGGGTACCCTTTTGTCAGATAAAGGCTCACATGGGGGCTTAAGGTTACAAAAGTAGCGTTAAATCACAAAAGTGGTTCTTAGCTGACAAACTCTATGTACTGGTCCATAGCCAGCAAACCCTTTTTATGTAAGGTATATGGCCGGTTGGAATCACTACATAGGCTATGCTATCTAACAACTATTGCATATTTGATAGCCACGATCCACCCGATAGGATTTTTTGGCTAAGAACCATGGACATTATTGTTTGTTAGATAATAAGAATCATTAGAACTATAACATTTATTTGTTTAGACATACCACATAGAGTTTGTTAGCTATTAAACAGGTTTTATTAACTAAGGCCACTCAAAAATTATATCCTTGTTTCTCAACACCGCGCACATCACAGAAATCGAGTTTAAGGAATTTCTTGGTACAAATTTTGATTGGAAAACATGAAAAAGATGTACAAATATGAGTATATACTGTATCAAATTGAGGCTTACATTACTGGAAATGAGATGTGATAGAAAAAAGCTGCACAACTTGCCCAGATCGTTTATCATATAGTCCAATCTGGGATTGGGTTATAGCTATTTTTCAAAGTGTTTTTTTATAATGTAAAAGACCCTCAGATAAGCCACACCAAAATATAGGCATATTTAGCATCCGTACATCGATTTTTCTTTAGCTATGGAACATTACATAGGGTTTGTTTGCTATGAACAAGTACATAGGGTTTGTCAGCTAAGAACCACTTTTGTGAAAAGGAGAACCAGATAGACCCAGATAGGCCATTGTCATGGTATAATGATATCTTTTTACTCAATACTCAAATGAAAAATAAAAATCCTTGGACGATCATTGTAATGGTATACTCGAAAATAGGCACTGTGGACGGTTAAGTTTGTGCCTAAAATAGGCTATATGGGGGTGCAGAGGGGTTGCTAGTTTCCAAATACATCGCCCTATAGGGAGTGGTCATTTTTTAATAACAAGGGGGGGTTGGTGGATTTGGGGGGGACCAAGAAAAATTTGATCCCCTTGAAGGGGGGACCAAAAAAGTTTCACCCCTTTTTAATGAAAAAGTCCACGGGTTACTATAGCTCAGAGGGGTCCGCCGTGAATTTCAACTTGCCTGAGGGGGGGACCAAAAAGATGTCGATCGTTCGCGCAAAAATCCATCCCCCCCCACCGTTGTTTAAAAATGACCACTCCCTTACCCTTCTGAAGCCACATACATGGATTGCCCTGGTAAAGTACATGTATTGTGAGACTCCGCTTTCCCACCTCTGCCCCTCACCTCCTCCACGTCACAATATGGCAAAGTGTTATGAGCGACCTGCTGTAGCTCTGCGCCACACCTGCAGCAGTGGGCCCGGTCATGCTTGGCGTGCGTTGCTTTGGCAAGTTCCTTACAGCTACAAACTATGAGGTTTGATGCTGTTCTATACAATGGTTGACAAATATAAGTAAATATGATGTCACGGCCTCTTTAAATGCCTAGGTAGTTGATGTGCCCTCCCTGTCCTACTACACTGTGCTTTGGAATTATTGATTTGGAGTATGGAGCACAGCCCCCTCATCGGTCTCTGAGACTGTGCTCAGGATCAGGGAATCACAAGATTCTTACCCAACTGCTCAGTTTATGTAGGCTGGCTTAGGTCAGAGAAAATAGTGTGAACATATTATGCATGTGTAGAAATCAGGCAATATCAATATAGAACTAATGGAGGAATAAGCATTGTCAACTATTGCATCAGCTCTCTCAGGAGGTTTCTGTTTTTATTGTTTCCAATTTGCAATTCATCAGAAATCAAGACGCCAAATTACTTGAGACCAAAAAGATGGTGGTTGTCAATGGCATTTGATATGGACTATTCTTTCAGTAGCAGTCAAAGTATGCATCAATCTGATTGAGTTGTGGCTGTGACTGATGACGATGTGTCTTGACAAAAAGCGTATCCTGTGGAAAGCATTGACGCACGTGGAGTATAGCTCAAGATTACATATTGTTGTCAATAGATATCAACGAACCCAGTTCTGCTTTGGTTTTCAAGTCTTTATTGCATAATCCTGCTTACCAAAGCATAATATGTTTGGTTCGGGACCATATGTTCAGGATAAGATAACAAAAGCAAGAGTAAATCAGAGGAGGTAGGGAGAAGACAAAGTGTCAGTGGTCAAGCCGGGCTTGGACAAAGACTGGACCCTGATCAGGTGGAACTTGCCGCCTTATATGTGGTTTAGGCAACCAGGGCGGACACCTGGGGACAAGATCCACTACCAAGGATGGATGAGAAAAGGTTCCTTGAAGCCCCATAGGGAATGGCGGGTACAGGTTACACAGAACAGGACTCACAGGTGAAGGCTGGTGCAATATCTGACCACATGGGTAGACAGGTTCGGGACAACTGGACCCAAAGTGGGTGGAATGTGACATAGGCCGTCCAGGTGACCTGAACTGGACCCTAACTAAGTGGTATTGGATAAACATAGTCTGTACATGGTTTATGTATGATATACCCTTGTAGTAAACCCCCACATAATGAAGACTTTGAGATTATATTAGGACTATGCACAGAACATTTTTCCACACACTTTGAGGAGCTACACTTTATCTGCATGGCGCATCCCTGCATATACTATGTAAATGGTTTAGAGCATTATTGTATCCTTCAAGATTCATTATAACTATGATAAATAACAACCCTAATGTGAGGGAGGAGCTGTCACGGTTGGGGGCCTGTCCAACGATAATCATGCCACCTCTGTTCACCACTAAACATTTGTGAGACGGGGCCAGCCTGTTGATGATATAATCTGTCAGCCTGTATGATTGGTTGGTATTGATGTATCAATAGTGACATTATATTTTTCCTTCATAGCTTTGTTTATGATACTGATGTATTTCCTGCTCAAGGAAATCATCTCAGCATTGAAAGCATTAGCAGCCATGGGAATAGACTTACGATGATACAGACCTTCAGAGTTATAGCTCATGCATTTCAAGCTCCTCTCGCTGGATTTTAAATTTAAGAATTTAACTATCCTTTGCATCTCATGTATAGTGTCCTTTCTCAAGTCTTTGTATGTAACAACAAGCATCGGCTTTGACCTTGTTAGCCAACGTTCATGAAAATTGAACCATTTGTTGAGATTTTTCATGTAGAATTTATACCAGCCTGGAATAAGTGATTACTTTGGATTATTGCTACAGCTCTCATGTTGTATGTGCTTATGAATTGAATGTAAATAGTTGAAGTGTTCGTTGCCATGAAAAGAGCTACCAAAAACAGCTGAATAAGATTACCTTACACTAAAAGGCAGTGTATCTATATCTGTATCTCATATGCTTTAGGGAACAACTGGTATATACAAGTTGCCACCCAATCGTAGTGCTCTCTATGCTGCTATAGTGACTCCTATATATGTACAGAGGTTCTATCAAAAGGGGTCCCATGACTACGTATTAGATTGACATCCCTAACACTGCTGTTTATTATTTGTATCAAACGATTGTATGCCAACAGGATATGTACTTCTAATGTTTGTATTCATCATTAAATAGAAGGGGATTATACATGACCCAGAATGCAGCAGTGGCTACTACAGAGGGTGGAGACAACTCGCCCAACATACACATGTTAATGTCTGCATTAACATAGGGAGATACTAACCTTCTGTCCAATTGAAAGTTTCAGCTACATTAAGGGTTTGACTTGTCGTCGTTTGTCGAGCATATTCTGCCATGGATGCCCTGCATGGATTCCGAACCAGAAGTATGACCTGTGGGGTCCTTTGATTTCTCTTTTCATTGCTGTCATGAGTTTTAAAAACAATCACTCTACCATCATGTATACCTTCTCCGGGAAAATCTAACCTCAGCCGTCCATTATTGTAGATCGCACCAGTGAAGAAGCCTTTTAACGACGGAGAATTAATTTTTGTAAACAGATTTATCAGGGCTATTGGCTGTTGTAGTTTACTAAGGTAAGATAATACACTAAGTAAATTTCAGATCTAATGCCAGGGCTATGAATAATTAGTTCGGAATAGGAAAATAGCTATCATGCAATTGGTCATCAATTCCATTGGCATCATGCCCCAAACACATATAGCCCCATAGTAGATAGCCCCAAGTACATACAGCCCCATTGTCACATAGCCCCATGACACATGCCCTCCCTTTTTCACACTTTTTTTTCAACGATTTTTCTTGTCAATAGTTTCAGTTGACATACGACAAACATATGACAAACAGAGGATGAACACCTCATCTTTGTCATATCTTTGTCATGTTCATCATGTATCCATCATCATTTCTTTGAACAACTGTTGCAATGTGTTTGTCATGTTTGTCATATGTCTGTCATGTGTCCATCATGTGGTTGTCATCATTGAACTATTTTCACACATTTTTAATCAAATGTTTTAGTTTTGAAAATTGTCTAATTTCGAACATTTTTTGTAAAGGACTTTTTTGAATGCATATCCACATACTTGACTGTGAGTGGAACTAAAGTTGGAAATATGATCTAAAGTCAGAACTATATAATCAGAATTATAGTCAGAATCAAAGCATATGACAAACATATAACATATGACAAAGATATGACAAACATATTACTTGCATAGTATGACAAATATAGATGACAAACATACGACGTGTGGCGTGAAGCAGGACCCCCTAAGACGAACGTGTTTTTTTTTCAACGATTTTTCTTGTCAATAGTTTCAGTTGACATACGACGAACATATGACAAACAGAGGATGAACATATGACAAGCATCTGATGAATGTGTGCACATTCAAGGGCATGGGATGGGCCATCGAGCATGGGCAAAGGGCCAGTACTGTTTCCCTGAACTTCTCTGAATACTCTAAATAATATCATTGAAAATCCATCGTAAGATTTCCTTGATGTACTGCTCAGACTCACCGGTTGCCTCCTGGATGAGATGTCGGGTCCAGGTGTTACCAGAACCAGGGAAGCTTACCAAGGCTGTCATGCTTGAACTGCGGTTACGAAATTGTAATTTCTGACAGTGTCTCTTGCCACTCATGATTTGTCTGAAATCCTCTCTCATGGATTGACTCAAACCTTTTTGATTTGCAATATCTATATGTCTGGGAATATCATTGATGCGATTCATAGATCTGCTGGAATCTTTTATGAGTAGTAGTACCCCGACCATCATCATGGTAATTAAAACAAAGTAGGGATCCAGCTTCCTGAACCCAGGACAAGGCATGGTGATCCCTGGAATTAAGAGATAGATCAACATAGGAGATCTCAAACAAAGTTATACACATTATGTCTGGTCTTGTAGTTATGTTCTATAATCATTCATATAGAAAAAATATTTAAATTCAACAAGCTGTTTTGAAAATAGAAATATTGAGTTTACCTCTTTAAATTCCATATAGCATTTTATAAAACTGAATAATTTCTAAAAGTATTGGGAATTTGTCCCTGAATTTATGCAGCCCTAAACACAGATGTGCATAACCATTGGGGCCTCATGGTACGTGGGGTGTTGAACAATGCATAACCCGTTTCAGTACCTTTATTATCCCCCTTGCAGGTCTCTCCCCAATGGAAAATTCACAAGACGGTAGGGTAATATTGTGTAATATATCAGGCTAGTATGCAGTCTATTTGAACTATGGTGGTTTGTGGCGCTGGTCTGGGTTGTGGTAAACTGCAAGAAGGACAGTGGCACAAATGACGACCTCAACGGGTGGGCCAAGAAGGTCAGACGCGTTAGTGTGACCAAGATGGAGCACTCCAGCTGTCTAGCGACCTGTCCGCATGACGCTTTTTCAGCCACTCCGCTCCTTAAGAGCTTAGATGACGAGGGGTATGTCATCGCTATCCGTGGAGACCAGCTGAAAACGGTGTTTTTTCCTCATCCATAGCCTTACCTCCTACCCCCTACCTGAGGACGTCTCCCTCCCTCTGACATTCATTGTAACAAACGTCAGAGGTCAGGTGAAAATCGGATTTTTTCATGCACAGCCTTAGTCAGCTGTCACCCCTCCCTATTGAACTAGCCGGCCGCCGCCGGCCGGCCTGGTCTACTCACCACGGCAGGAGGCGGTGATTTTTTTTTTGTCTTACACTTAAGTCGCTCACCACATGCACACGCCTCTACTCACAGACAGACACGTTCGTCTTAGGGGGTCCTGCTTCACGCCACACGCCTCCTGTAGTTTTTTTTGTATACACACTCTAAGCTCATCACCGTTAATCCTTTATACAGCTAACGCGCGTTGAATTGCTGAACAGGGTGGTAAGTAGCTTAGCTCATGACAGTGGATCCCTCAAAAAAGAGGGGAAAGGGATCCAGCTGAAAACGTCATACCTTATGTCTTTTGTTTCTCTTTGTGAATGGCCGCCGGTCAGTCGGCGGCAGCAACCGCTTAATCCTTTATACAGCTAATGCGCGTTGAATTGCTGAACAGGGTGGTAAGTAGCTTAGCTCATGACAGTCGATCTCTCAAAAGGGGGGAAAGGGATCCAGCTGAAAACGTCATGCCTTATGTCTTTTGTTTCTCTTTGTGAATGGCCGCCGGCCAGCCGGCGGCAGCTGAACAGGGGCAGTAAGTAGCTTAGCTCTAGAAGCGAGAAGGCGTATATAAGGGGCCTGGAAACCTCCATTCACTCACTCATTCTTTTGCTGCTCTCTACAGTCACCACCATGAGCAAAAGACAACACCTAGCGCCGTCCAAGGATCTAAGCAAGTTCAAGAACAAGAAGACTAAGCGGAACAGCGCTCGTTTAGCGTCAGTGCCTCCTCTTGCTACTGAAAATGAGACTACCGCCGCAGCCGCTTGGTCTTATCACCCTCCCGCTGTAGCGAGCGCTCGCAGCAGTAGTAGTAGTAGTAGTAGTAGTAGTAGTAGTAGTAGTAGTGGTAGTAGTACTACTGGTAGTAGTCGTTGTGCTAGCGACGTTGTTACACTCGCGACGGTACACGTTGCTGCTAAGCGCGCTGCCGCTGCTACTGCCGCCCCGCCTGCTGCTGCTGCTGCTGGTGATCCTCGTGCTGCGGCTGCTGCTGCTGCTGCTGCTGCACCTGCTACTGCTGCGCCTGCTACGGCTGCGCCTGCTGAGGCTGCTGCGCCTGCTACTGTTGCGTCTGCTGCTGCTGCTGCTGCTGCTGCTTCTGCTGCACCTGCTGCTACCGCTACTACTACTGACGACAACGCTCCTGGCACAGCGCAGTACTGGCAACCGGGTTTTTACCTCCCCACTACTGTTGATGATTTTGATGACCTGCCGCACGTTGCACAGCCCTTCTCCACCACTACATCGACTGACGCCCTCGACGCCGCTCGCGCTGAGAGTTACAGCTATTCGAACACTCAGCCCCTAAACCAAGAAGAAGAGGAGGAGGAGCAGCAGCAACAGGGTGAGACAGAGAACGACGCTGACGACGAGGCGTACGAAGAACCCGAAGGGAAAGGGGCGGACGGTACGTTTTTTCGGCTCCCCTCTTCCCCAGCTTTCGACCTCACTTCCACTGGTAGCGCGTCCGGTCCGTGGCGACTGCCCTCACCGCCACCTTACGAGGGCGGCGGCGCTTCATCTTCTACCGCTACACTCAGCACCGACGGCGTGTGGCTGCTCTGTTCCAACAACGAGGTCTCGGATACCACCAGCGCTGACGCTGCTCCTGTTATCGGTTCTGCTGCTGATTCAGCTCACGCTGATGGTGTTACTCTTCTTGCGGGTCTGAAACGTTCTAAGGTGAGTTCCAGAACAACAAGGCCTACTAAGAAGAGAAAAATACAAGAAAAAGAACGAGATGGACGAGAAGAAGCAGAGAAAACCTTCTCCCGTCTTCTCGGGTTAGAGTTCTGCTTAGACGGGGCTTTGACGCTGGAGATCTGGGAGGACGTGGCTAGACTGTCTAGGAGGCCGCGCTACACAAAAGACGGCCAGGTGAAAGAGGCGTCTCTGACCAGAAGCAAGCGAGTGCACTTCACTGCCGACGCGCTGCGCGAGCTAATAGCACGCATCGCCGATATCCGCGCAGTGGTGCGCATACGCGACACAGCGGCCGCGCAAGGAAGACCTAATCACACCCCCTGGTTCGCAGTGCTGGATGAGGAGGGCGAAGTGTATGCAGCTGTGAGCTACTACAGCGGTAAGAACCTCGTCCACGTGCGCAAGTACGAAGGTCCTGACAAAAAACCCACACAGCAGGGGGTGACGCTGTCCGCCAGAGCGCTCAAAGAGTTGGATGACAAAACAGAGATTATTCTCAAATATCTCGGTATAGATTCGGAATGAGAGACGCTCAACGCTCACGCGCGCACACACACAGCGTTTGACGTACGCTGTATGAGACGGACAGACGGATACACAGACAGCAGACAGATAGATAGATAGACAGATAGATTGATAGATAGATAGACAGATAGATTGATAGATAGATAGATAGTTAGACGGCTAAGCAGTTGGTAACTGAGTGAAAAAACATGACGCAGTACGTATGCGAAAAGTGTTTCAAAATTTTTAAAAGACCGTACAACCACGAGAGACACGTAGAAAATTGTAGAGTAATACCTAAGTTTTGCCCTCTATGCGGCGAAGGCGATTGCCGAAAGATCGCCTGTCGACGAGAATCTCTGGACGGGGTGACCATCCCTCCGCGCATATGTGCTGTACCGAACGGGGAGGAAACGTTCACGGCGAATTGGCCTGCGATACAAACGGGCGTCAGGATGCACGGGACCCGCGTGAGTGTAACAAACTTCAGGCTACCAACCGGCGAGTTGAGTGACGCTGTGGATACTATGCGTCGCATTCACTTGACACAAAGATTCAGATACAAAGTGGGTTTCTCGGTAGGCTTACTCTTACAACACAGAGAAGACAAGAGCAAACTGCGCTACTTTCACGCCTCCCAGAACAACGCAACTCTCATACAACCGCTCCCTACTATAACTAATTCAGAAACTTTGGAAGAGCTCCTCTCAAAGATGGAAAACACTGTCGCTTGCGAGGAAGTACGGAAACTTTGCGATGCTGACACCAAGTGGCACGTTCTTTTTCCTACCAATTTGAACATTTGCGTTTACATGGGACCGGGGGAATTCCCCATAGGCGGTAGGATCACTCAGGCCGGTCGAGTTGGAAAGAGAAGCGGCGTGTTAGATTTTCCCAACAAGGACAACCTCTGCATCTTCCGCTGCATTTCCTTTCACTTATACAACACCAGCAAGCGCGCTTCAGATTTGTTACGTCAGTTCTGTCCCGCTGCCACACCTGAATCCTTTCCGGGTCTGAACATCCGCGACTTACCCGCGTTAGAGAACTTGTTTGACGTACAAATAGCGGTTTACACCGCGTCACGTCAAGTGCCGGGGCGGAAGTTGAGAAGACGCGTTACTCTGATCAGACCGCCTTCCAGAACTCTGGCCGCCCGAGGTAAAGTCAACCTACACCTGACGGCGAAAGGCGGTTTGCACGTCTCTATGGTCACGGACTTCAACGCGTACGCGGGCATATACGAATGTTGCAAGTGTAAGGCGGCGTTCACCACCGAGTTCTTGCTGAAGAGACACAGGAACCAGCTTTCCTCTTGCCGACAAGTCAAGTTGCGCTACGTAGGTGGCATCTACCAAAATTCGAGAACGATTTTCGAAGCGCTAGCAGACTTCTCCATTTTTCCCCCCGACGGACATTCCGGAATCTACCCTTACAAGATCGCCTTCGATTTCGAGGCTTTCTTCAGACCGTGCAAAGAACCGTCGACGGAACACGTGTCCCTGCTGTGGGATCACCTCCCTTTGTCGGCTAGCGTCGCATCCGACTTTCCGGGGTGGGAGGGGCCCGTCTGCTTCGTCAGAGAATCCGACGCAGATTCCGACCCCTTGTTGGACCGAGTTTTAAATCACATAAACGAGAACGCCAAAGTCATCGGGGAAGCTGTGCTAAAACTTTACCGACCGACGTTAGCGAAGTTAGATGCGGCGATAGGTGAAGCTCTCCTGCTGGAGGAGGCGACATTCACCCCTTCTCCAGGCGGATTCGCTGCGGCTCAGACCAGACACCCGTTCAACTGAAGAAGCGTCTTCTGAGATACATCCGTCAAGCTCCAGTCGTGGGCTTCAACTCGGGGCGTTACCACTTGAACCTGATCAAAATACGCCTTCACTCGTTCTTTGCCTCCGGAGACCGAAGAAACCAAGAATTCAGCGTCATAAAGAGAAGCAATCAATACTTGGCGGTTTACACACAGCACACGGTTTTCTTGGACATAGTCAACTATTTGGCACCCGGTTACAACTACGCGACCTATTTGCGAGCTTTCACCAGGAACGAAGAGAAAGGTCACTTTCCTTACGAATGGATGACGTCTACCAGGAAACTGGCAAACAGAATGCTGCCACCGAGATCGGCTTTTGACAGCGAACTGACGGGCGTCAAAATGTCCGAATCCGACTACGCCGCATGTCAGAATGTTTGGTCCGACGAGAAGATGCAAACTATGGAAGATTACTTGATCCACTACAACAACAAAGACGTCAAACCTTTCATAGAAGCTCTGAAAAATCACGCTAAATTTTTCCAAGATCGCGGCATTGACATGTTGAAAGACGGAGTTTCTCTCGCCGGTTTGACTTTACGGTTCCTCTTCCAAAACCTAGAAGACGCGTTCACAACGTTCCCCCAGTTCGACGCCGTCCTCCACGCTCTGATCAAAGAAAATCTAGTCGGCGGTCCTTCCATCATCTTCCATAGATTTCACGAGAAGGGCACCACGCGGATAAGGGAGCACAAGTACGGCGAAGAAGCGAGACCGTGCCAACACATCCTAGGACTAGACGCTAACTCTCTGTACGTGCGCTGCATGAGCGAAGCGCACTGCACGGGCTATTACGCGGTGAGACGACCTGAGACCGAGTTCAAGCCCGAAATTAGGCAAAGAAACTCTCACAGCGCTTTGGAGTGGTTACGCTTCGTAGAGCACGACCGCGACGTGAAACTGCGCCACGCTTTGAACGGCGGCGAGATGGTTGTAGGCTGTCGCAGAATTCGCGTGGACGGGTTTCACGCGGCCTCTAATACGGTTTTCCAGTTTCACGGGTGTTGGTTCCACGCTCACGAGTGCATACCGTCGCACCGATATCAGTGCGCTTCACTGAGGGAGGAGAGACGCGACAGAACGACTAGAGTAAGCGCTTACTTGAAAGCGCTAGGTCACAAGCTGGTCGTCGTGTGGGAGTGCAAATGGAGAGAGATGAAGCGTCGAGATGAGCGGGTTAAGGTCTCCCAACAACGCTGGAAGGTTGACGCTTTGAAAGTGTCTCGAAACGCGATGAGCGAGAGCAACATCCTTTCCGCTGTGAAAGAGGAGAAAATGTTCAGTTTAGTTCAAGTGGACATCACTACGCCGCCTCACCTACGAGACTACTTCGAAGAAATGACCCCCGTTTTCAAGAACGTGACCGTTTCAAAATCGGACATAGGACCTCACATGTCAGACTTTGCGCAGGAAGAAAAGCTGTTGAACATGCCTCAGAGATGTCTGATAGGGAGTTACCACGGAAAAAATATTCTCTTGGGAACGCCGCTTCTCAAGTGGTATTTAGAGCACGGTTTGATAGTCACCAAAGTGCAGCTGGTCGTAGAATACCTACCTAAACGCTCCTTTGCCGGTTTCGCGGACGAAGTAACGGCGGCGCGAAGACGTGGCGACGTGAACGAGAACGAGAAAATTCTGTCAGACTGTTACAAGTTAATGGGAAACGCTACGTACGGTAAAACAATCTGCAACAAAGAAAAACACACGGCGGTGAGATACACTGACAGTCGGAAGTTCGAACTATTGGCCAATTCGTGGCGCTTCAAAAAGGCGTCCGAGTTGAGTTCCGATCTGTTTGAAGTCGAACTACAACCGAAAACAGTCAAGAACAACCTCCCTATTCAAATAGGGTTCATGGTATACCAGTACGCGAAGTTGAAAATGTTAGAGTTCACATACGACTTCTTGGATAGATTCGTCGATCGGCGCGATTATGCCCTTTGTCAAATGGACACCGACAGTCTTTACATGGCTCTCAGCGGTGACACGTTGGATGACCTAGTCAAACCTCGCCTGAGAGAGACGTACTTCAGAGAGAAACGAAAGTGGCTTCCGACAGCGGTGTGCGACGATCACTTAGAGCTTTTCGTGAAGACAAAAACGGAAAGAGTGCGAGAATGGTGTCCGCCGCCCGGCGGATGTTGTGAGAGACGGTACCTTCACGATCTGAGAACTTCGGGGCTTATGAAAGCGGAGTGGGAAGGTGACGGGATCCTAAGTCTCAACCCTAAGACTTACATTTGCTACGATCGAGTCAGCGACACCGGTGAAAGAAAATCCAAAAAATGGAGTGCAAAAGGCGTACAGAAGAAACAAAACCCTAAGGAACCAGACGACTTCTTGGATGTTCTTCGCCAACGAAAAACTCTCATTGCTGTAAATAGAAATTTCAAAGTGGTGCAAAACAAAATGGTCACCTACACCATAGAGAAAGACGGCGTGCGCTACTTGTATTATAAGCGTCGCGTGCATTCTGACGGTGTGACAACGAGTCCTTTAGAGATATGAAAAAAAATAATAAGCATGTTATTGCTTGATTGAGTGCATCTTTTCAAAAATAGAGTGTTTATCAAGATTGAAAAAAAAAAAAATAATAAAATAAAATAAATTATTGTTGTGTTTTTATTTTCATACGTCTTCTTTTACTAGTAAGTCGCGCAGTCTCTTAAAGCGTCACTCATGTGACGACGTCGCTTCCAGTCACGTGATCCTAAAGACCCTCACTTCCTAAACAAAAAACTTCTTCTTCTTCTTCCTGTCACGTGATCAATCAGGTCACTTCCGGTCACGTGATCCTCAATGAGGTCACTCACTTCCGGTTGGCCATTAGGTCATGTGACGTCACTTCCGGTCACGTGACTCATCAGGTCACTTCCGGTCACGTGATCCTAAATTTGGTCATATGACGTCACTTCCGGTCCCCTAAGTAGGTCATATGACGTCACTTCCGGTCCATAAGTAGGTCATATGACGTCACTTCCGGTCACGTGACCAAATGGCGGCCTCTGATTGGCTAACTAGGTCACGTGACGTCACCACTAATCCCCTAAGTAGGTCACTTCCGGTCACGTGACCAAATGGAGGCCTCTGATTGGCTGCAGGTCGATTGAGTAATAAACAGTAGTTAACTATAGTCCCGTTCCGATACATACTATACTACTGCTGACCACTGACAGAGATGATAAAAACGCATGCGTTATTGAGCTCGCCAGAGATGAGCTTACAAATGCAAAACCAGCAGCCCCATGGTACAGGTTTAGCACCTATACTGAGGCACACTGCTACTTCAAGCCTAAGCAAGACAAGGATGACCAATCAAAAAATGGTGCTCTGCCGCCCCAGTAGGTGGTGGTCAAAATGCCAGGAGGGAGCATCCGGCCCTTAAATACATCTACACTCTAAAAAGTGAAAGGGATTTCAAGTGTACCAATGTTCATTGTACTGTAGATGATTTACCCCCACCCCTCCGGGTACATGATGTTAACACGATGTGATGACTTTCTCCTGTTTAATGAACTATGCTCTGACCCGACCATACATGACCAAGACTGTTGTGTTCCCACAAACAGGGATGCAAAAAATGCACTCCCTTGTTTGTGTTTTATAGCTCAGCCTACTTGGACCTTGGACCGTTTTTTCCGACACTGTAAAAAATGGTCACCATAAAAACTGTGTCAAAAATGTTCCCCAGTGGGCACAGAATTTAGTTCAATTTTGAATCAACATTGAATCAACATTGAATCAACATTATCAACCAGTTTTCAATGTTGATTCAATGTTTTGTGCCCACTGGGTCGTAGTAAAAACAGTGAAACACTCGTCACCAACACATCTGGTCACACACACATCTCAGTTAGCACACAAGACATTACAGACTCTCACAAGCAAAACTCATGTGAAGTAAATCACCCATTACACATAACAGCTGACTGCCCCCATGCACAACTTATAGGCCCCACTGAGTTCAGGCCCACACTAGATACAATCTGGCCCAACCTATCTCAGCATGGCAGAAATCTTCACCACCCCGACTTAAACATATATCAGCAAGTCAGGGAATCTGCCCTAGTTACCAAACTACATGAGGGCAAAGATCCAACTCAAGACCAAATTCAACATAGAGAAATGGTCAGAGGAACTTCTAGATTATCATGGCAACCAAACTCCCACGTATCTGCTATATGGCTGGCCCAGTTCCTACACCAGGCCCCAATTCCCACTCCAGTCCCATAGAAATTACCCAGAAGTGGTGGAGCACATGACTCACGTGAAGAAATTCATTTTGAAAGAATGTGACCGAGAGTCACTCACGGGCCCTTTTGATAGTGACCCTATGGACCCTATGACAAGTCCCATCATGACTAGGCCCAAGAACAACAGTGCCTCCATACGTATTATAGTGGACTTATCACACCCAGTGGGTGACAGTGTAAATTCCAGAATCCCTAAAAACTGGTTTCAAGGGGGCCCCTGCGCTATATCCTCCTATCTGTTTCTACACTCTCAAAAATGATTCAAGAAGCAGGGAAGGGCGCTTTAATATAGAGGGCTGACCTTGCTCGGCCAACACATAGCTGGCCGTTGATCCCTCGGACTATGCCATCTCTGGTATAACCTAAAACAACCATGCAGTCATATATTGACAAGTCCCCATCATTTGGGAATGGATCATCGTCAACCCATTTGTAACGTGTATCAAACTTAATTGCGTACATGCTCAAGAAAAGGGGTCACGAGATGCTCATGTATATAGATGACAATGCTGGGGTATCAGCAGTCAAACATGATGCCCACCAAGCTCTAATGACCCTCCAGAGCCTATGCACTGAACTAGGTGTTAACCTCACCTCTGAGAAAACAGTCTACCTTACAACAAAAGCACAGTGGCTAGGTTATTTGTTTGACACAGAAGCCATAAAGGTTAGCATACCCGCAGAAAAAAAATGCAGGAGGTCTTACTAGAGGTCCACGATTGGATGGCTAAGAAATCTGCAACCAAGAAGTAACTGCAGCTCTCCTTTATTGCCAACTGTATCTCCCCTGCAAGGAGATTTTTGGCGCGAGTGTTGGCAACCTCAAAACTAGCCCCAGAAAAAGGATGCATCTGAAAAGATCAAGAAGGACCTTAGATGGTTTCAGCACAGATTATAGCACAGAAAGTAATGGGGTATACCTCATCCCTGATGGCCCCCGCCCGGCATGGGAATTAGAGGGGGACTCATGTATGGAGGGTGGGGGTGCCTACTCGAAAATGCATCGCTACAAAGTGACATACCCTGCTCAAGATCAAAAATAGTCCCCACATATCTCAGCTGGAGGCCATAAATCTGGTCATAGCAATCAAGACTCTAGGACCTCAAAATCCAGAAGGGTACAGATACAACATCAGGTGTGAGAACTCAGCAGCAGTATGTGGACTGTCAAGTGGCAAGACAACAGACCCTTGGCTAGCAGGGTGAGGGAGATACGGTAAGTGAGGGAGATATGGCTATACAGCGCAATGAATAACGTTGAATTACCCATCACCCACACACTGATGCCCTGTCCCATAACTGCCTCGACAAAGCCCATGACATGTATGCTGAAGAGCTAGTCTGCCAAGCTGGACTAACCTGCATATATCCAGACCTTGAGAAAGAACTGTTTGATAACACATTGTGTTACAGCTCTAAAGGACGCCCTAGAGAGACAAATGCAAGCCACACTACAAGCAGCCCTATCTGAAGCCACTCTGGCCAACACAGAAAGGTACAGGAACTATTACCTAATATTCTGCTTAGACTGTAGTGTTGATGGTGATTATGTCCCCCCCCCCCCCATGTCATGTGCAGAGGTGACACCGGTGTCAAGAAGGACTACTAGTGACTGTAAAATCATCAAAAACCATATCTAGTGTGAAGGATCAAGTAGTGTTACCAGTTAATAGACTCCCCTCAGGGTCTCCAAATTGCCCCATAGTTGCCTAGAAAGTAATGACTAGTCTATGCCCAGTTCCCCTTGTAGCCCAAGCTTTCATATTACCAGTCCGGCAGCTGGTTGCGAGCCTGAGGAAGGGCTTACCAGGCTCCAGCGTAATGTCCCTTGAGTGGATACGCCCTACTTAGTCTGAGACGAGGAGCAGCGCAGACTGCAGCCATGTATGGTGTAAGTGTAGAGGATATCCAGAGACATGGGACATGGCGGTCCAGTGCTGTGTATGCTTATACTCCTCGGCATATCTACTCTGCGGTCCCTTCCACCCTGGTCAATGTGCTTGGAAGGACAGGGTATAAGTGACTTTGAGCATTCCAGTTTATCTCAGCATCATCATATACAAACTGAACTGCTGATCAATCCTCCAATGACTTGCATAACAATATTCATGAATTACTGAACCTGCAGATGACCCCGATATACATAGTATTCTTGACACCAACATAAACAGTAATATATTGTTGTTTAACACATAGCTATTAATTTGCTCATGTTTGTGCATTATTGTTCATCTTGAATATTTGCTGCATATTTAGTATTGTGCATATTTGTGACGCCGGTACATACCCCTTTTTGTTACCAATGCTTATTTTGATACAAATGCACAACTTGTCGTAAATATGGTGTTGTGAAATGATTCCTGGTAAATTTGAATACTGGGTTGGTCATGAAACTACAAACTTGCATATTTGAAACGAGTAATAAACATGACAATTCTTCCAAATCATTTTGCTGTTTGCATTGTTCAATTACCCATTGAGTTCAACATTGAATCAAAGTTGAATTAGAATTAAATCAATATTGATAAATATTTATCAATGTTGATTCAGTGTTCTGTGCCCACTGGGTACATACTCCAATTAATATCTGATATAGAAAATGGACAATAGAAAATGGGCACATGGGGGTAGAGTACCAGAGGGAAGGAGAGAGCATGGATAGGTTAGGTGACAGGATATGATTGGATAGGGATAGGAGTAGCTCCCAAGGATAGATGAGAAATTAACAACTAAACCCCCTACTGCAGAACCCTGCCCTAGTAGCTCTGTACCTGGTCCTATGTTTGGAGAAACCAGAGAAAAAATCCACTTCCTTCAGTGACTTGTAAAGTGGGTTTTTCATTGAAGACTCTGTATTTGTAATTAAGCAATTGGGAAACATATAGCATTGTTTTTTTTCTGGATGACTTATAATTAATGCTACAGACTATGACACTATGGATGAGTGCCCTTTATCTGCAGCTGGTGGCTCCATCCATGACAATAGGGCAGTGTCAGCATCATCGGCAATGTAAAATACCGATAAAGTAAGTCTGAAGGATAGCGGAGGGTGAGAGAATATACAGATATTCGATAAAACATTTTTCTTACTTTGCATTCTTGACAATTACGGTGGATTTTAGCTAACCTCTATATTGAGCTCACAAGTGCGTTGTTAGGGTTCATACTTACTCTTATTGATGATGTTAAGGTACTAGTTCTTTATGCGCTTATCTATCACTGGACAAAGTAGACCATAAATGCCAACAGAGATTTCTATGCTCTGAAACGTTGTGTTGGAATGCATAATTATTATACTTTTATATCAATACATTACAAGTCTAAACACTGCCATATAGAGTTTCCAATGCAGTTAAGCCACACAGCATTAATCTCATAACCACTATATCCAATTGTTCCAAGTTAATGATACCTTAGATCCTGGTTAAAGATGCCTCAGTACTTCTCCGGAGAGCTGTATGAACTCACTGCATATCATTTGTCTCACATCTCAGGGAAAAGGCCTTAAAGTGGGAGTATCTGAGTAAAATACACTCAATGGTCTTTCTTAGTTAGCTGCAGCTGGGTGGCTGAGTGAACCAGTAGGTCATGAGTTCATGTCCAAAGAATTTAATTTATTTAATGTGATATAGCACTGATCAACAAATGGTTTGAAACCAAGGAAAGATGGTATAGTATACCTGCTTGTGTAGAGGTATCCCTTTTTAAGGTCGAAATTTGGCAACATAGTTAAATCTGACCAAGAAAAATCAGCTGATTCAGAATTTTAATGTTACCAAATTTTCAATTCACCTGTAGGGAGTGAAACAGGCCAAAATCCAAGATGGTCTCCAAATAATTCAAAATCCATCTACCATAGTATCAATATTGCCTCTAGAAAGTTTTAAACCTTACCTACCCCCCCCCCCCCCCCCAAAAAAATAAAAAAATATTGAGGCCTGGGAATCTGTTGGTGTTATTGGTTTGTCACTAGATTGAGTGGTTACCTAGCAAATGGCATTCTAAATATCAATTTCCTTAGCAATGCAGGTTTTGGGGGGTACCTACCTCAATTCTAATGATGCCTTCCCCCACTAAATAAGTAGCTGGGACTTTAACAGTGTTGTTTCTTATTTCTAAGGGCAGTGGTTGCTTAGCAATGCCCATTCCAGTTAGTTATTTGCCTAGCAACGGCTGTTTCGGAGGTATACCCAGTAAACACAACTACGTTCCTTAAACATCATTTCACTACATAATTTAACATCCAAATGTAAGGGTTTATTCAAGTAATTTGATGTAGAACAACGTAAATCAACATTAAAAAACCGTTAATATTATGTAATATGCAGGTTAAATTACGTAACTGGATTCATGCAATCTAACGTTAGATGAACGTAATATATTGATATCAATTCTTTAGATGCAACAGGTTAATTGACAAAACAGGAGGAGGTCTGCTATTTTATGTCTGCGACAGAATGGCCCCTTTCTGCTCATTATTGTCCCCACTGAGTAACTCAAATGTATACATAGAGTCGGTCGTCATTAATTTTACCCAGCCAAAGCACAGACTAACATCTTTCATACGTGTATACCGGCCCCCAAACGGTAGATATGTACGGTGTATTGACAGTATGCTATCCCTCAGTCAGAACCCTGTATTGCAGGGCAGAGAGAGGTGGCTAATTGGTGACATAAACGTTGACCTATTTAAGCCCGATGACACTAGGGTGATGCATGCACACTAGGGTGATGCATGCAGGTACCCTCCCCTGTCTCATAAGCGATCATCTGTCCATCTATGCGACAAAGAAGAAACCCAAGGAAAGTTACACAAAAGTAACTATTAGAGGCAGGTCATATAAAAACTATGATCATACAGACTTCACTGATCATCAATTAAGCATCAATTGGTCGACCTACAATGCATTGACTGATGTTGATGAGAAGTGGACCATCGTCCTCTCACACATTACTAATTATCTTGATTTAACTTGCCCAGTCAAAGATATGACATTCAAAGACCGAAACAAGCCATGGATCACAAAGGATATATTAGAATCCATCTATGAGCGAAATGAGTATATGGCTGATTATTGTTGTGGAGAAAGGGCAACCCTGATCTCCTACACCAGAACCTTTGTCACCATGACGCATGAATGCATCCCTGGTGAGAAGGCCCATAATGATAGGGCCAGATGAAATAGTTATTACCCCCGCCCCCGAGAATAGGCTTGTCTGTGAGCCCTCAAAGCATGGTAACACATGTTTTATTTGATTGCTAGGATAATTTACTATGCCCCCTCTGCCAAAATGAACCTAGATATTACTGCATTTTGTTTGTTGGATAGTGCTTTTACTTTCCTCTCTGATATTGGGATTAATCATGGATGACTATTTGCTGGAAAGAATCACTGAAAAAAAAAAAATTGTATGAAGCCAGACATGCTAAAAGTCATTCTGTGGCACAGGGCCAGGGATCTCAAAAGTCAGATGAATTCCCAGTTGATGTTAGTAGCCATCAGTTTTGTCCGCAGTTTTTTCCACATCAACTGACATATTTGTTTTGTAGTATTCAGCAGGATTACATAACAAGATGCTAAATGCTTTGAGGTG
The DNA here is from genome assembly GCA_947462335.1 of Harmothoe impar. Lineage (NCBI taxonomy): Eukaryota > Metazoa > Annelida > Polychaeta > Phyllodocida > Polynoidae > Harmothoe > Harmothoe impar. Next base: position 523,638 of record OX381711.1, on the reverse strand, counting down.
TGTTTGGGGAGCAGTTGCCCAGAGGGGGAAAACATCATGAATCTTTGGGTTATTATTGAAATGTGTAAATTTGGTTTCTACACATAAACAGTGTAGGACAAGTTTGGAAAAGTTGTGCAATCTAGGAATACTAATTTGCATCGTAAAAATTTCAATATTAGGCAAGACATATTCATCATGGTAAAGGAATACGATGACTTATTCCACCAACAGATTAAATTGAAACAGTGATATTGCAGTTTTACATACTAAACTACATTTTGGAAATCTTGAAGTGTGTCTCTAGCCATGGTCAGGTGTGAAAAAAGAGTACAGATAGATGGTGTAGTTGCTATATTGTTAAAGAGCTGTCTCTACGAAAGGTCTTTTGAATCTAGGCCCAGCTTGATATCTGTCAGCCAAGAAAGCTGAGCAGAAGTTTGGTCTAGATTAGTAATAGGTAGATCTAAAAATATGTATGGTCAAGGAATTTGCATCCTGAACATTGATATATTGTTTCTTATTTATATTAAAGTCATTTAATCATTAAAAATTGCAGAGACATTTTACAATTTTTTCAGGCTATTCAGACCCTTAAACCATATGGGCGAAGATCCCAGGATTACATTAGCCATTATGTCAGTGCTGAAAGACATAGGAATGTTGCCTAGTTACAATTACACATTTTCCTGAAGACCCCTATTTTAATACAGGCAAATAGATTTTCCTCTGACCAAAGGCACAATTTGTGAGGATGACACATCCATGCACTTCTTACCTGGTTAAAGAAATCAGTGAACCAGACTAATTATATGGTGCACAGATGCACACATGGATACAATAATATACATATTGCAATGTGGTTGCCTCCAAATCTCTTAGATGTAGCTGCCTGCATTATATTATTGATGGACCTGCACCCTGGGAACATGTCGGCAGTGTGGCTCCAGTCATGCCTCTATAGACAGGAATAAAGAGACTTATAAAAGTCATATCACGGCAAGTTCCCTCTGAACTGATCCCAGGCTGAAGGACACTCAATTATTGATACAATGTCTCCGTGTGTTCTGAACGTCAGTTTGTACTTAACTTAATGTAACCTAAAGCAGCTGTCTAAGGGCCAGGTTCCATGTTCCTAACTGAGGCAGCTGTCTAAGGGCCAGGTTCCATGTTCCTAACTGATGCAGCTGTCTAAGGGCCAGGTTCCAGCTTCCTTACTGAGACAGCTGTCTAAAGGCCAGGTACCATGTTCCTTACTGAGGCAGTTGTCTAAGGGCCAGGTTCCATGTTCCTTACTGAGACAGCTGTCTAAGGGCCAGGGTCCGTTTCCTTATTGCCGTTGTTACATCTTAAAGGCATACAACAGAATTTAGAGCATATGCCAAAACAAGAAGAACTTAGCTAATTAATGAGGGATTCTCCAGAAGTGAACAAGGAGAGACATGGGGGACTAAGGAAGGAAAGGACAATGAGAAAAAGCCAGATTGTTGACTATTTAGAACTCATGCCAAATCAATGACAGCAATGGAGATGTAGGAATCCCTTGAGGTGATCCCCTTTGTAATATGAAAGCCCTGTTCCCCCAAGGGGTTGGGACAATGATAGTTGGAATGCTTAACAAGACCTTGACACATGACAGTACAATACTCAGAGGCGTAGGAAGCAAATCTTCATGGGGGGGGGGGGGGGCAGGGGGCCTACCCCAAACAGGTTTAAGCATCAGCTTTTATGCTTGATATTGCATATATAGGCTTATGCTAAAATTGTGAAAAAAAAGTATTGTTTGAACTCCCTTTAGTTCTGATTGGGGATTCATGCCCCTCTGTCCTCACTTTTTCCTATGTGGTAGAGGTAAGTTTGCAAAATTTGTGTAGTATATGATATGGTCTTGGCAAATTTTGGGGGGCCCAAACATGTTCAGGCCCCTTCTTCTTCTGAAGACTGCCTTATAATCTCAACTGCCCTGAGGCAATCGGACAAAAGGGGCTTTCTCACCACCCCCATTTAACCACATTGTAAACTAGGGGGAGAGCTATGCCTGGGTCGCCTAAGTGTAGTATGCTTCTTCGGATAGCTTCAGGACAAGTCACTAACATTTGTGTTACTGAAAAGCGGGCCAGTCCACATGCACACTCTGAGTATTTGAGAATATCCCCCACCTCCTGTAGTCGATGCGGAAATGTGTTGTGGCATTGATGGGGAGACATGAGACATCAGGAACTCCTTATTAAGTCAGTCCAATCTACAATGTTGTTGTGTTCATAAAGTGTTTCATTTGGGTTAAAGATAAGAGATACAAAATTAACCATGCATGTGTGTAATGCATTGCGTCCACTAGGGCTCCTTACATATTGTATAATAATCAATCGTTTTGGATATGTCATAATACAATTTATAGTAATGTTGCAAAAAGGATGAGAGACATCAATGAGTAATGGAATTAGGGGTTGAGGTGGTATTTACATATGAGGAAATATACTCATAATCAACAAAAGACATTCTTATATGAAACAATTGTCATAATATATCTCAACCCAAATTTTAAAGCACTTTAGATTCTGAATTTCAGTGTAATGAGACTTTAGCATATTCCAATGTACAGCAGCCCTATAAAAAACACTCCTCAATACTATTGGCCTTCATAACCTTGGTGTAGGGACCGACAGATGTGACATCTCACAATCTCAGAATATATGATAACATGGGTTTAATATGGCTAATTTGCTAGTCCAACCTGTTTTGTGCACATAGATATAAGATAGATAAGTATGGAAGATGTTTGAGATGTGTGATACCTATTGTAGTATGAGCTTCCGATTCCCAAAAGCCCGTAACGAAAACTCATTTTCCTGGACTTGTGTACCTCCCGGTAGATGCCTTACTATTCCACTAATAACCATAGTTTGATGGTAAATGTTATTTATTCTAATACAGGACATGTTTGTGTTATGTAATACCAAAAACCAGAAAGTCTGTAACAGAAACTCTATGAACATGGCTTGTTGTACTAACACACACAGAGTCATCACATTAGTAAAACTAAGCCTGATATTGATAGTAGACATGTTGAAGATAACACACCACATATCTAATGATAAACAGAGCAGTTTTAAAGAAATTAGAGTAAAGTTGGCATTCTTATCATTAAATTTCACCAAACTCCACACATCTCGCAGAGTTTGTCGCGTCATAAAAATGAGAGTTTTTGGTCCATGGTTTTCAATCTTGGCATGCCTTGTCATACAAATTATGTAACAGATTAGAGTTACTGTGGTTTTTATTTACAGTTTGGTATTTTTGACGGTAAGTGTGTAACGATCACTCCGGGTTCTGTTTGACGGTAAATAAAAACTTACCCCCTGGGAGATAAGCTGTCCCTCAAGAGGATTCTGGGACCTAAGATACATGTTTTTCAATAAAATAAGCTTGTATAAAGATGAATTGAGTTTGCCTAAATTTTGTTGTGTTCCAAAATAGGGACCAAAATTGGGGCATCTTTCAGATTTCTGACTCCTATAGAAATAGGGAATTTGCCTGTCACTGTTTTAAACAATAGCATAGGTCCATATCCACATCCTGGTATATATATCAATATGAATAGGAGCTATCATATAGTCCCTATATTAGCTCAACGAGGTAGACAAAGGGGATCCCTCGGGTCCACTACATACCCTGAAACTGTATAGTTACCACCAGGCGGAGATTTTTGGAATATCAACGTTAGGGCTGGGGCGGTCAGATTGGAAGGGTAGCAAATGACTGTATAAGGTCTAGGGCATGTTATAGACTGCAGAGGTGTAAAATGAGGGGATCCTTCGGGTCTACATGATAACTGGTGACTAACCCATCATTCTGAGCTATTAGAGAATCAAACTTACTTGTTATGATTTAGAAAAAATATCCTTAACTGGAAATAACTTGAGGTATACATATGTCATCCTTCGATACCTTTTCACTCAGAGATCTGTTGGGTCTACAGTGGATCCCTGTAAAATATTCAGCTGTAGCTTTTACCAGGGCAGCTGTGGAATATTGTCATTAAGAGGCAAAGTACCTTTAATATTGAGACATATATGGCCCAAAGTCCCCAGTTATGTAACACATACATGTGTTACAGTCGCGGAAAAGTCATCTGGAGAAAACAGGATTCGAACCCACTCACTGACTCAAGAGCCAGTGCTCTACCACTGAGCTACTTCCCCACCTGACAACTAAACCGCACCTTACGTTACTGGATCAGTATGGTCCTTATGTAGGTGTGTAAGATTACCCAAGTGATACCTCCTTGCGGATTTATCAGCAAGGTGCGAGTCATCAGAGCCCCTACTCTGCCCCTACTCAGCTTAGATCAACCCTTCTAGACTCGGATTCTAGTGGTCGTCCAAAATCCGAAATCTAGTGGTCCTGCAACATCAGAGATGCTCACCCACTGGAGATCTCTGATCTGGAGATCTCTGATATACAGGTTTCATATTCTTACACATTGAGGGAATAGACTTTCAATAGGTTAGTTTGGGTAAATTTTGTGTGGAAACGCCTGACTCCCTACATGGTATGGTAGCTGCCATGCATATTATATCTAACTATTATGATTATACTATGAAAGTAGCTTTGCGTGTAAGTGGCAGTTTTCTACTATATTCTTAGCAGAGACTATACCCATATATTTGCAAATATGGAAACACCTGACTAATGTTAAAATGATGCTAAAGGTGTATGCCATCATGTTATGTTAGTCTTTAGCATTCTCAATTGATGGAAATATATTCCTACAGTTATTATGCCTTAAATGCGTCACTAAGGCATAAAAATAAATTTTCCTAGCTTTTTCAACATTATATTATTTTCTTCAGAGATATATTATTGCACCTTGAACACCAAGATTGTGGTATTCATTATCAGAAATACGGTCAGAATATTATGTGTGCATGGGAGGCCCCTTACAACTCCATTTGGAGTGGTTGAATACCATTCTGTACTGCAGAGAAGTCTATTATTGAGGGAGTCCACATGAGGGTGTTTCCACATGACTACCTTCAGCAGGGTTGATATAGCTTATGACTCCTACTGTTTAATCTACCATATTGCGTTGAAGTTTAAGGTTCTCCACTAATGGAGACACATTCCTGTTCATTTCCTCTGCTTGATAAAAGTGGCTATAGCATGGATGAATATAATTTTTTCCTTTTTTTCCCAGGAAATTATTGATTTTCCTCTCGGAAATGTCGTTTGACCATTCCAAACACACAATGGTAGTGTGATATAACTGTAAATATGCTGTCAGAATATATAGTGTACATGGTAGGTCCTTAGAAATTCAAATTGGGTTGACTGATCATCATTCCTTCCTATAGAAAAGCTCATTAGTGAGGGAGACAGGTGTTTCCACACGCCAGGGTTAATTTGGGAAATACCTCCCTTAGGGCTTATATCATCACTTCTGCCTCTATTATCTTTATACTGGGCCTTAGACATGGCAGATTACTAATATATAGTAGATACAAAAACCCTATATCCCATAGTTTTATAGAATTATTTACTTTGACAAGAAGTAGGTTATAGATCTCAAGGCTTTCCTATCCTGCTGTTCAGGGCAGAAAATAAGAAAAGTAGGATACTACCCAGGTAGCAAGGGTATATTGGGCCAATGTCGGCAATGATTGCTGGTTTGACCGCTGGCCCAGAGATGGTCCATGCTTGATATTGTTGATATTGACCCAGTGTTGGCCCAGTGCTGGGACACTTCAGGGCCATCATATTATTTCTGATGTTGAACCAACATCAACTCTATCTACACTTGTCCAATATTGGCTGTGAACTACACCAAGGGGATTCAATGTTGCCTGAAGAATTTCTTACAGGATGGCTCCTACTTTGCCATCATATTGGATTATAAACGTGATCCCCAGTGTTCTCTACATGTTTAAAGGTCAGAGGAATTTCATGGATGAAATTTGATATCTAAAAGTGGCATTTACTGCATGACACCCGTGGGATTTTGTAAAAAGTAACTTGAAGACGCCCCATGCCTGGGTAATGGAGTTAGATAAGTCCTAAATGATAGTAATACAGTTTGTATTATTTCTAACCATTTTGGGATAGAATCAAGATGGATTAAAAGGACAGAAATGGCTTTATCTAAACTGATGCATCTTGAGAGTCATTTCTTACGTATGCTTGCACATTCAATTATACACATAAAAGTAATATTGTTCAATATCAGTGATTGTTGCAGTGGTCCTATAATGAATATTATATGTTGGGGCGACATACTTATTACAAGGTTGGTCTGATGTCTAATATCTAACCTTGGAATAATGTAAAAACATTTTGAAGTTGGCCCAACATTGGGCCAACATGAAATCAATATTCCTTTATCAGAGCATGGGCCATTACTGGGCCAGCGGTCAAACCAGCGGTGGGCCAATATCAAAATCCCATTATTGGCCCATTTTTAAGTGTATATTGGCCCAATCATGGCCCAATGTACTTATGTTACTTTGGTATGTACATGCAAAATAATTTCTATCATAGGTTAGGGTCTTTACTTTAATCATAACACACAATAGTCATGGTAGATGTGCTCTTATATTTAAGAAAGCTATTTCCAGGTACATAGGAATAGGGAGTTTTTGGAATAGGGTGTTTCCTTCGCGATATGAGGATCCCACATTGCCCCTATACTGTACATGTACCATGGATATTCAACCTACCCTCATATATCCAGCTCATGTCCCAACCTGTGAGCTACATGCATGCAAAAGGTAAAAATTGTACACCTATATTTATTTTCAACCCCCTCTCCGCTGAGTTAGAACCGAACCGTGGGAATCAACCATATATACACTCTGATGTACATATATGTCTAAGGATTCAGAAAAACCATGGTACAAAACTATTGCAATTTGTTTTGGGTTTACCCCCATATGGCAGTCAATTGACTGGACTATTACCTATGTTTCCTCGTTAGTAATTCTGGTAGGTCAGGCAATAAGCCTAAACATGAATCGGATGAATCTCTGTACAGAGCCTCTATCATTTGTAGCCAATTTGAATGTATCAAACACAGGTTCCAATTTGGTTTGAATGCCACCTTTGATCCCTTGCATATTACTATATTTACCATCTAGTATTGGAATTTTATTTCTAAGTAACTTTCACAAATGTACATGATTGTGGGTAGTATTGGAACATCAATTAGCAAGTCATCCATTGATTACTGTGTGCATGCACTAAATGTCTATTGTGTCAAGCAGTTTCTTTTTTGTAAATGGAATGCAGAAGGCGACATAGTAGACCTCTAGAAGCGACAGTAAAGGATGCAAGAACTGTGTGACTAGTTATGGTCAGATGCACATTACACTTTTCATCAACGAGGCTGATATTCAGTGGAAAGAGTATGGATACAAGCAACAGTTCAGACAAGAACTTCTGGACCAACAGACGGTGCTCTGAGAGGTGTAGGAGCAGTCCCAGCAAATGAGGCTGGACAAGCGTTCAAGACCTCAAGGAGACTTATTAGCAATCGAGAAATAAGGCAGGGATACAGGACATGGGCCATTCAACACAATGTCTTGTGGCCTGGAATCCCTCAGCCACTTTAGGGTAAACGACTAGCTATTGTCTGATAAGAAATAGTTCTGAGCCAGGATTCAACATGGATTTACCATATATATAATATTCGCTAGCAGTTAGGACTTTTTGGGAAAATTACTTCCGCAAGTTTAGCATGACGGAGTAGAATAGTGATGGCCTTAAGCTATTAACTTGGTTTGTCACTTCTTTTTTATCAAAAGTTTTGATCAGGCTTCAGATATTCTTTAAAACATATATCTGGATTGTTGTTAATTGAGTACTCTTTGTGTTGGGCCTGAATAGTCAGCTACATATATGAACTTGATAAATTGCCTCACTTCCACCGGTTTGGAAGCATAAGAATGTATCTGAACCATCAAACCAGCTTTTTCAACCATTTTGTCTGGGCAGGGTCCAACGTGCTACTAGGTACTGGTATAACAGAAAGAGAGGCTACTTAAAAGGATATAAAAAGTGATGAAAATCACATTTCTCATTTAATCAAAAGTGTTTTTTACCTTACCACAGGTACACATTAAAGTATTCCAAGTATTAAAGCTATTATTGGGTTTATTCCTATGTCACAGAAGAAGGCCTGTTGCCAATTTTTGCCAACATATTTCTAAACCAAACCAATATAATATTGTTCAGTTATTTCTATTCTATCTAGAGGTTTGGGTTTTGAGGGGTTTTAAATTGCATTGATTAAAATAAGATAGATACCAAGTCTGTGCAGTCAAGGGAATCTGTGTACTGGAGATATCATCTATCAAAATGACATTTCATTAGATAAACCTCCTTCTCTGTTCAGGTATATGCATAACCTACCCCATAGAAACCATTCCAATGTATTTGAATGCACCACAGTTGCATATATATATGATTAGTGAGACTATCATTTTTTTTCTCCTCCCAAAGTGATTTCAATACATTTGCTCCATACTGAAAGTGGGACCATCGCAGGCATCCAGCATAAGGTTTGGCCGTATAACAAGCTCTTGGTAAGTAATTCACAGTTGCGGGCAAAGACATTGACAAATTCCCTAATATTTTTAGTAGAAACCATTGCATTGTAGCTGTTGGCTATTCTAAGATAGGCATCGGCTATGAAAAACTCCAGATTCGAAAATAGGTTGTTTAGAAATTACAGGCGGATAGTGATATTCAAATATTCTTCTGAACAACAGGTGTCATATGAACATACAGGAGGGATACGCTCACGGTCTAATACACAATTCCCCAAGGTCCAATGCTCTCTCCGATCTTGGTCAACTCCATATAGACCGGACTCCTCCGAGGGGAGGCGGGCCCGGAGTTATCTACCAGTGCGTCTATCTCCTCGTGTTCCCCCTGAGGGTGGAACAGGGAGAGAGACGCAGGGTCACCAAGTTAGGAGCAACAGCAGGTCTAGGCAGAAAGGGTACAACAGAGTTCTAGGAATTTCTGTTGCGGAGCAGTCAAGCTGGCTGATGTGCACAGCAAGACTGGGTCCTCGAGTAGCAGAACCCCCGGGTTTATATACTGAGCATTATGTAACTCCACTCCATTACTCGTAAACACTTGAGTTCCTGAGGAACTTCGGGTAACCTGAAACCGGTTCATTCGGACCGACGCGGTACCCGGGTTATGTCGGATGCCACGTGGCGGTCTCGGCTCGGTGCGTATTACCAGGTCGCGCTCCACCAATCCTCAGGTGCCGGATTATGTAACCACATACCGGGCACTGGACAGGAGTGCGGCCCGGATACGCCATAACAAACACACCTAAAATAACTCAACCCGGTTCTATAGAAATAGTACAGCCGCGTCCCACTACAGCATCATCTGCAATGAATAAAAACCCACCAGCTACAAATCCAAGTAAATGTACATAATGAGCACAAATGTAATTCAACTTTCCTCTGGGTGAGGTATATGTCACTATTGTCATGTTCCATTCCTCTAATTTTGTATTTTTCTCAGTGTCAGCAATGCAATAAACTATCCTTGCAAAGAATGGACGATATAAAAGTTCAACTATTTGTATAATGTCATGCATGGGATTGTTGAATAATACAACAAGTACAATCGCCTTATACCGTACCCATGGCCTAGCAAGCTGTATCTTTGTGTCATAAGCATGGCAAATATTTCTGTGTAAGGAAATAATCTTTTCATAATTGCCAACATAATTAGGTCCTTCATTTAAAGGTAAGGCTTTCATAATGTTTGGACTGATGGACGTTGTGCTTGAAGTAGTAGCAATCTTGAAGATGGTGGTTTATTCTAGGTACAGGTGAGGTAGCTATAATGCTATCTAAGATTGCTGCAGTGTAGGCTGCTACCACTAAGTACTGTGTACTGACATCAACATTTTCTATGATAGCTATGGAATACATACTGTAAGACAGACGGCGTGGTGTGGGCTAGTGTATTATGATCATATATGTATAGCTAGAATGTAGACTATGTCATTGATGATATAACAGGCAGAGGAGTGATCAAAGTTATTTAAATTTCATTGGCACTTGAGGGATAAGTAGAGTAGTCACTAAGAGCATGCTTACAGTATGTAGTCAGACATACATAAATGCCACACAATACCCCAATTGATGGAGAGAAGGATCTCCTATTTACCCATGGCTGCTTCATTATATTTGGCTTTTCTTCCACAAGTCAGATATCCACAGAAGGCTGACCTGAGAGCAAGTATTCTATCATGTAATATGTGTCAACTTATATGTGACACTATTCTAAAGGATGTATGTACTATCCCCAGTAGCAAGCCCACATATGGCCAAATCGGTTTCTGCTTGGGCAGATCTCAATACCTGGGTTTTACCTTGGCTAGTGGCAGGCTGTCAGACAGGTTGCTCTAATTGGGAATACCGATCAGAACTGTTCTTGAGCCCATAGGTTTTGGTCTTTTGGTTTTGGTGTGACCTCATGCAGGTTGCTTGATGCAGGCACAGATCAGTCTCAAAGTTGCAAAATAGGTTATGTTGAAAAGATTTTCTAAACGTTTGGAAATATAGATGAAGGTTCCCATTTTAATGTGCAAAATTAGGTTCTCCTAGTGGTGATAAAGTGTAGACCCCATTCCTGTCACTTTCAAATTGCACCTGCTTCATGCAGGTACAAACTGTGGCCTTAAGGCCAATTCCTAGATGAGTGTGGCTTATCTAATCTGTTTGGCTGAAATCTGATGATCCTTCATCATGCTTGTCCATAACTGGGTGCATTAATAAGCAGAACCTGGGATTTTCCAGTCAATAAGTTGTTTGGTTTGGGGGTACTGTTGGAGAGGACATAATACTTCCACTTTTTAAGAGGGGGGGTCGGACCTTCTTTTTTGTTGGGGGTGGGGGCTTGGGAATTATTATTATCTAAAGCCCATATTTTCCCTAGGTGGCGTCACATGACCAAATTGAGCTATCCGTCCAAAACCCAAGCTAAACCCAAATTGGTTAGCCCGCCTGGGGCCACAGCAAAAACCAATGACAGAAACCCAGCGGCACCACACTGTGTTATCTGTGCTATTTGGCTTATCCGGTGGGTGCAGTCAGCTTCAACTGCAGTGAACTTTAACATGGCATTTTGCATATGTATTTGTAAATTCTCTCTGAGCTCTGACAGGCACAATAATCTGGTGGGAATAGAATAGTAATCTGACATGCACTGACATGGGAAGTCTCCAGTAACATGCCTTAGAAATATTGACAGCAAATTAACATTTTGCTCATAGGTATATGACATAGGTTGGGTCTTCTCGGCATTTATTGTCAGTTGATTCTCATCACACCAACACACTATGCTTTTCAAGTTAATCGTTTAGTTATCTAAATAAAGTACTGCCCTTAAATACAAGAAATCTCATTAGCCATGGGGTAGATGATAGAAGTCTTCTGGGCAACTCCCCCACTGTCGACAGTTCACATTTATTGGCAGCATATTGGCATAACATTTTCTGTACTGCCAAACATACTGCATCCACATGGGGTCCTTTGTAAATCGCATATGCACCCCGAGAAATGGACGCAATAGGAATGTATTACACTGAACTGTTGAATTGGGTAATATGTTATTCATTAGTTGTCTTGATCCACGAGAGTTAAAATGGAATGCAGGTATGTGACATACACATCGCTTCGCTAGTCGTGCAATTATTCCAAAATCAACATCATCCAACTCAGTGATATACCTGACATTTGAAGCTTATTGTAGAAGAGCCTTCCCTGTTTCTAAACTCATGAATATACCAGACCCTCCACAGAAGGCTGGTAATACAGGATATGGATACTGCTTCATTGTCGCCCAGGTAGAAAAATATCATAATAAAAATCATGATTTATCATGTTGAACCATGATATATCATGATATATCATGATATACCATTATAAAGCATGTTTTCTCCTACTATGATTATTTATAATTAATCATACTTTATTATGATTGTACCTTTTGAGGAGGGAAATCATGATAAATCATATTTTCTTCTATCATGATTTATCACAATTAATCATACTTTACCTTTTGAAAAGGGAGATCATGATCAATCATGTTTTTTCTATCTTGATAAATAATACTTTAATGTGGTGTTACCGTTTGAGAGGGAAAGTCATGATAAAGCATATTCTCCTCTATCATGATAAATCATGATGAATCATATTTTATTATGATCTTAACTCCTGCAAGTGAACATTATGATTAATCATGTTATCTCCTACCATAATTTATCATGATAAATCACACTTTATTACTATCTCATTATTTATCAAACTTTCTCATGATATTATCTCCTGAGAAGTGCTATCATGATAAATGATGTTATGTCTACCGTGATCAATCATAGTTTACTTAACCATGATCAATCATAATATATCATGATTTGTCATTGTTTTTATCATTGACCGGGAAAACATGATTTATCATTATTTTGCCTAACCATGATTAATCATAACATATCATGCTTTATGATGATTTTACCCATTGAGAGGAAAAGCATGATTTATTATGATTTTACCTAATCATGATTAATCATAACATATCATGATAAATCATAGCAAATTTTTCTAGGCTATACCATCAAATATCATGGTTTATCATGATAAATCATGTTATTTATCGTGATGTATCATGTTTTACTTATAATGTTTTCCCTGAAAAACGCATGAAAAATTCAACACGATAAAATCATGCTTTTTATCATGTTTTTCTACCTGGGTCAGTCCCCATTTAGGATGCTTTCTTTTTGGTTTGTTTTTGAACCTGCATTCTCCAAAGACAACATCATGAAGTTATGTAGTACCATATTTGTCCAATAGGGTGAGAACACCAGGGATATTAAGGAAGGCATCGTCAACCATCTTGACAGTAAACTTAACATTACTGCACTCTGATTGCACTGACTTTAACCCATTGAGATACATCAAGTGCATGCTATAGTAGCTTTCCAGCACATCATACTTTAGGATGTCTCCATATTTTTCACTTTCATTTGCAACTATCCAATTTTCAGACATTTTTAGGCTTTGTCCAAAAGCAAAAACCAAGCGTATTCTCTGCTTTGTACTTGAATCAAGGTCATCAGTGAAGATTTGATGCAGAATTTTACGATGATTCATTTTCCTTGGGGCTGATGTTTACATGATCAACAGGTTAATTGTAGCATTCCCTTTATTGAAACAAAATGTCCTTAAAGGCTGGATAAGTGTTTTGCCTTCCCACCTAAAACAACCATCACAGCGGCCATTCGGGACTGGGCGCTGGAATGAAATTGGTGTCTGAAGAGCAGTGGTATTTGTTACATTTAGCTGCAGTATCTCATGGTATTGTGCTTTGATTGGACTTCCATTCAGCTCCAAGTGGTTGGGAAACAGACCTGTATAGTTTCCATAATGGTAAGCTAGATCTGTCCCTAAAACCAGGAAACACAGTACTATAAAACTCCTGAATCTGAAACAAGTATTTCCAACCATGATCATGTTCTGACTCTTGATAACCTGCAAGAACAAGAGATCAAGTTGCTATTTACTTATTCTATTCATATTTTGTTATTATGTAGTCATATACTTTTGGTCTCTGTCCTTACTTGAATATGCTCAGAATCTCATCTGGCAGATTTTTTAAACTTATTTTTTTCTCATGCCTTTTTTTTCAAATATGATAGATACTTGAATCCTTTTGATGTACTCTTGTCAGGATAGACGAGGACTTTACAGGGTACATTGGTTTTGCCTATCTAAGAGTGAAAATAAGTGAGCTGAAGGTCAAAAAGTACTTAAAAACAGCCTTTTTCCACCCAAAAATCATTATGACCCATAGTGCAAGCTAAATAATTAATAGAATAGATAGCTATGTGCTTATTTCTTTATTATTTAATAATGCACAAATAGAGACACTCCATCAATCTCTACACATTTAACGCAGGACTCCACAAGTAGGCAATGAAGCGAGGATGAGAAGGGCAGAGAATAGACTGAGCGTTTATTTCACCGTAGTACATACAACTTATTATATTCCCAAACAATCCAGCTGTATACAGTCTAGCCTTGGCTGATATTAATGTAAACCCACACACATGTCACCAATTAGACAACATACTCACATATCTACATCAAGTTAAACGTCCTTGCACATCAACCTTTTTGTCTTCTTTCATAAAATCATCATAACTTTCAATATTCTGGGTTTTAGCTTCAAGTTTATCCCATAATAGCATGCCTCTATACATGGGGCTGTTTCTACATAGTTGTCCTTTCGGCCTCTGGACTAGAATTCCTCCTTTCTACTAATCTAACACACTTACATGTTGTGTGCAGATCATCAATTGAGATCAGCCTAGAGTCAATGATATCCAAGCAGCATTGGAGACAGTGGTTTTGTACAGTTTGAACAGCTTTAAACAGCGAGGATGGTCCAACTTTTTAATACACCATCACAGTATTCAAACATCAGCATAATCATTTGTTTGTACATTAACAATGACAAATCCTTGTCCATATATTTTTTCAGGCGTCTAAGATGTTCAAGCTTACATCTGCCTGAGGCCAATACTTTGTTACACTTTTTTTCAAAGCCTAGATTACAGTCAAGCAGTACTCCTAGATAATTAAACGCCTCTACATCCTTTAGTGTTTCACCTTTAAGGACTAAATCATAGCTCTTATAATTATGAACATCTTTATCACCATAGCACCATTACACCTGAGTGTTACTCAAGTTTACAGTCAGTCTATAATCATCACACTAGGCTAGTTAGGTCCTCTTGGAGCAGCTGCTGTGTAATTAAAGGGTCAACATTGCTTACAAAAATGGCTAAATTGTCAGCATACATTTAGTATGATGCATGTTACAGGGCGTTTACAATTATATTTATATTGATTACAAACAATAGTGGCCCTAAGACCAAGCCCTGCAGGACGCCAAACGTGATCGGTCTATCAGCTGAGATGCCAACATTTCCTATAACACTTTGCTGACTCCTGCCAGACAGGTAGCTTTTAAACCATGCCACGCAGGAATCAGAGCCCCTAAGTAGCCGTAACTCATTGAGCAGGAGGAGGTGGTTTACTGTATCAAAAGCCTTTCTCAAGTCGAGAAAGACTACAGCCACCATCTCCCCCTTATTCCTACATTCACATAGACTTTGTACCAGATCGATACAGGCCCCTGCGGTCGACCTATTTGGCATAAATCAAAACTGCTGATTATCTATAATATTGTATTTAATCAAATATGCCATCAATTGATAGTGAATTGCCTTTTCTTTTAGCTTTGAGAAAACACTAAGTTGACTAACTGGGCGCCAAATAGTAACCTGGCACAAGTCACCCCCTTTTGGTAGCCGTACAGCAACAGCGTGCTTCAAGATATCCGGAAATACATCATTAATAATCGAAGCATTTTTCCAAGTCACTTAGGCTTACCGCCTTTGTCCACTGCCTTTTTAGGCCTTTCCACACTGTATTTACCTCAGACCAGAAACGAGTTGTGTCATCTTTATGGCGCTCAAATTTCGTCCTAATATTTGAGCGCTTATTTCTGACTAGTACATTACCAATTTGCTTATCCAAAGCATGCACAGGAATAGTATATACATTCCATATACCTTGACGCACCTTCTTGGACTATCTCAACAAACTATTTTTGCATGTTATTAATTGTAACACATGCTGAGGTACATTTTTTCTATGTTTGAAACTCCTGATAGGATGTACAGTATCTAAGTGCACGCTAACAGTGGAGACAATTTGCTCTACATGTGCAGATGCACTCGTCTCAGTTCCCATGGCCCAGTCATTTCTATTAGCATACACATTGGTTACATCAGGACTGTATCCTTACTACCGACCCCTAGTAACAACACATTCTTTAGACACCATGATAGCCTTCTTCTTTTTAACTACATATACCAGGGCGTGATCGGTCCGAGAAATGATAGCATATCATTTATAGGGTATAATCTTGGCGGGAAGGTTGGAGCCACCGGGTAACAGTAGAGAGAGTCAATGCGCATGAGCCAGGTCTGGCTGTATCCGGGAAGACGGTCAATCGGCCATTTGGCTTCAACTTCCACTGGAGAAGGGTGTCGGCGCTGTTTGGTTCGCTTTAATATTATTATTTCTGCAAGGAATTACGTCAGGATTAAGTCAGGGATTGGCGTAAAGTTTCCTGGACATTCGGAGACTATGTATAAGCACTGTCATTGTATATAGACAGTGGTTTATTGGATTTTACGTGGAAGACATACCGCCGGCATTTGAGCGGAGTGCCGCCATCTTGTGAGAGACTTAGGTACCGCTATTGTAAACAGTAACACGTGTAAATGAAGGCGTGCCGGGCTTGTGGCGAAAAGTTTGATGGCCGCTCGAACCCTGGAAGTGAGTTTTGCAAGCATTGTGAGGGGAGGCAGAATGAAGACCTCAGTCAATATTGTGGACTTACGGGTAAGGAACATGATACGCGAGATGAAGATAGAGGTGTCGGTGGTGCTGTGGGTGGAAGACGACAGTCTAATGAGAACCAGGGCGTTCTGGCTGACGGAGGATCCTCTACGAGAGGTCCGGTTGGATCAAATGATCGCAGTGGTGGAGGAAGAAATCATGGCGATGTGGGACGCTCAGGTAGCCTGTTAGCAGGGCAGAGTGCTCCCCATGATTCCATAGACTGGGGTGAGGCCGCTGACGGGGCATGTATGTCGTCCGTACAGCAGCAGCTACTATATGAACAGCAGAGGTTAAAAGCCTTTGAGCGCAGCGAGCAGATTGCAAAAATGAGGGCTGAAGTCTCTTATATTCGAAACAAGACACGCCAGGTTGAACTCAGCAAGATCCAGTTTGAAGAGGAGGCGGATGAAGCCGCCCATGCTATAGCCTTGAAGGAAAAGCTGAAGTCTAATAAGGTAGAGAGGGCTGTACAGCGAGATGCGACGAGACAACGTGAGTTGGTTGAGAAGCTCAAGTTGGAGGGATCAGGCAGTGACGCTGGGGGTACGTCTCTCAATGGCCGCTCCTCCAGTAGTGATGATGTTACGGGTAATGGAGAGGAGTCGGAAGGGGAAAAAGAACATTCTAAGAAACCTACCAAGAAAGAGGGGAAATCAGGCAAGAAGAAGAAAGAAAAGAAGGAGAAGAAGCCAGAGAAGAAGAAGAAAGCAAAGCAGAAGGAGGAGGAATCCTCCAGTGACTCGAGCAGCGACAGTGAAAGTACGATAGAAGGTGATTTAGACTTTGATTTGAAGAGGCTCCTTCCCAAGAAGATCAGGAAGAAGGTGTTGGGGTACAAGGAGATCCTTTATTATTCCCTTCGTGATATAGAGGCCTTATTAGAAAAAGGTGAGAAGGTGGCTCCTTATGTTGGACATCTCAGGTTTTTGTGTGGAAAGGACCTCAAAAGGTACTGCTACGAGAATATTGTACAATACAATGCCATAGTACGTGAACAAGCTGGTAATGATGGTATAAAGGCCTTTGATAGAAGATCAAGTGATGTGATACATGAGAATCTAGGCTCTGACGCAGTCTTAGCCAGGGGGGGGTAGGGGAGGAAGGGGGCGTGGCAGGGGTAGGGGATTTGGTTTTGCACCAAGGGGTATTTCTAGCCAAATACGTTTTGGCTGGAACGAGGGGAAATGTATGTGGGGGGAAAGATGCTTTAGAAGGCATGTTTGTATGGAGTGTGGGGACAGCTCACATCCTTTGGGGAGGTGTGGGGTAGTAGGGGGGGTGGGGGGCGGGAGGGCAGGTCCAGGTAGGGGAAAGGGTAGGGGTATGAGATAGGGGGGACAGCTGGCGCCTGGATCTGTGGGTAGAATGAATGTAGTGAATGTGACGATTGCTGGTTTGTGGTTATCATGGTGTGTATTTTTTATTCTGTGGGAAATTAATATCATGTATACTTTTCATTAGATTGTGTGAGGCTGTCGATTTGAAATGTAAACGATTGAATTTAGTGATATCAGAGCAGCAAATTAATTCTATAGTATTGTGCCTGTGTCCTGTTGTACATGAATGTACTAGAGGCTGTGAGGTCTTATTGGCGTGGTTGGAATATGAAAGTGATGTTACGGTACCGGAAGATAAACATGAGAAGCCTGCGGGCTGTCGGTATGAAGTTATGCATTGTAAGTCTTGGAGAGGTCAAGTTATAGCGGATGTTCTAAATCAAGCGTGTTATGTTGGTAATTCTGATGTGGAGAATTTTGTGTCATCTTGGGGGTCGGTGAGGTTGTGTGTAAATGATTGCGAGCATTGGATCAATGGAGTTAAAGTTTTATTGAAGCCTTGTAACATGCTGATTCGTGTGGTTATTAATGAGAGTTGGGATTATAATATGAAATATATTTTTGAAAGCAGTTATAATGGTTGTATGATTTTAAATGATGAATTAGAAGCTAGTTATGATAGAGTGAGTTATAATTCCAATAATGAAGTGATGGCTAAAGACTGTATGGATATGATTGTAAAAGAGGAATTAGAAGAAGGTATTATTTCGATGGTGAATGTTAAGCCAGCAAGTATACACTCCTTGGGTGCTGTGCCTAAAGGTGATTTGAATATCAGATGTATTACAGACGCGAGTAGGCCTAAAGGCAGGTCGATAAATAATTATATGGAAGATGTTTTGGATCCTTTCAAATATGTAGTGGTAAAAGATATAGCTAAGAGAATGTCTAAAACCTGTTAGATGTCTGTACTGGATATTAAGGGAGCCTATCGTTCGATACCGGTAAGGGGTGATCAAAGAACTTTTCAAGGTTTTAGGTGGGAAATTAATGGTAACATGGAATATCTAGTTAATAACAGTTTGGCATTTGGATTGAGATCGGCTCCTTTTATATTCACTCAGTTCACTGAATTTATAGTGCGTTGTATGGTTAGATTAGGTTTTGTTAGAGTTTTTGGATATTTGGACGACTTTCTAATTATGGAAAAATCTGAGGAAGACTGCTGGTTGGCTCTTAATACCTTAATTAACTTGTTGAGATGTTTTGGTTTCTATATCAATTATAAGAAGGTGTTGTCCCCTAACAAGTCATACGGTATTTGGGATTAGATTTCAGTTCTGTGGATATGAAATTGTATTTACCAGTAGATAAATCAATTAAACTGGATTTATTGATTGATGAATTTTTGAAAAAGGAGAATTGTAAGAGGAAGGAAATTCAAAGTTTAGTGGGGCTTTTGTCTCATTGTAGTTCAATTGTAAGAGGAGGCAGAACATTTTCTAGAAGAGCAATTAATTTAGTATATTCTGTAAAAAATGACAAGGAGAAAATAATTTATTTATTTAATTTAACGATTTATGCTGATGCTTCTATGTTAGGCTTTGGAGCGTGTTTGGATAAAGACTGGTTGTATGGTTTGTGGTCTGATTCTGAATTGCCTGAATTTGATTATAAAGAGCAGGAAAATTTGACATGTTCTGCTGAACGAGAGCTGTGGCCTATACTAGTGTCTTGTGTACGTTGGGGTTCTGGGTGGAAGAATAAGGCTATTCATATGTTCACTGATAATGTGGCAGTAGAAATTATGTTGAAAACTGGTAGATCTAGAAATGTATTATGTATGCAATGGTTAAGAGAAATTTTCTGGTGTGCTTTGTATATAATTTTGAAATATTCCCTCACAGGATATCTTCAGGCCAGAATGTGTTTTGTGATGGTTTATCTAGGGTTATGGGAATTAAGTACCGTAATGTAGTTAAAACATACACAGCTCAGCGTGACTTCTGCTGTCTAACTAATGGTTTGCATTGTTAATTTAAGGTGATGGACAGTTGGAAGAAGTGTTGGGTTTGGAAAATTTATTTTATGCTGAGAGTACAAATAAGACGAGATCTGTTCAAATCAGGAAATATGAAGCTTTTTGTGTAGAATTTGGATTTATTCCTTTTCCATTGGATTCTTTGGTTATGAGAAAATATGTAGCATTTTTGGGAAAATCCGAATGTTATTCATCTATTCAACAATATATATCTGCTGTGTTAGTATTGTCCAGGTACACGGGTTATAAAGATGAGACTCGTGTGTCGCTAAGGTTAACCTGGATTTTGGGGGGCATGAAACGCTGGAAAGGTGATTATGTATAGTCGTCTACGAGTTTATTTCCTGAACATTTGTGTAAAATTAAGGATGCTTTGGATTTGAGACGAATGAAAGATGTGACATTTTGGGTGTGTTGTATGATTATGTTCAGAACTCTATTGAGAGGTTCAAATGTATTAGATACAGGCATGGGTTTATATTATGAAGATGTTAAAGTTATGCCTTGGGGATTACTGTTTACGGTATCAAAGACTAAGATGATTCAGTTTAAGCAAAGGTTATTAGAAATACCGGTAGTGGCTGTGCCAGGTCACGTATTATGTTTTGTACCGTATTTGTTGTTGATGTTAAGATACAGCGGGACTGGTGCAGGTAGGCCACTATTGGGGTGGTTGACGAAGGGTAAATTCAGATCCGCGAAATATTATTGGTTTATATCAAAATTACAGACTGTTTGTGCTAAGGTGAGTCTTTGGGGTAAATTTGGTACCCATAGCTTCAGACATGGCGGGGCGACTGCAATGTCGATTGCTGGTATGGTGTTGCCTGAAATTTCTAAACGAGGCAACTGGAAGTCTTTGTGTGTTCTAAAGTATTTGAATCGACCTTTGAAGAATTTGATTCATGAGGATTTGAAATGGGCCAGATGTGTGCTGGATGTTGTCTTGTAATGTGTATGATTTTGTTAAATCTACCTTGATTATGCTGTGTGTGATGGTGTGTATTGTTGGTTTGGTGTTTGGGCAGGTCTTTTGGTCTGTATCCCCGAGCCCAAATGTCGTGGTTGAAGTTATATGTTATTTACCGGTAGTGTTGTAATTATTATAGAACATGTAAGACCTGATTATCCCAATCATATCATTTATTACTCCAAATTTATTGACTTTACCTCAGTTAGTATACATATGGTCTAGGATAGATTTGCAATAGGGGTGAAAGTAAAAAAGAAAGTATGGTGCATATAGATCAGGTACGTGACATGCTACACCACCACTCTTCCTTTTTTTAAATTAATCTATCTTGTCTATATAAAGTTTATCCAGCTAAATCAACACACCAGTCTGGATCACTAGAGTCTAGCCAAGACTCACAAACACTTTTGTGGTCTACTTGTAGGTTATTCTTATGTATTTTCTCAATCTTACTTCACAGACTTTAAACATTCATGTTGATCATTCTGAAGCCTTTTGACCGACCAAGATATGTCATCAGGTTCCCTAATACCCCGGCCATACCTCGCACAATTCAATACTCTACCTACATTTGAATAATGACACAAATACACGCTTGTAGACATAAAGTTCTCAGGTGCTAATATACAGGGCTCAGAGTCCAGTGCTGCTGTATGGCTATTCATGTCGCAGCACTAGGTGCAGTTACTAATTCAAAAACACAATCACATTATACAAATACACAGTCAAAGAGGGCAAGCCCAAATAGCACAAGATTCCCGCATAAATTAAATCAAACGCCCACCCACACACACAAGTGTCACAAATTAACTATGAAAAGAAAACAGGTAAATACTGTATTCTTACACTAAATTGCATATGACAACTCCCATGCATACATCTTAGTTCGACTTAAACCACGGTATGCCATAGATCACGATGGCATCTTGGACTACACCAATCCAAAATTATACTATACACTTGGCATGATACTACATTCCAACTCAGATATGACTTCAAAAGATGACCTCACAATATTCCATAAACCCAATATTTAAATGATACCAGCCCCTTCGGGAACTGGGATACAGGGTATTTCCACAGTGATCCATGAGCTCCCTCGACCACAGTCATACAGTTCTTTCTGGTGACAGGAGATCCATGGTCAGCAGTTGGCATCTGGTGACATTCCCGTCTCTCGTCACTGGTGACGCATAGTCATCAGTTTGCATCTGATGACCATGCCAGGCCTTCCCTCTCCCTTAGCCCCGCCGCCCCAGCGGGAACAGGAGAGGCCAGCGTTCCTCTGCCCCAGTTTAGCGCTAGCGACATCGCCTTAGTTACGCGCGTCCTTATCTACCCTGCAGTCTCACTCTCCAAGCATATCCTCTCGGAGGGGCCTGATTCAGAAGTTTAGGTTGGTGTATCTCGATAATTATATTAGGTTTTAAGATTGTATTCAAATGGGGGGTTAAAATGGATTTATACTGCGTTATCCTGTTGTATTTGGGCCCCATTTTTGTATTATTGTCCTATAATAGTGCTCTTTTAAATGACAAAACAGTGGCGGACATCTGAGAAATTGGTTGCCTTATGTTGTAAAGCACTCTGTGCGAGAATATTGTGTATTATATATCGTTTTCTTTTAAAAACAATTGTATTATGATAATTGATCTGACAGGGAGAAGACTTGTTAAATGTGAGGTCCTCTAAATTTTAATTGAAATAAATTCATGATAATAATCGAGTTAGCTTTGGAAAAAAAACATAGAAGCACATAGCCTCTTTTGGTTTATCTGTTCCCGGTGAACACCCAGGCCAAATTCAATGGGCTGGTTTGCTGGTCCCAACTAATGCCGTTTTATATATAGGGGAATAACTGCTTTCAAGATAATCCATGATTTCATCGGCTTCACTACACTTCATGTCACGGTAATTAATTAATACATTAGAGGGTATTACCCATTACAGTATTCAACGGTTTTCAAAACTCAATTACATTCAATTCGTGTCACGGTATATAGTTCATTAATCTAACCAGTTATGAGTTTATACCTTAAGAATTTATTGAAAACTGATAATTTCCATCTCTCCCAAATGTAGATAATAAATACACAGATCAAAGAGCAAATGTCTCTTCACAGTGACCCATCGACAGTAACTCTGAGGGCAACAATGCAGAGAGGGGATAATGCCTGATTGAACTACTGCATTATCATTGGTTGGCAAACAAAATATATATCAATAAAGAGACCTGGATTCACAATACAGACTGGGCAACCCATCCAGGCTAAACAGGGGGAATAAAAGTAATCTCCTTTATGTAATCTGTGCTAAATATCCCTCAAGCAAACTGGAAATTAGGATTTCAGTTTCATTAATGGTTCTCACCTGAGTCATATAGATGTCTAGGTCAAAAAAGGTTCCCATAGTCATGGTAAGGAAATTTTAATATAAAATTCCCACTACTGACAGTTTGAACTTAGCTGTAAATAATATGACAATATTGAGCATTTGAACTGTCAATAAGAGGAGGGTTCTCACTAAGAGAAAGGTTAGTGCAAATTGCTGCTCAAACAGTGCAAACAGTCAATAACATAACAAATTACTCTTATTGTCAGTCTGTACTGGCGGGGCTGCTTCAACGAGTCAGTAAGGTTTAATAGACATCAACTTTATTCAACAATGATATCTTAGGCATCCCACGGTAGGCAGCAGATAAAAGGTATAGTAACCACTGTGACCTTTAGCAGCCCCTAGGGGAGTGGTCACGTGACTATTCCCACCAGCATCATCAAGTGGTCTGTAGTTATATAATTAAACATGAACCTTAATGACTTACCGAAATCCGGTATGGGAATGACTTAAACTTTGGTATTACAACCCGTTACATAACCGGACCTATAACAGCGGTATTTATAAATAACCGTCTGTATACATTAAGGAATAAATGAAACCTGTTCTGACAAACCTGTATACAAGTAGTCTTTATCAAGGCATCGTCACATGAATAAATATACCATATAGCAGCAGTATACCTGACCATTACAGATACATTGTTCTGTTAATGGCTGTTGAAACTGTGAGGATGCTCATAACCCAAATCAGAAGAGAAATGTTCATATATAGAGATTACTAACCAACTTTTGAATACGTTTAGGCCCTGAGAAATTTGCCAATGTATCTTTTAGATATTCTATTACATAAATTATACATAAAAAGAGCTCTGAACATATTGATAACCTATATATACAAATAGAACAGGAATCCCAATGGGTATTTCTAGTAAATTTGCAAGTATCCCCTGTGGCCTGTTTCTTAACCAATATTTGATAGAAGAATATTTTTTGGTGTTTCTTAACTCGACATATTAATAATTCTGCTACATCCATGCTACACTATAAAGCTCGTTTAGGCAGATATTTCAAATTTGTATTTGGTGCTACTGTAGGGTCATATTACAGTTGATACCTAATTTTGACAACTTTTCTAAAAGGATAGAATGATTTTACTGTGTCAAAAGCCTTCTCCGGGTCCACAAAGGTAGAGATTGTTTAATGTCCTTCATTCAAGCCCTGATAGTATCATTAGTGAAGTATGCAACTGTTGAGATAGTTGAGTGACCAGATCTAAAAAAAAAATGCTGAGGATCCAACAAGTCTTTCTCCTCCAAATATTTAATGAGTCTATTATTTACAACTTTTTCTAGCATTTTACCTATAATTGGAAGAAGGGTCACTGGTCTCAAGTCAGCCACATCAGACATGTTACCATTCATGTGCAGTAATACAAATTGCCATTGGCCTACTGAGAGGATACTGAGAAAACGGGCTTCTTTTATGTTATGTTAACATACAGTTGTATTGGAAATGCATTAGAAAGTTCTCCGCCACCCTTACTTCCACCCCATGTTTCCCTACATGGAGGGAGGTAAGTATTGGGAATTGTGTGTATTATATAATAGGGTCTTGGCAAATTTTGAGTGGGGAGGCAAACAGATGCAGGCCCCCCTCCTCTTTGATCAGGGGCCCAGCCCCTCCTGCCTCCTTTTCCTACACCAGTGCAATATATCAATAATTGAATATCTTGAATATTGAATCAGTTGAAAGCAAACTTGCCATAAGGTGTCTTTATGGATGTTCACCCAGGCATGGTTGGAGCTGCAGGTCTGCCATGTGTCCCTGAGTGCAGCTTTATCTATAATAGAACAGGGCAAGGCACATCAAGAGAGCCACTGCAGATTACTTATGTGTGAACATCAAAGGCAGTATCACAAGTGCAACATTGCATGACCCCCCTTAAAGTGGCATTGTCACCAAGCGTTTCCTACTCACAATTCTAGTACTGTTCTAGTCTGGTAGGTGGTTAAGTGTGAGTGGTGAGAATGCCCCTTTAACAGTTGATTTAAGCAGCTATAATTTGACAAGCAATCTGAACAGAGCTTGTCAATACATCATATCTATAATTCACCACAGTGCGGGGACAGTTGATGGAAAGCGTGCATCAGGAGGACATACACTTGGTTTCCTTTATTGATGTGTATTCAGGCATGAGTTGAGCTACAGCTAGTGTTGACGTGTCTCTCTGGGTGCAGATTCATATATAAGGCCGCTAAAATAAGAAGTTATTTCTCATCACTATGTGTGTCATGAAAAAATTTCTCTCTTTTTTACAAGATTTTTTGATAAAAAAAACTGGAAAAGTGGACATTTAGTGTCAAATTAAAGCCTATACTGTTGATAATGTGGTGAGCTAAAACTTGCCTAAGATTAACTTCTGCAGAGCAATAAAGCCCCAGCTACTAAAACATAAAAATTGTTTGCAAAATGTCTTAGTTTGCCTATATGTCTTAGCCCCAGTAAAGATAAGGGGAAAAAAACTTGTAACTGACGAGTTATGTGAAACAACTCTCTTTTTTTCGTGGCTTAATAAAAGGGTTGTCAGGGGATGTAGACACCACATAAATGTGTGCACAATTGTTACAATGTGATAATGGCAGCAGCAAGCAAAATTGAATTAACATATTGTTAAGGAGCTAGTGCAATGCGTCACGGGCAAGGCATTATGTAATGAAACTGGTCTCAAATTGATGCTGGGTAGCATGTGCTTTATAATTGGTATTACATGATGATAACAGTGCATATGACTCAGGGTTCTACTGCTAGTATAGTGTCTGCTGTTCACCAGCCTGTTCACAATATTGTTGTGCTCCAGTCATTTCCACAAGAGTTCCATTCACATTGTCATTTGCATAATTCTGCTATATTAACAATGTTAAAACATTTTATTACTTTGTCTAAACACACCATGATAAAGAATTTGGATGACATGCTCGATAAACTCTTTGCAATGCGGTTAGCAAATTGAAATTGAAGAAACTGTTAGAGTCAGGTCTGGTTAGTCCAACAGGCAAAAGTTGTCTATCCAAAGTCTGGTGAACTATCAAAGTATATTTCAATGCAGAATTTGTCTAAGATTGTAACAGGCAGAATAGGTTGGATTCTGTGTATGTCAAAGGACGGACTATCAAGGATTATCCGTACCCCCTATTATTGTCCAATGCACTCACAGTTCTGTTTTATGCCTGTAATCTACACTAAATCATTTAACAAAATGTTGCAGTAAGATGTTCTACACCTTACATTAAGGATATAATATAATAGTTAGTAGGCCAGTTCCGATTGAGTCAAAAAGATTGCATCTAGACATTTTAATCATTTAAGAGCTTGTTGCTTCCTATCAAATATAGTATTTTTTGTTTGTTTTTGAGGTCAACATATGGAGATTTACGTCTACATTTCACAAAATTGAATCTATGTCAGATAAGCTAAATCAGTAAGCATAAAGAGTTTGGACATTGAAAAAGATCTGGTAGGGTATAGAGTAAGATATCATGTCAGAATCATGAAGTGTTTTAATGGGGAAGCACCAGCAGAAGTCTGACAAGGGAGGAGGGCACTCATTGCTGATAACTTCCTCATTAACACATCATGTGTATAATTAATCACACATTCCATTTCATTGATAACGAGACTTTGATGAACGACTTCATAACATCTTTTTTTTTCAGTGGAAATAAATGTTCTGCTAATTGATGATGATGTTGGCTAACCAGAGTTGATCCAAATTCGCCAAACTGGCTAGTGAAAACCGGAATCCCAGCCTGTCCAACCTTTGAACGGACTCTCACAAGGGTTCAAGCCTAGGTACTTTAGTAAATTATAGGTAATAACGAACAGATTTTCTAAAGGTTTTGAAAAATAAGAAGGTTCCTATTTGATTATGCAAAATGAAGTTCTTCAAGTAGCAATAAACCATAGACCCCATTTTTGTCACTTTCAAATTGCCTTAAGTAGGTGCACATGCTTCATGCTGGTAGGAACTATGGGCTTCAAGACCCAATGTGTCCCTAGATCAGATGAGTCCATAACATCAGCCCTAAATAAGCAATTAATTAAGTGCTGCAGAAAATAAGCAAAGCATAAATAACTGTTCTATGCCTACACAGTGAGTTTCTATTGGTAAGAGTTACACATTGTACTTATGTTTAAACAATGCATCAACTTACTATTTACTTGCCATTGTCACATTGTAACAATTGTGCACACCATGTGCTGACATTTATGTGGCTTCCAAATCTCCTGATAACCCTTCTTTAAAGCCAGACATAAAACAGAGCAGTAAAGAAGCTGTTTCTTTCTTTTTTCTTTACTGGGGGCTAAAGTATACAGGGAAATTAAGACATTTTGCAAACAATTTTCATATATTGGAAGACTTTATAGTTCCGCAGAAGATGTTCTTAGGCTCACTGCATTACCAAAGACATAATCTTTGATTTGATACTAAAATTAATATGCATTAAATTCTTTTCAAAAAGAGGATCAACTCTTATTTTTGAGTGGCCTTATCTCAATAAACCTGCACTCAGAACATTAAATTTGTGTAAAGAACAGTGTTTATTAAGTATGTATGGCCCAAACTCCTGAGTTATGCAGCTTTGGCTATTTCTTGCCCTTTTTAGCCTTATAACCCTACGGAATAACAATCTTTGCATCAATTTTTTTCAAATTTCTTCATATATATGACAAAAAATCCTATACTTTTAGGATTATTCTTTTTTTGGTGTGTTGGTTCAAAAAATTTACATTTTCTGGCACTCCAAAGCCCTTAAAAAAATTAGAAAATGTCAAAAAGGCTTAAAATGAAATGTTTGACATGTCTCCTATGTCCACTGAGGAAACAACAGCCCATCCCAAATATCTTTTTCTGTGAGGCCTATGGTATAGTCAATCAAGTTATGAGGCTTTCACTTGATATGTACCATATTTTTTTCTCCACAGCCATTTAAGTGTGTATTGTCAGCAAAATTTTCAAAAGTCTTTTCATTTTGATACCCCTATACAGTACATAAAGAAAATCTAAACAGTACCCTTTGTACCCCAGATTGTGAGGTAACTATTGTGTCTTTTGCCAGAAAAAAGAAATTTTGAAAAAAATCCAATACTCTAGCCTCCAGGACCAAATGTGTATTGTGATACATATTTTGGTGCCGGAGTCACCCTCTTATTTTGGTCCCTGAATCACTCGCCTTGCTGATAAAAGTAAAACCCACACAGAATTGTTAATATCCAATATATTTTAGTTATCTTTAGTGCCCCTTTTTCCTATCTACCCCCTATAATGCTCTAAACCAGACATCTGATGATTCCACTTATTTACCCTAAATTTATACAATATTTTATTGTAACTCCGGGACCAAAATAAGATTCTTAGGCCAGTACTGTGCCAAGTAGGTTTGACAAAGGATCGTAATGGGCCATATTTCCTAAGGTATATACCATCAGGACATTGTAGAGTGATTTTGACAATTATTTGAACCATTTTGAGTAAAATAGGGCAAAATGAGTGTATGTGGTAAAAATTCTAATATGTTGGATAAATCTTTAAAATTCATCGAGCTGTATAATCATAACCTGATTGACTTCAGCGATCTTAGGGGCTCATGCTAAACCCAGAAAATCAAGCTTAGGTCATATAGTAATACAAGTGATTATGATAAGAACACTCTTAATCATAACCCTTCTTAATATGGGCCCGCAGGTCCTTGATTTTATCAATTTCACATTTGAACTTCACTTTACTTGTTGCCCTTTGGACACCAGCTGGTAAGGTGTTCCAGAGCACAACCCCTCTGTAGAAAGGTGACCTTTTGTAGAAATGACTTATTAGTCATGGCAATCGGAAGTTGACTTTTACATTAGTACGAGTAATAACTGTATTGACAGCTTCACCTCTGCCTACATTAAAGTCATGATCTTGCAGTTGTAACGATCTGGTGTACATCAAACTTAGCAACAATTTGTCCATACGTCTCTGTACAGTTTCAATTTTACAGATTTCATGTAGCTCATCCACATGGTACTTTCTTATATTACATTTCAGTGCTCTATTCTGTAACCTTGGCAACTGTTTAAGACCATCTTCATTGCAACTGGTCGTAATAAAGCTACAGTACTCAAGAATCGGTTGTTTGGTGCATTTGTATACAAGTATACTATATTCTCTTGTTAGTCGTTTCCTTAGAGTAGCAAACCTAAAAAGCTTATTACATATGTTGCGTTTTAGCAATTTAACTTGCTTGTCAAAAGAGAGTGAACTGTCAATTGTGACTCCCAGATAAGGGAAGTGTTGTACAGTTCTAACCTTTTGGCCGTAAAAGGCTATATTTGTATCTGAACGTCTCTTAAGTTTGTGTTTGCTGGCAAACCATGTATACTCGGTTTTCTTTGGATTAATTATTAACCTGGTGTGAACCCAACTAGCAAACAATTTAGATTCAGATTCTAATACACGTTCAACTATGTTAATGTTGTTGTGCCCATAATAAATGACTATATCATCAGCATAGAGTTTGATGCTAGCCCTTTTTAGTATCTTGGTTACATCATCAATATACAAGACAAAAAGTAGGGGTCCAAGGACAGATCCTTGTGGTACACCATAATTAACCTTTCGTGATTCTGAAATATTCCAAGCAAAAGTAGTTCTTTGACTTCTATTGGGCCAAAAAAAAGTTTTGAAAAAATCTTTCCATTTTAATACTTTTTTTGGGTCAATTTTAGGGTTATGTAAAAAAAAAAAAAAAAAAGTTTAAAAAAACAAAAAAAAACGACCTACCGACCCTAGAGTTTCATCCCATGTTACCTGAAACAATTTTTTTTTATTTGGCCTTACTAAGGTAGCACTCAAACCATTTGAAATTATTATAGTAAAAACCCAGATCCGCAATCTTTTGCAATAACTTTGAGTGTATAACACTGTCAAATACTTTGGTGAAGTCAACAAAAAGTGCTCCACCTACCAGGCCATCATTTCTATAACCATAGAGCTCATTTACCAGATCAAAAGTTGCATCACCAGTACCTGTCCCTCTTTTGTATCCATATTGGTTTTCAATAAAGTTACCTGAATTAGTCATGTGTTCACTCAGGAAGTTGTAGACAACCTTCTCTAAGACTTTAGAAGTAACAGGTAATTTCTTACATTGCTCAGATCACAATCCCTTGGAATTGGTTTGACAAGGGCATCACCCCATTTTGATGGAAAAATACCTGTATCCACACTAACTTGGCACAAATGGGTAAAATGATCTAGTAAACACAACAAAGCAGAGATCAAGATGTCACATCTTATACCATCTATGTCCAAAGATTTATGTTTATCCAAATCTTTGATTATATAATATAGACTCCACTTCGATATATTGAACCTAGGAATATTTTTACTAACATAGTCATGCTCATTTATAATGACAGAACTGTCCGCTAATTTCTGAGCATTTAATGAATACCAACTATTTTAGTATGTAGCTTTTCACCAATAGTACTGAAGTAGTCATTTATATATTTAGCAGCATTATCTGTCTCTATAGTTAAGCCACTATCGATATATTTGAGATCAGGATATATTACCTCACCACCACAATCAAACAGTTGGTGAATATGCTTCCAGAACTTCCTGGGGTTAGCATAGTTAGCATCCAGCTCACCTGTAATGCCCCCTTTCTTAGATGCTTAAGACATCTTATTAATCCTGCGCCTACATTCCTTGATAGCCGTTTTTTGTTCTGGTAGTTGTTCTACCCTATAAACATTCAGCCATGCCTCCCTTTCAAAGATTACATCCATTATGTTATCATTCATCCATGATTTATGCCTATCCTTCACTGTATGCTCAACATAGGGGCAAACTCTGTCTAGGTAGGATTCTATGGGAAGCAAAAATAGGCTCCATAATTTATCAGGATCATCTTTAATTTCCATAAAGCCATTCCAGTTATGAATTTTCAGCTGAGCAAGAAAGTCAGCCTCCTTAAATCCTCTATAGTCCCTGCCTATAGCCCTTTCTGTTTGGTAGACTTTATCGCCTCTCCTAGCAAAGACAGGCAAATGGTCAGATAAAAGTGCACTCAATATACCACTCTTTGTAACACGAGTGCTATTTGTTACAATGTTATCTATACAAGTACCACTAAAAGGTCTGGTTGTGGCAGTTTAAAGGTTTAACTCAAGACCGTCCATGACTTCTACCCATATAAACAGGGGTCTTATAGTCCTCCTCACTCAATCCCCAGATATTGCTATTAGGTAATAGGTTAGGAAGCTACCCAAACCCTGGTAGGAGGGGCTCAGTAGGTCAGAGGCTCAGTGCCATCCACAATTATTCAATAACCTCCATTGCGTCACAGGTGGCTGTACCTTACAACTCAAAATGGTGTAGGGACCCATTCTGGATCGGGCCCTAGGCACCCCCCATAACCAATATGTACAAGGTTACCAGCTCTGATCAATAGGATCCTGATTAGTGTAGTGGTAGTTGGAATCTGGACGAAGGAAGCGTGGGTTCGAATCCCGCACTTTTCACCTAGTACCTTTACACTGGCACCAGATGTGTGTGTTACCCGGACCCGGGGAGTTGTGCTTCTGTAAAGAGGTGGTATATTGGTCCCTTGGGTGTCTGATGGTGTATGAGTCCAAGCATGGGCTCTTCTACATATGCACCATTGGCCATGCTTGGATCTGGTGGGGATAGCGTAAGGACCCGTTCTGGATTGGGTCCTAGGCACCCCTCATGACAGATATGTACAATGTTACCAGCTCTGGTCAGTAGGAGCCGGATTGGTGTAGTGGTAGCACAATGGAATCTGGATGAAGGAAACGCGGGTTTGAATCCCTCATCTGGTGAAACAATTTTCAACTTGTCTAGATCTAAAACAACAAAATCAATTCATAAAAAAGGTGGTCTGTTTTACCTCAATTGTCTTCAAACTAAATTAAATATACATGTTTGTCTTGTTTCCTTGTGTAAGAATAAGGTTTAGCTTTATTGTCCAATATAGATAATTCATGTTTTACAATGTACGACATAACATAGAATACAGCTTTATCTTGTCAGATTATGACATCTCTAACACATCTGATCTTTAGCTCTCAAATAGTTCACACTTTTGACACTAGATGTCTCCCTTTACCAATATCAATGGAATTCAATCTACATTGGCAATAGTTTGACCATAAATGACATAGAAGATGAAACTTGAATAACATTTTGTCTTGAATATATGATCTGTTATTTTTGTTTCTATAGGATAATCATTAATGGGAGAACCAGGAGATTAACATGATCACACCTTTTCTGTGGTCGCTAAATCTATTCAAATCCCAATAGTGACCATGAGCTGACATCACATTTTGGCCACTGCTAGGATCAATGTGCTTAGTCTCTGCTGAAATATTGGTAATGTCTACAGGAAAAATATATGCTGATTAAATTAATTAACTTCAATGTTACCTATTTCTGATGGAGAAGTTTTTTTTTTTGAGTATGAGAAAGTATAAATATACTATCCCGTTTATTTATACTGTAAGGAAGAGAACTTATACAGCTCGATGAGTATTCCTTTACAGTCATCTGAATATGATTTTAAATAGTTTCACATCTTATAAAATGTATAATACGATTGTCATACGACGCAACTTCAATAATTACATATTTGGCACATGTAATAACCAGTTATTGTAATAACATCATATCATAAATAAAGTGTTTCAAAAGTCACATATTTAAATTAACTCTGCTATTCCTCATTATACGAGACCCAATCTCTAATAATGTAGGGTTGGATAGTATGGGGCGGGCACCCCGTGTACCGGTAAGTTTTTAACTTATTATCACAATTTCAGCATTTCTTTTTGCTTACATTAAATACATTTTAGTAGCATAACTCATGGACTAACTACCGTTATCATCAATGTATTGCAATATTACATTTCAATTTCTTCCAATATGTATTACTGGAGTTTGAATTTACTTTGTAAAATGGACAAATAGTAGCACAGTGACCCTTCAGGGAGAATTATATAGGGGGGTAAGGGGAGGGTTGACGTTGACTAGAACATGTAATTTGTGCTTCCCAACCATTTTTTCCTATTTAATTTAAATTCTTCATAATCTTCAATGGCTCGGACCTCTACACTGAGGTTATTCCATATCATGGCGCCTCTATATAATACACTTTTCTTACATGTTTCATTTTTTGGCTTTACCGTAGTAAATAACAAGGCATCATGGGCTCGGGTTCTAACATTTCTAGCATTCACAATTTCAACATTTTCCTTTTGCTTGAACATGAAGTTACATAAATGCATTATCCTACGTGGATGTAACTTGGATATTTTGGCCTCTTGATGAGTGAGAACAGTCGGGTACATATAATCCAAACCGAGACATTTCCTCAGGGATTTGTTTTGGACGATCTGCAATTTGTTCAGGATTGTTTTATTAGCCACATCGTAAAGTATATCCCCATAATCTGCATGGGGGAGGACCATTGTCTTATAAATGTTAAGCATTGTGACATTATCCAATACATCTCTCAACCTGGCAGTCATATAAGATTTGTATACTATTTTCTTGAACGCTATTTCTGCTTGCATGTTGAAATTTAGTACCTGGTCTAGCATAATACCCAGATATTTAACACTTAGACAGCGCTCGATTTGGGTACCTGCTAGCATGAGTCTATGATTTACTATTTCCTTTAATTTACTCCTGAGGCCAAAAATAATATAATTTGTTTTCTTAGTATTTAACGTTAACTTATTTTTTCTGAACCAGGTATTGAGCAGTGCAAGGTCCTCCTCCATTAATGTTGTTAGTTGAGCTAGATTATTACCGGTAATGGTGACAACTGTATCATCAGCGTATAAATAAGAATCACATTTTTTGAGCACATTTTTTAGGTCATTTATATAGACTAGGAACAATGTAGGGCCCAAAATACTCCCTTGAGGCACTCCACACAGAACATTACCCTCTTGTGAATTTTTCCCATTTGCAAACGTTCTTTGTTTTCTATTTGTAAGATAATTTTGAATCCATTTTAATAAATTTCCTCCCACCCCTAATTTTCGTAATTTTTCTATTAATATTAAGTGATTTACGGTATCAAAAGCTTTTTTTAAATCGATTAGTGTAGATAGTGTATAGTTCCTTTTATTTAGTCCCTTATAAATTTGGTCTGTGAAATATACTACTGTTTCTATAGTGGAGTGCCCCTGTCTGAACCCGCCTTGG
This sequence comes from Harmothoe impar, assembly GCA_947462335.1. Taxonomy (NCBI): domain Eukaryota; kingdom Metazoa; phylum Annelida; class Polychaeta; order Phyllodocida; family Polynoidae; genus Harmothoe; species Harmothoe impar. The sequence continues at coordinate 489,252 of OX381711.1, read as the reverse complement.
TTTTTGTCGAGTAGATTGTTCGTTTCCAAATATGACATTAGCCTCTTATTTACCACCTTTTCAAGTAACTTGCCTATCACAGGGAGTAAGGTTACTGGTCTGAGATTAGCCACGTCAGTCTTGTCTCCTTCTTTTTGAAGGGGGATGACAGTGCCTAACTTCCAAGCTTGGGGAACAGTGGCATCACTTAATGACATATTAAATAAATCCACAATTTTATCCGGAATGGCCATCAAGCAATCCTTCAATGCCTTAGCGGAAACTCCGTCAATGCTTGATGATTTGCCAATGTCAATGTCCTTCACCAGTGCTATTACCTCTTCATTGTTTGTCGTAATATTACCAATCCCTTCAGGCAACGTGTCACCATCATATGACCATACTTCATCATAATCCCTCGCTAAATTTGGCCCTATATTTATAAAGTAGTCATTTATGAAGTCTGGTGTGTCATTAAAAGATACTGGCAAGTCATTTATTTTATCACGTAAATTTAGATTTGGATTTGTTTTCTCTCCCCTCAAAAAACTGTTGATGATTTTCCAGAATTTTTTACTGTCATTTTTATTTTCTTCCAAAGTATCCCGAATAAATTTTGATTTGGCTTTCTTTAAGGCTTTATTTGTAGAATTTCTCAACCGTTTAGCTATGTCCCAATCCTCCCTTTTTTTTGTCCTTTTGGCTTTAATTAACGCTGAATCCTTGTCATGTATCAATTCTAGATGGTGATCCGTAACCCAGGGTGCACGCGCCTTATTGACTTTGAATTTCTTTATCGGACACATTTTATCAAGTTCCTTTGATAACAACTTAACAATAAATTTCCAACGAGCATTGATGCATTCACAGTCATCATACGGCCCCCAGTCTGCATTTTGTATGCATCTCTTAAACAATTCTGCATCATATTTCTTATATGTGCGACCCTCAAATTGAATACGTTCATGTGTATAATATTGATCAATAAATGACAGACCTACCAAAATATGATCGCTAATATTCCAATATCTTGTAACTGATTCATACTTTTTCAAGGTATTGGTTATCACCCAATCAAGACATGTTGCTGATTCCTCATTGCTTCTAGTAGGAACCGAGATCACCTGTTTCATTCCTAACAAATTTATACATATCTTCATTAATTTAGTAGAGACCTTAGTTACATTTAGGTAGTCCAGGTTAAAATCCCCCATGATCACCACATCCTTACGCCTTAGTTTGGCAATTGACAATTTAGCATTAAATGATTCAATAAAAGCAGCTTTGTTACCATCAGGCGGCCTATACAGGTTTATGACCACAACATTTTTCTTGCCATTTCTCATAATTTCTGTCCATAACATTTCAATGTCGTTAGAGCTAACATTTAAATGCTTATAATTTTCCATCGAATAGGAAAAATCATTTCTGACGTATATACCAACTCCCCCCCCCCCTTTTCACTCCCATCGGGTTTAGTCCAAGATCTGTCCAGTCTCTCAAAGTTATAACCTGAGATGTTAACAGTGTGCGTCGGGTTGAACTCCTCCAGCCATGTTTCAGATATGCCCAATACTACATCCTGTACATTACTCATATGGATCCTAAGCGTCTCAATTTTTGATTTGAGGCTCCTTGTATTTAAGTGACTTAGAGTAAATATATTTTTGCTACATTTTACAAAATTATTGTCTACAGAAGCGATATAACAATGGTGTGCCCTAGGTTATCCAACCCATACATACATATTATACATACAGTCAAGTTTAGTAGGTATGGGTAACTAGTACCACCTACTTGGAGATTTCTCCCCATTGAGGAAATAGTGACTCCTTAATTACCAACGCAATTTAAGAAGGTACTATATCGTCCTCCTTAGCTTCACTAGTTATTCAAGCATTAATACAAGTTATTTCCATGAGTACATGTATGTTACATATCATGTAGAGCTATATTTTCAACAGGATCACATGAGGTTATACTGTATCATCCAATGAATCGAGTACCGGTAAGCCAATTTCTAGCATTTGTGCGCCGGGTTAGTTTGCTGTCGCCACCTGGTGTAAGTTTTACAAACTGAAAATCCCCACAACTTGCCAACTCTCTACGCGTCGGATTACAGGTTCGGTACAACATATAAAGGCATGATATCATAGTATCCAAGGTGAGGTAATACAATGGTACTGATTTTAAACCAATAAATAAATTCTATTGAAATTTACTTATGTTACCCTCATATACACATTGATACTTGGGGTTGTGTTACTTATAGTGCTTTCATTTTTTCCCTTAATTTCATCAGAATTTCGCCCATTTTATTTTCCTTTACACTCTGGGGGTTTATCTTGTCTACATTAGCTATCGTATGCCCGCACCCCCACCCTTTTTCATTTGTACATTCGTATATGGTACCCACAGTGGCTATGAGCATATCACCAAGTCTGTTTGATTGCATGAATTTCATCTCCACTGCGTCAGCCATTAGTTCATATTTCTTGGTGTGAGCGTCTGCTTTGGTGATCTTGATATTGTGGGACTGCTTTTTCGCCTCGTAGCCGTCTGTGCTAACCAGAATTTTCTCTGCCGACTCTTTATCCTCGTTATACCTAGCGAACATGAACCAGAATAGCTGCTCAGATGAGTGCCATGTTATGTCTTCGTACACAATTTCACATGGAAACATGTTACTAAGGTAAGCGTGGTGAGACTGATATGCTGTGCCGTGATCAAATTCAATAACCTTAGCCTCTACCAACGATATGCCTACTCTAGGTGTAGGATAAACGTTAGATACATGTCTTTTCATGATGTCTAAAGTGTGTTTGCATCTTGAATCTTATTTACGAAATAAATTTTACCCCTATATTGAAATGATTCTGGAATATAAACCTCACACAATCTTATAATTATTCCACTTACTAACATCTTTATATCGCATCTTCCTGATGTCCTTCAAATCCTTCAAATCAGGTCATACTTATATTATTACATTACATAAAAAAGAAGCCAGAAGATTGACACCTAAATGCATTTGCATATAGCACATCATGAGGCCACGAATATGACGTAACCACATGTATTAAATGTCTATTGAGACAAGACGTAGAGATAGATGACCTGATTTACTACAAGTTTGGCTTGCTGGGATGGTATGACCGTTATGCCATGGTAATTTTCAGGTCACATCATGTACATAGAGGACATTATTATATTACTCACACATTCATGGTTTTATGTGTTGACGAGATGGTGGCTATTTCACAATACTTTAGATATTAAATATTCAACAAATTCAATCTCAACACAAAGAGGGGTATATTCAAAAGTTGATCTCAATTATCATCTGTTACTAATTTTACTTTTCGATATGGATAGTGTTTGTTAACAGAACATGTACTTTTCGATATGGATAGTGTTTGTTAACAGAACATGTACTTTTCGATATGGATAGTGTTTGTTAACAGAACATGTACTTTTTGATATGGATAGTGTTTGTTGACAGAGCATGGGAGGGTTCCTGTAAACTTAGAGGCAAGAATTAACACTACCTTGCTTTAGGTTCAAGTCCCTTTTATTTCACGATAGGATTATAGCTAATAGATTCTTTGGTTTTTCTTTTATAGCATTATGAGACAAACTACTACAATCACCCTAACTATGACTGCAATATACTGTGTATATACTTGTAAGTATCAATGGGACCTAGTTTTACAGTACACTACATCAAATTTAGTACCGGTAACGTGATGTATAAGTATAATACATATATAGTACCAGCTACACTGTACTAGTAACCATGGGTCTGCTTATAACATAAGAATCAAATTACCAATACATTTATATGTGTATGTGGTACCCATATCCAGGAGAGGTAAGCTGATTGAAGTTACAATTTAGAGACCAGTCAGCCTTCTGCCAACACAGGGGACACCCCAACAGTTTGGCTTCATCAATAACAAGGGGTTCTAACACTCACTGCAGTGACTAGCCCATTGACGTAATGGACCAAGGGCTGTGACTTGGTCAGGAGACCAAGTCACGGCAGACTCATTTGGTGACGCACATCTATGCGATGGTACCATCACCATGACTACAGCCAATGAGCGGCTGTCACTGACGGACAGCTGCGGCCTAGTGATAGTACAACTTTTGCAAGTTCTCGACACGTTTTCTCCATCATATGTACGTTTATCCATCTAATGCTTGTTTTATCCATCTAATGTTCGTTGTCAGAACCGCATTTAACCACGTCTCACCTTCGAATGTCCCGTGATCAAGGCACTCCGTCTTGGGAGTCTGCCCCATCGCTCGCCGTGGTTAAACGCGTAGACTCCTGAGTTATTAAACTACTTATACCGGGAAAGAGACTACAAGAAGATAGCATACTCATGATATGTCAATTATAGAAAAGGCTAGTCAGCTAGCTAGCAAAGATGACAATGCTGAACGAAGCAAGGTCCAAGGGGGAAGAGGTGCACTACAGGGGTCGACACATACAGGCCAGCAAAAACACTCAAAACACAACAATTATGATGTATGCAGACAATAAAGCCCCTTTGTCAAAGATGGAAATATAGCACAAGAGCATATTTACAAGTAGACCTTCATGACCTGGTGTCATGATGCAACCAGCAAGGCCTCACCATGAAAGCCAAGAAGCCATAAGCCATCTGGTATTCCAGCAAGCAGAATACAGCAAGCCAGCAGGTTACTAATTAAGACACAGTACTAGAATCCCCTATTACAGGGCTAACACATAGGCAAAAATCTACAGGGAACCCATTCCATTGGATAAGACTCACATGACTAATCAGCCTTGCAGTTGTAAAAGGACAAGCCAAACCAAAAGCAAGCAAGAGCTACCTGAGCAGTCAGGCTTGTAAACAGCAAAGACCTATCTGAGTTGCTTGAGTAACTCGGACTGTTTATGTATGCCAAGAATATATATCCCAAGATAACAAAGTTCATGTTTTATGAAAATATTTATCAGTGGAAAGAATGCAAGCTCAACAAAGATAGTGATAAGATATACGATGTGTCTAGCTGTAAGTATCTCAGGGTTATCCTTGACAAGGCACTGACATATGATAAGTTTGCTAGTAACCAGTTAAGGACCACTGAACATATCAGCTTGCTTGTTCAGATGCTGTGAATTAGAAAGAGCAGCTATCCCAGCAGCATCCCATCACATTCCATATCTACAGAGATGGAACCGTCAACCCTCAATCAGGGTTATGGGAATCCTCAGCCATATTTACAGTTCTAGTGAATTGGCCACAGGATGACCATATAATACACACGGATTCCCTTCCCTCTGTACAAGTCATCCGGGACCCACAGACCCCGTACAAGATGGTGCACTTGATTCAACGATGAATCAACCGATGATACACAGACAATTGGACTCCAGTCCTCCATTGGATCCCCTGTCATGTTGCTATTTGGGGAGATGAGTAGCCGATGAAGCTGCTGCGGTATGAAACCCTGACTGTCCCATTCTCGGCTTGCACTGCCATTTGGAACATACAATTACAAAGGTTTGGAATTCTGAAAGAAATACAATAGCAAACGTTTGGAATTCTGAAAGAAATACAATAGCAAACGTTTGGAATTCTGAAAGAAATACAATACCAAACGTTTGGAATTCTGAAAGAAATACAATAGCAAACGTTTGGAATTCTGAAAGAAATATAACTCTTGACCAATTCATGAGAACACAAAAAGTTAAAGATGAATATGGATTTTTGATCATACAGGAAAGTCACAAAATAAAGATATATCAAAATATATATCTGTTACTCAAGCAACCGATGTTGTCTGTGCAGCTTATCTTTCTGCCTCAAAACAACAAAACCATAAAACCAACTCAAAACTGACCATATTTCTTACAAGATGATTAATTAATAATGAAATATCAATGCTTATCTCATTGTTTTGATTTATTGTAGTGGGACACTGTACTATTTCTATAGAACCGGATTGGGTTATTCGATTGTGTTTACTGTGGCGTATCCGGACTGCACTCCTGTTCGGACTCCGGTATGTGATTACATAATCCGGCACCTGAGGATTGGTGGAGTGCGACCTGGTGATATGCACCGAGCCCGCCAGCGATATCCGCACGAGGATCTCATGCATATAAGGGCCGCTATTCGCACGAGGAAACAGGGAGATAGGCGACATGGCGAGAGAGGGGACATGCACCAGGACATGGCGAGAGAGGCGACATACACGAGGACATGTCGAGAGAGGCGACATACACGAGGACATGGCGAGAGAGGCGACATACACGAGGACATGTCGAGAGAGGCGACATACACGAGGACATGTCGAGAGAGGCGACATGCTGAGAGAGGTGACATGGCGATATAGGAGACATGCATTAGGACATAACACAATTTTATCAAGCTTATCAGCAAGAGTCATGGTGGTGTTGTGGTGAGCCTCTTCAACTGCCACACGGGCGGCTAGGGTTAAATTCCCAGAGATAATTAGTTTTATGATCTCTCTTATGACGATGAGAGAGGCGATGTGATGATGAGAGATGCGACGTGACAATGAGAGAGGCCACGGGACGGCAAGAGAGGCCACGGGACGGCGAGAGAGGCGACGTAGCATCACAGCGAATGGTACAGAAGGGGTTTGTCCATCATAATGTCCGTGATGTCGGTGACATGTCCGTGATGTCGGTGACATGTCTGTGATGTCCATGATGTATTAGACTCGTAGGGGTGGGCACATGTGAAAACCCTGGAGCCAATATAGGACGGGCTGTAGCCAAGCAGTTGGAAGGATGTGCGGAAATTATGTACCCCCTTTCCCCATAGAAAATGTTAGGGGCCTATTTAATTGTGTATGCTTAGGGCTCAGTCTCATGAGTTTGTAGCAGTTGAAACGTCTTTGAGCGGGTGTCGTCTTTGACCGGTGTCGTCTTTGACCGGGTCTCGTCTTTGACCAGGGAGTTATAAGATGGAATAAATGAGGCTTATATTGTAAGGAAATCGTTGAAATACTGCAATAATATGTTTATACACATTCATTGGAAACATAAGTAACATTTTATATATTTATATACGGCACTTACTATACACAGTACAGCTATTTAAACTCAAAGTTATATATGAAGTGACGTCTTTGACCGGGCAGAGGAAAATAATAATATAATGTTCTATTATGCATAGTATGGTCAGTATATGAATATAACAAAATTCACTTATGTTTTCTAAAAACGTGTAACAATACATGGGTGTACTATTTCCCCCGCTTTTCCTATTACATAGGCCTTATTTCTGCCATTTTAATGCTGCCTGGTCAAAGATGACACCCGGTCAAAGACGACACCGGTCAAAGACGACACCTGTCAAAGACGACACCTGGTCAAAGACGTTTCAACTGTTACAGACTCATGAGACTGAGCCATAGGCCTACAAGGGGATTTTCATGCATGTAAGGGAGTGATCATTTTTTAACAACAGGGGGGGGTTGGTGGGTTTTCGCGCGTAGCGTGCTAAATATTTTACACCCCCCGGTCAAGGGGTCGACATTTTTTACCCCCCCCCTCCCCCTTACATGTCCGAATTCGGGCACGTGCGGGCCCTTTGAGGCATAGTAACGCGCTGGCTTTTTGGCTCAAACAATTGGAATTTTTTTGACCCCCCCCCAAGAGGGGTCCAAATTTTTTTCACCCCCCGCGGTCAAGGGGTGCAAATTTTAGTAAATAATATGGAGATTTAGAAATTCGAGGGAAAAGTTGTCTAAGACTAGAAGGAAGTCCAACCCCATTTGGCTTGACATAGGCCTACTATAGACCTAAGATCTAAGCTTACCCACTGTGAGAACATTGTTGTTATTAGAATTTATACCTATGTTTCCACTTGATGTTAATCAGAGGCGACCTAGGTGTTATCATTGTATTGATGTCTATTAGATAGCGGCTTGCCTGTAAAGATGAGGTCATAACCTACGGATGCTATGCATAGATATACCTCCCGAGACTGACTATGAAGGGAGAACATTGATACTCAGTGATTGTACTTCTGTCTTGGTGATCAATAAACATATTTTGAACTTGAACTTGAACTATATCGACGGCCAAAAAGGAAGAGACATTGACAGTGGGTAAAAAGGTTACTGTAGGAACTTAAAGCTCGGAAGATTTTGGAAATAGTAAAGCCAAATAGTGCATTTTCATATAATTTAAAATGACTTTGGTTCTAGTTGGAATATTCACAAATTCTTTTCAGTTTCAAAAAGCTTGAGTTCAGGAGGTTAGCCTGAGAACATTGTCTCCAATCTCAGGGCCAGTGTCACCACTTTTTGGTGACATGGCGACAGCTGCCCACAATGTATGTGACATGTCCGTAATGTCTGTGACATGTCTGTCATGTCCGTGTGGTCGCCTCTTTCGCCGTAGCATTTCTAGCCGGTTCCTCGTGCATGTCCCCTCTCTCGCCGTCGCCTATCTCCCCGTTTCCTCGTGCGAATAAGGACTCTTATACACACAAGCTCCTCGTGCGTATAGTGGCCGTTATACGCATTAGCTCCTCGTGCGGATATCATCGGCCGACCGAGCCGGGACCGCCACGTGTGACCCGAACCCGTGGAGAAACCGGTTTCAGGTTACCCAGAATTCCTCGGTAACTCAAGTGTTTACGAGTTATGGAGTGGAGTTATATACTCCCAGGTATATAAACCCTTGGGTTCTTCTACTCGGGGACTCAGTCTTGCTGTGCACTTCGGCCAGCTTGGTTGTTCCTCAACAGAGATTCCTAGAACTCTGTTGTACTTTTCGGCCTAGTCCTGCTGCTGCTCCTACCTCAGTGACCCTGCGTCTCTCTCCGTTCCACCCTTTGGGGGAACATTGGAGATAGACGCATTGGTATACTACTCCGGGTCAGACTCCCTCTGAGGAGTCCGGCTCATATGGAGTTTACCGGGATAGGAGAGAGCCTTGGACATTGAGGAATTATTGATTAGACTGTGAGCGTATCACTCCTGTATGTTCATACATCACATGTTGTTGGAAAGCATATTTTAATATCACTATCCGTCTGTATGATTACGAGCAAGTAGTATAGTATGTATCGGAACGGGACTATAGTTAAGTACTGTTTATTACTCAATCGACATGCAGCCAATCAGAGGCCTCCATTTGGTCACGTGACCGGAAGTGACCTACTTAGGGGATTAGTGGTGACGTCACGTGACCTAGTTAGCCAATCAGAGGCCGCCATTGGGTCACGTGACCGGAAGTGACCTACTTAGGGGATTAGCGGTGCATTCTGGGTAACCCTGCAGCCAATCAGAGGCCTCCATTGGGTGACCGGAAGTGACCTACTTAGGGGATGGTGCATTCTGGGTAACCTACTGACCTACTTAGGGGACTGGAAGTGACGTCACATGACCTAATGGCCAACCGGAAGTGACCTCATTGAGGATCACGTGACCGGAAGTGACCTGATTGATCACGTGACCGGAAGAAGAAGAAGAAGTGACGTCACGCGACTTAATGAAGAGATGAGCGTCTTTAAGGGGTCACGGGCTTTAAAATGTGATATCTTTTTTTTTGGAGGAGGAGGCGAGTCTCTTATTTTTTTTCGGTAAACTAATAAAAAACACCACGATATAAGTTTTTTTTCATTTTTTATTGTTTTACGAGCGACTGGAAGTGACTTATTGAACTAGTTAGAAGCGTTCTTTAGAGTGTATAAGGGGGAAGGAGGGGAAGGAGGGGAGGGGAGGGGGGGAGGGGGGCCCTTTTAACATGCATGGGGAGGGGGGCGCTTTTAGGATGCATGGGGCGAGTGGTGGGGGGGAGGGGGGGAGGGGGGCACTCTAGGGGGGGGGGTGAAGTGGGGGGGCACTCTAAGGGGTGCGTTTGTCTCTTTTAAGAAAGAAAAAGATTTTCAATCGAGAGACACGCTTCTTCCTCTCGAGAGGAAGAAGCGTGTCTCTTCGTGTTTTTTTTTTGTTTATCACGTGCTGCGATGAGGCGATCAGCTGCGACTGGAGGAAGTGACACTTTAAGAGATCGCGCGTCTTAATTGTTATGATATATTTTTTTTTTTTTACTTACTAATAAAGAAGACGTATGAAAATAAAACACAACAATTCACATGTCCGTCGTTCTCGTTGTTTCTTGCTTGATAAAGTCAAGTAATATCGCGATGCCGAGGCCAAACTTTCCCATGTCCTCAGTCAACACTCGAAGGAGTTCAAAAGGCGTACCGCCGGCGCCGTCAGCTTCATCTTGCCACATTTTCAACACTCGGAAGGCCCACTCAGCGGGACTTCCTCCGTATTCGCATTCTTCAGCGATCTTATCTAACCTCTCAGGCGACAATTTTAAATGGTCCCCCACCTCTTTCCACCTGCTACCCAGACGTCTGCCGAGGGTGCCCAAGTGCTTATGCATCGCGCGCGAGTCGGGGTTTTCGAAATCCAACCCCTGTCTGTGGAGAAGGGCCATCCACTGAGCCAACAGTTCCATGCGTCTAATGCGGGTGAAGACGCGACCGAGCTCGCCCCATCTATGACGATGCGGGGTTTCACCCCACCACACTCGGAACATCGCCGTACACAGCTCCTCCGGTGTCTTGACACTGTGCTCTACTAGAGCATCCATACGGGCGGCGCTGACTTTTAAGCTACTGCCCAACTCTCTCCAACAGCCGCTCAACTCTTTACCTAGTTGACGAAGCAAGGCGTCGCTATAGGCTAACCGCCGCTGTCCTACCTGTCGGGTCTCCCCATCATCGGTCTGCTGCCTCGCGCCGCGTCTCACGTCGTCAAGCCGCATTAACTTTTTTTCAGGCGCACCGGGCGGTGAAGGCGAGCTTGAAAGTGGAATAGCTTGAGCCATCTCGTCTCGTCTTGGCGGCGGCGGCAGCGGCGGCGGCGGCGGTGGCGGCGGTGGTGGCGGTGGTGGTGGTGGCGGTGGTGGTGGTAGTAGCCGTTACTGGGGTCAGAGGCGATATGTTTTTTTTCCAACAGAAATGAGAGCTTTTTATACAGAGGGAGTTTAATCCCATTTCCAACAGCGCTCCAGCTGTCTAGCGCCCTGTCCGCATGACGCTTTTTCAGCCGCTCCGCTCCTTAAGAGCTTAGATGACGAGGGGGTGTGGCATCGCTATCCGTGGAGACCAGCTGAAAACGGTGTTTTTTCCTCACTCATAGCCTTAATACCTCCTACCCCCTACCCGAGGACGTCTCCCTCCCTCTGACATTCATTGTAACAAACGTCAGAGGTCAGGTGAAAATCGGATTTTTTTTTCATGCACAGCCTTAGGCAGCTGTCACCCCTCCCTATTGAACTAGCCGGCCGCCCGCCCGCCTGGCCGGCCCGGTCTACTCACCACGGCAGGAGGTGGCGATTTTTGTCTTACACTTAAGTCGCTCACCACATGCACACGCCTCTACTCACAGACAGACACGTTCGTCTTAGGGGGGTCCTGCTTCACGCCACACGCCTCCTGTAGTTTTTTTTTGTATACACACTGTAAGCTCATCACCGTTACCGTTAATCCTTTATACAGCTAACGCGCGCTGAATGGCTGAACAGGGTGGTAAGCGGCTTAGCTCACCACAGTGGATCCCTCAAAAAGGGATCCAGCTGAAAACGTCATACCTTATGTCTTTGTGAATGGCCGCCGCCGGTCAGTCGACGGCAGGCAGCAACCGCTTAACCCTTTATACAGCTAATGCGCGTTGAATTGCTGAACAGGGTGGTAAGCGGCTTAGCTCATCATCACAGTCGATCTCTCAAAAGAGGGGGGGGGGAAAGGGATCCAGCTGAAAACGTCATGCCTTATGTCTTTTTGTTTCTCTTTGTGAATGGCCGCCGGCCAGCCGGCGGCAGCTGAACAGGGTCGGTAAGTAGCTTAGCTCTAGAAGCGAGAAGGCGTATATAAGGGGCTTGGAAACCTCCATTCACTCACTCATTCTTTTTTGCTGCTCTCTACAGTCACCACCATGAGCAAAAGACAACAGCTAGCGGCGTTCAAGAACAAGAAGACTACGCGGAACAGCGTTCGTTTAGCGTCAGTGCCTGCTCTTGCTACTGAACATGAGACTACCGCCGCAGCCGGTTGGTCTTATCACCCTCCTGCTGTAGCGAGCGCTCGCGGCAGTAGTAGTAGTAGTAGTAGTAGCAGTAGCACTAGTAGTAGCAGTAGTAGTAGTAGTGGTAGTAGTACTAGTAGTACTACTGGTAGCAGTCGTCGTGCTAGCGACGTTGTTACACTCGCGACGGTACACGTTGCTGCTAAGCGCGCTGCCGCTGCTACCGCCGTCCCGCCTGCCACTGCTGCTGCTGCTGCTGCTGCTGCTGCGCCTGCTACTGCTGCGCTTGCTACGGCTGCGCCTGCTGAGGCTGCTGCTGCGCCTGCTACTGTTGCGTCTGCTGCGGCTGCGCCTGCTGCGGCTGCTTCTGCTGCACCTGCTGCTACTGCTACTTCTACTGACGACAACGCTCCTGGCACAGCGCAGTACTGGCAACCGGGTTTTTACCTCCCCACTACTGTTGATGACTTTGATGACCTGCCGCACGTTGCACAGCCCCTCTCCTCCACCACTACATCGACGGACGCCCTCGACGCCGCTCGCGCTGAGAGTTACAGCTATTCGGACACTCAGCCCCTGAACCGAGAAGAAGAGGAGGAGGAGGAGGAGCAGCAACAGGGTGAGACAGAGAACGACGCTGACGACGAGGCGTACGAAGAACCCGAAGGGCAAGGGGTGAGCGGTACGTTTTTCGGCTTCCCTCTTCGACCTTTCGACCTCACTTCCTCCACTGCTAGCGCCCCCCCGTCCGGTCCGTGGCGACTGCCCTCACCGCCACCTTACGAGGGCGGCGGTGGCGCTTCATCTTCTACCGCTACACACAGCACGGACGGCGTGTGGCTGCGCTGTTCCAACAACGAGACCTCCGATACCACCAGCGCTGACGCTGCTCCTGCTATCGGTTCTGCTGCTGATTCAGCTCACGCTGATGGTGTTACTCATCCTGCGGGTGTGAAACGTTCTAAGGTGAGTTCCAGAACAACAAGGCCCACTAAGAAGAGAAAAATACAAGAAAAAGAAGGAGATGGACGAGAAGAAGCAGAGAAAACACTCGGGTTAGAGTTCTGCTTAGACGGAGCTTTGACGCTGGAGATCTGGGAGGACGTGGCTAGACTGTCTAGGAGGCCGCGCTACACAAAAGACGGCCAGGTGAAAGAGGCGTCTCTGACCAGAAGCAAGCGAGTGCACTTCACGGCCGACGCGCTGCGCGAGCTCATAGCACGCATCGCCGATATCCGCGCAGTGGTGCGCATACGCGACACAGCGGCCGCGCAAGGAAAACCTAATCACACCCCCTGGTTCGCAGTGCTGGATGAGGCGGGCGAAGTGTACGCAGCTGTGAGCTACTACAGCGGTAAGAACCTCGTCCACGTGCGCAAGTACGAAGGTCCTGACAAAAAACCCACACAGCAGGGGGTGACGCTGTCCGCCAGAGCGCTCAAAGAGTTGGATGACAAAACAGAGATCATTCTGAAATATCTCGGCATAGATTCGGAATGAGAGACGCTCAACGCTCACGCGCGCACACACACACACACAGCGTTTGACGTACGCTGTATGAGACAGACAGACAGACAGACAGACGGATACACAGACAGCAGACAGAAAGATAGTTACATAGACGACAGATTGATAGATGGCTAGATAGATAGATAGATAGTTAGACGGCTAAGTAGTTGGTAACCGAGTGAAAAAAAACATGACACAGTACGTATGCGAAAAGTGTTTCAAAATGTTTAAAAGAGCGTACAACCACGAGAGACACGTAGAAAATTGTAGAGTAGTAGCTAAGTTTTGCCCTCTATGCGGCGAAGGGGATTGCCGAAAGAGCGCTTGTCGACGCGAATCTCTGGACGGGGTGACCGTCCCTCCGCGCATATGTGCTGTACCGAACGGGGAGGAAACGTTCACGGCGAATTGGCCTGCGATACAAACGGGCGTCAGGATGCACGGGACTCGCGTGAGTGTAACAAACTTCAGGCTACCAACCGGCGAGTTGAGTGACGCTGTAGATACTATGCGTCGCATTCACTTGACACAAAGATTCAGATACAAAGTGGGTTTCTCGGTAGGCTTACTGTTACAACACAGAGAAGACAAGAGCAAACTGCGCTACTTCCACGCCTCCCAGAACAACGCAACTCTCATACAACCGCTCCCTACTGTAACTAATTCAGAAACTTTGGAAGAGCTCCTCTCAAAGATGCAAAACACCGTCGCTTGCGAGGAGGTACGGAAACTTTGCGACGCTGACACCAAGTGGCACGTTCTTTTTCCTACCAATTTGAACATCTGCGTTTACATGGGACCGGGGGAATTCCCCATAGGCGGTAGGATCACGCAGGCCGGTCGAGTTGGAAAGAGAAGCGGCGTGTTAGATTTTCCCAACAAGGACAACCTCTGCATCTTCCGCTGCATTTCCTTTCACTTATACAACACCAGCAAGCGCGCTTCAGATTTGTTACGTCAGTTCTGTCCCGCTGCCACACCTGAATCCTTTCCGGGTCTGAACATCCGCGACTTACCCGCGTTAGAGAACTTGTTTGACGTACAAATAGCGGTTTACACCGCGTCGCGTCAAGTGCCGGGGCGGAAGTTGAGAAGACGCGTTACTCTGATCAGACCGCCTTCCAGAACTGTGGCCGCCCGAGGTAAAGTCAACCTACACCTGACGGCGAAAGGCGGTTTGCACGTCTCTCTCGTCACGGACTTCAACGCGTACGCGGGCATATACGAATGTTGCAAGTGTAAGGCGGCGTTCACCACCGAGTTCTTGCTGAAGAGACACAGGAACCAGCTTTCCTCTTGCCGACAAGTCAAGTTGCGCTACGTAGGTGGCATCTACCAAAATTCGAGAACGATTTTCGAAGCGCTAGCAGACTTCTCCATTTTTCCCCCCGACGGACATTCCGGAATCTACCCTTACAAGATCGCCTTCGATTTCGAGGCTTTCTTCAGACCGTGCAAAGAACCGTCGACGGAGCACGTGTCCCTGCTGTGGGATCACGTCCCTTTGTCGGCTAGCGTCGCATCCGACTTTCCGGGGTGGGAGGGGCCCGTCTGCTTCGTCAGAGCGTCCGACGCAGATTCCGACCCCTTGTTGGACCGAGTTTTAAATCACATAAACGAGAACGCCAAAGCGATCGGGGAAGCTGTGCTAGAACTTTACCGACCGACGTTAGCGAAGTTAGATGCGGCGATAGGTGAAGCTCTCCTGCTGGAGGAGGCGACGTTCACCACCCCTTCTCCAGGCGGCTTCGCTGCGGCTCAGACCAGACACCCGTTAGTTCAACTGAAGAAGCGTCTTCTGAGATACATCCGTCAAGCTCCAGTGGTGGGCTTCAACTCGGGGCGTTACGACTTGAACCTGATCAAAATACGCCTTCACTCGTTCTTCGCCTCCGGAGACCGAAGAAACCAAGAATTCAGCGTCATAAAGAGAAGCAATCAATACTTGGCGGTTTACACACAGCACACGGTTTTCTTGGACGTAGTCAACTATTTGGCACCCGGTTACAACTACGCGACCTATTTGCGAGCTTTCACCAGGAACGAAGAGAAAGGTCACTTTCCTTACGAATGGATGACGTCTACCAGGAAACTGGCAAACAGAACGCTGCCGCCGAGATCGGCTTTCGACAGCGAGCTGACGGGCGTCAAAATGTCCGAATCCGACTACGCCGCATGTCAGAAAGTCTGGTCCGACGAGAAGATGCAAACTATGGAAGACTACTTGATCCACTACAACAACAAAGACGTGAAACCTTTCATAGAAGCTCTGAAAAATCACGCTAAATTTTTCCAAGATCGCGGCATCGACATGTTGAAAGACGGAGTTTCTCTCGCCGGTTTGACTTTACGCTTCCTCTTCCAAAACCTAGAAGACGCGTTCACAACGTTTCCCCAGTTCGACGCCGTCCTCCACGCTCTGATCAAAGAGAATCTAGTCGGCGGTCCTTCCATCATCTTCCATAGATTTCACGAGAAGGGCACCACGCGGATAAGGGAGCACAAGTACGGCGAAGAAGCGAGACCGTGCCAACACATCCTAGGACTAGACGCTAACTCACTGTACTTGCGCTGCATGAGCGAAGCGCACTGCACGGGCTATTACGCGGTGAGACGGCCCGAGACCGAGTTCAAGCCCGAAATCAGGCAAAGAAACTCTCACAGCGCTTTGGAGTGGTTACGCTTCGTAGAGCAGGACCGCGACGTGAAACTGCGCCACGCTCTGAACGGCGGCGAGATGGCGGTAGGCTGTCGGAGAATTCGCGTGGACGGATTTCACGCGGCCTCTAATACGGTTTTCCAGTTTCACGGGTGTTGGTTCCACGCTCACGAGTGCATACCGTCGCACCGATATCAGTGCGCTTCACTGAGAGAGGAGAGACGCGACAGAACGACCAGAGTAAGCGCTTACTTGAAAGCGTTAGGTTACAAGCTGGTCGTCGTGTGGGAGTGCGAATGGCGAGAGATGAAGCGTCGAGATGAGCGGGTCAAGGCCTCCCAACAACGCTGGAAGGTTGACGCTTTGAAAGTGTCTCGAAACGCGATGAGCGAGAGCGACATCCTTTCCGCTGTGAAAGAGGAGAAAATGTTCGGTTTAGTTCAAGTGGACATCACTACGCCGCCTCACCTACGAGACTACTTCGAAGAAATGACCCCCGTTTTCAAGAACGCGACCGTTTCAAAATCGGACATAGGCCCTCACATGTCAGACTTTGCGCAGGAAGAAAAGCTGTTGAGCACGCCTCAGAGATGTCTGATAGGGAGTTACCACGGAAAAAATATTCTCTTGGGAACGCCGCTTCTCAAGTGGTATTTAGAGCACGGTTTGATAGTCACCAAAGTGCAGCTGGTGGTAGAATACCTACCTAAACGCTCCTTTGCCGGTTTCGCGGACGAAGTGACGGCGGCGCGAAGACGTGGCGACGTGAACGAGAACGAGAAAATTCTGTCAGACTGTTACAAGTTAATGGGAAACGCTACGTACGGTAAAACATTCTGCAACAAAGAAAAACACACGGCGGTGAGATACACTGACAGTCGGAAGTTCGAACTATTGGCCAATTCGTGGCGCTTCAAAAAGGCGTCCGAGTTGACTTCCGATCTGTTTGAAGTCGAACTACAACCGAAAACGGTCAAGAACAACCTCCCTATTCAGATAGGGTTCATGGTATACCAGTACGCGAAGTTGAAAATGTTAGAGTTCACATACGACTTCTTGGATAGATTCGTCGATCGGCGCGATTATGCCCTTTGTCAAATGGACACCGACAGTCTTTACATGGCTCTCAGCGGTGCCACGTTGGATGACCTAGTGAAACCTCGCCTGAGAGAGACGTACTTCAGAGAGAAACGAAAGTGGCTTCCGACAGCGGTGTGCGACGAGCACTTAGAGCTTTTCGTGAAGACAAAAACGGAAAGAGTGCGAGAATGGTGTGCGCCGCCCGGCGGATGTTGTGAGAGACGGTACCTTCACGATCTGAGAACTTCGGGGCTCATGAAAGCGGAGTGGGAAGGTGACGGGATCCTAAGTCTCAACCCTAAGACTTACATTTGCTACGATCGAGTCAGCGACACCGGTGAAAGAAAATCCAAAAAATGGAGTGCAAAAGGCGTACAGAAGAAACAAAACCCCCAGGAACCAGACGCCTTCTTGGATGTTCTTCGCCAACGAAAAACTCTCATTGCTGTAAATAGAAATTTCAAAGTGGTGCGAAACAAAATGGTCACCTACACCATAGAGAAAGACGGCGTGCGCTACTTGTATTATAAGCGTCGCGTGCATTCTGACGGTGTGACAACGAGTCCTTTAGAGATATGAAAAAAAAAAAAAAAAAAAAAAAAATAAGCGTGTGCATCTTTTCAAAAATAGAGTGTTTATCAAGATTGAAAAAAAAATAAATAAAAAAAAATTAAAAGAAAATATTGTTGTGTTTTTATTATCATACGTCTTCTTTTACTAGTAAGTCGCGCAGTCTCTTAAAGCGTCACTCATGTGACGACGTCGCTTCCAGTCACGGGATCCTAAACAAAAAAAAAACTTCTTCTTCTTCCGGTCACGTGATCAATCAGGTCGCTTCCGGTTGGCCATTAAGTCGTGTGACGTCACTTCCGGTCACGTGACTCATCAGGTCACTTCCGATCACGTGATCCTAAATTAGGTCATATGACGTCACTTCCGGTCCCCTAAGTAGGTCAGTAGGTTACCCAGAATGCACCATCCCCTAAGTAGGTCACTTCCGGTCACCCAATGGAGGCCTCTGATTGGCTGCAGGGTTACCCAGAATGCACCGCTAATCCCCTAAGTAGGTCACTTCCGGTCACGTGACCAAATGGAGGCCTCTGATTGGCTAACTAGGTCACGTGACGTCACCACTAATCCCCTAAGTAGGTCACTTCCGGTCACGTGACCAAATGGAGGCCTCTGATTGGCTGCATGTCGATTGAGTAATAAACAGTACTTAACTATAGTCCCGTTCCGATACATACTATACTACTCGAGCAGTATGTCAGAATGAATAAAGAGTAATTTCTAACAACCTATTTTCAAATCTAGAGTTTTTCATAGCTCATGCCTATCTTAGAATAGCCAACAGCTACATTATCATAAACTCATTATTCCTACTTCATTCTCTATCGCCATCACCCAATTGGCTATTGGGTGCCCTGTAACACTCCCAATTTTTCTTATCTAGTCTTGCCTAGTTATTATATTGATTCCCCACTAAAACCTAATGTGGAGCACGCCTGCCAACAGAATGTATTATTTTGATTATCCAACTTAAGGTCCAGCAGTCACAAAATCATGCAAATGATGTGACCAAGTTGAATGAAAAAAATATAAATAAAGGTCACAGTAGTTGAGAAGGGGGGGGAGGGGGGCAAAGAAAGCAAGAAAAAAATCATTTCAAAATATTTATCAAGATTAGAGAATATCTTGTCCACTTACAGTATATAATTTGTGGTAGGAAGATGACCAGGCACCACTGAGACCTAGGTCATACAGAAAGCTGGATCACCTCGGTCATATACCAATGAGACTGAGGAGGTACTTCGACATAACAGGAGACATCTGAAGCACAGAAGACTGCCAAGCAATGCATGGTCCCTGACATCAGTTGACTTTCATTGATGACAAAAAACAACAACTTTCATTGTATTAGGTTATGTTTGCATATTTATGATGCTTTAAGAAGGTAACTTTCTTTCAGGACAAAGAGACCATACAAAGACATTGAGAGCTATGATCAAAAAGACATTTTCTATGTTTATATTCTAGTCATGTTTTACTAGTCTAACATACATATCACTGCCAACGAGCATTAATCAAAAAAGCTTCATTACTGAGAACAGAGACTTGAAAGGACTTTCAACCACAAATGGTTTATATATAACTTTATTACAAAGAAGCATCTATTGTTCAACATTTGGTAAGTGATACTAGGTTGCGACCCTGATGTAGGCAATAATTGCATACATATAATTCTCTTACAGACAACATTGCCTCAGTGTGACCAGTCCTTACTGTTGATCGAGATTTAGATTTAGAAGTGATTTAAGCTCTATAAAAAGGATTGAGTCATTTCAATTCTGTTAACTATAAGTCTCAGAGCACCATAATCTATTTACATGACTGACAATACAATCTGCGTTCTAGGCATGATACAGAAATGAAAATTCCCAAGGAGAGTAATAGAAGATTATCTTCACCATGTGTTTTAAGTTAGTGAATATAAAGTTAAACTGATGTTTGATTAACATTATTTTTCAACGTTAATCCATGAACATTGTTCAAATGCATCTCTTTCTGATCAATGTATACTTATTAACTATCATACTTTTTAATTGTTTTATTGCAACTACACAAAGTGATGTCATGTTACAACAGATAGTCAGCCTGGCAGGGCAAATAAACATTATCCCTTTGACATTACCAAGAAAATAAAAATAAAACATTAAGGTGGATCGCTACCTTTTGAGTATGGACACACTGTGCAGGTATCTGTGCATATAGCTCAATTGTATCAGAATGAGCCAATATTGCATGCTCGAATACATGTATACATGTTCACTAAGCCATGACAAAGAATTCCAAGATTTCAAGTAAGATTGAGTGTTTTATTCAACTTTGAATATTTGAAATATCTCTAAGCGATGATATTTTTTTCTAATTTTATCACAAGGTAGAACATTGAAACTGTTTACCAAATATTAATTATCTAAAATGATATACATCTCATTTATTTACTTAAAATAATCAATCATATGAATTGTAGCCATTTTATACCTAGATTCTAGCCATTTTCCACCTTATTTTTAGCATTAAACGTAAAATGTGTACCGATTTTGCAATATCTTTTAACATCAAATGCCAAAAAACTAGAAATACAAGCAGGAACCCATATTTAAATCACCTTTATATGTTAGCAAATGATCTAAACTATTTTAAATAACTCTGTTACAAAAATAATCATTATTACTCTTTCCTAAAACATTGGCATTTTTAGCCAGAGTGCCATGGCATACAACTGTAACTTGTAGCAAAGTGGAACATAAAGGTTTTTTGCAGGTGAAGTTTTACATCTCTCTGCATAATGTTTAATGTGAAAAAAAATCATGGAAGTTTTTACACTTTTTTCTCATTTTTAGAGAGAAATATAATTACTCTAATTCTGTATTTTAAAAAGCAGTTTGGGAACCCCCATTTTTTCTTTTCATGTTCCGATTCTGTATGATTTAGCCTGCCCGTAGAAGAATAAAATGAAGGCATTCTGTTAAACCAAGGTAGCAACCCACCTTAAGACATTTTCCACTCTGCGCCTTTGTTACCTAGGCTGAGGTGTTGTGCAGCTTTGGCTTGAGCAGAGAGCAATTTAATTAATATTAAATTTACTTGAACTTAAACTCGAATTGAATGGTCATGAATAACCTGCAGCTCTGGAATGGTTGGATGAACACCCCAGGCAGGTTGGTTGTGGAGAATGAATGGTGGCAGAATGCATTATTTCTGCACTGTCACTGATCTGTGAACATAATCCTATGGTGCAGCAAGCAGTCTAAATTCTGTCATGATACTTTATAATTTAATGGTCATAAATAACCCTGTAGCCCTGCACTGACTGGTACACCACCCCAGGTAGACGTTATACAGAGAATGAATGGTGCAGGAATACATCAATTCTGCACCGTCACAGATGTCTGACCCATGCCCAGTGTCTCAGTGTGAAAGTATCGATCTAGCTGCCTTATGATGCACTTAGACTTGAGGCTGAAATGTTTGTTTCCAAACCATATGCAAATGTTTTAATATGTTCTAACATGAATATTTATTTCCAAACCAAAAACAAACGTTTTAAAATGTTCTAGAAACGTTTTTTGTTAGCTGGGTAAACCCTTTGTATCAGTTGATTGTGAGAATTCGTTTTCAGATAAAATAATGACTAACAATATAGAGTTAGTGTTACATGCAGTCAATAAGAGGTCCATATGTAGTATTTGTGAGAATGTTATAGCTGTATGTCAGAGTGACATGGTTTACCTCTCAGTGATTATTGAGTCTTACTCTAATAAAGTTAAAGAAAAGGAAAAAATAAACGTGTTTGGGATCCTTTGTTCCATATAAGTGTGATTTTACAATTCAATTCATTCAAAGATTTTTTATTCTAACTGCAACTGACAGGAGCAGGTCCTGTATTCTGTTGCAATTGGTTACAGCAAGTCTGAGATATGAATGTATATGATATTAGGACTTAAACTAGCATACAGTTTGCATCATTGTTTTTCTTCCACATGGCATAAAGATTTATACATTTTCTTATTAGTTAGTGTGTGATTACTCATGTCTATTTTCTTTAGTATTAATACATGTTTTAGTATAAAATACAGTAGGATCCAGGACCACACAGTGAATATATGGGGGCATTTGATAAGCACTCCGGGCAGAGCTGAGATAACTAGTATACTTAGGACACTCAGTTAGGTATCCTTTCCTGCAACCTTTGATTTGAACTTCGAAGGAGGAAGAGTTTCTTATCTCAGGAGATGATGAGTTCCCCTTATGTGCCAAGCTGTAAGTGACACTATGCTTGGCTGTGGATAGTTTAAATGTCTTATAAACTACAAACTTTGCATTCTCATCTCTCTATTGTGAATAAATATCAGGATCTTGTGCATATGTAAGAGAGGCTAGGGTAAGAGTCAAGTCTCTTCTTTCACTAAGAGGCTTGATATCAGCTATTTTCCTCATGTCCTCTGTGCTCTCATCCTTATACATAAAATAACATACCCTGAGCATTCAATCTATGCTACCCTCAATTTGATTGAAACCTACTTTGTTCCCTGTACCATGAATCAGTTGTCCATAATCCACTTCTGGTAAGATCATTGTCTTGTGGAATCTAGGGCCGCATCTAGGGTTAACCTTAGTAGTAGGTCTTAGTCGATGCTATTGTATTGAAGTACAAAATTTGGTAATGTAAGAGCCAGATTCCTCTGTACGATTTATGGTCAACTGAAATTATATCAGGTACTTCAAGTTTAGTTCAGTGAACATAAAGAGATTTGTCCTTGCGAAAGTAGAGAGAAATGTCCTGTTTATTAGTTTAGTACTCATCAATGTGAATCAGTCAATGTATTGGTAAGAGAATTTCATCTTATTCCTTGAAGTTTTTAAGTTTGTCCTGTTACAATTGTTTATTATCATTTCGTTCTGTTGTTTGTCTATATATGTGACCTGTATTGCATTTCAATGTTATCAGTTAATTGTAATATGAATATTGTAATATCACATCATATATATTTGGTAAAAAGAATCATATAAATGGATGATTGAGATATTGTCTGTAATCACTTTTCTAATTGTGCAAGACAATAAACATTTTTAAGTCCAAAAAAAGACTGGACCTAAATTTAATTAGGAGATATGATTTATAGGATAGGCCTTCATTCAGAAATTTGAGATGGCCTTTAAAATTCAGGTCAGTATCCACCTCTATGCCCAGGTACCTGTATTGGGTGGTTTGTAACAGGTTTTGACCATCAATAGTTAGGATAATAACACCATGGTGTCGTAATCTGTATATAGAACATACAGGGTAGATTCCCCCAAAGACGGACACTTATGAAGGGTCTCAACGAAATACGGGGCCTTTCAAGGGCAATCAGTAAGACAAATAGGGAACTTAAACAAATCCTGTGTATTATTTTACTTTGATAGGTTATGTCAGGTTGTCCTCGACCGAAAAGGTCTTGATATTGTGGTTCAGATCTGAGTCGTAGCCAGAGTATGTGGATGAGGTGTTCATGTTTGGGCTAGCTAAAGGACTAATATTTATGAAATATGCACTTATGTGATAAGCTGTGTCCTTAAGGGCTATGGGCTATTAAGTGGCTTTTATTGGAAACGTGGATATTTGAAACTTCTTTCTATTGGGGTAATTTTTATGTCTGTCTAAGTTATTTTTATAATATTCATCTTCTGCCTGTTTTGTTTTGTATCTGGCTCTAGTTTTCAGGCAATTTGTATCTATATTTGTTGTTCCTTTGGCTTTATTAAGTGCAATATCTTTCTCAGTAAATACACCAAGAAGATTGTAATCAAAGGTTTTATTTTTGTTGAGCAAACTTGAAACGTTTAATAGGACAAGTAATGGAGAGAACAAAAATCTACTTTTTGTATATCATGAGATCAGTGCATTTCCCGTTCCTGTCCGGCCTACATTAATATGCTCAAATCAACTAGATATTTACCATGCTTATATTAGTCCTGATGATGCATTGCACTATATTTTTCTTTTTTCTTATTTAATGATTTTTCTCCCATTTTATCTGATTAAAATGCCCATTTCCCGTTCCTGTCCGACCACAAACAATTGCCCTCAGACAATAAGTATTTTTCATACACCACAATTATAATTGGCCAGCATATTATATTGTTACTATATTATAATTAAAGATTGAAAACATCAGTTTATCTCCCTATCTCTGGTCAGAATGTGACTTCTTTACACATTTCATCAGTGCCTAATCTAAAATTTTTTTACTGGGCATACTTTTACTTAGAAACATGCAAAAAGCACCCAGATGTATTGCCAAGAGTCATATCTAACCGATTTACAAAGACAAATAATCATGTTCTTACATGGTTTATCATTTATTACTGGTCAAAGGGCTGGACAGGAACGGGATATGGCTGGACAGGAACGGGATATTTGATTTCTGTAGGTATTTCATGTACTGTGTTCATGGTAAAACAAATCATAAGCACCTACATGTATTGCCAAGAGTCATATCTAACCGATTTTCAAAGAAAAATAATCATTTTCTTACATGGTTTATCATATATTACTGGTGTAAGGGCTGGACAGGAACGGGATATGGCTGGACAGGAACGGGATATTTGATTTCTGTAGGTGTTTCATGTCCTGTGTTCATGGGAAACAAATCATAAGCACCCAGATGTATTGCCAAGAGTCATATCTAACCGATTTACAAAGAAAAATAATCATGTTCTCACATGGTTTATCATTTATTCCTGGTCAAAGGGCTGGACAGGAACGGGATATGGCTGGACAGGAACGGGATATTTGATTTCTGTAGGTATTTCATGTACTGTGTTCATGGTAAAACAAATCATAAGCACCCACATGTATTGCCAAGAGTCATATATAACCGATTTTTCAAAGAAAAATAATCATTTTCTTACATGGTTTATCATTTATTCCTGGTCAAAGGGCTGGACAGGAACGGGATATGGCTGGACAGGAACGGGATATTTGATTTCTGTAGGTATTTCATGTACTGTGTTCATGGTAAAACAAATCATAAGCACCCACATGTATTGCCAAGAGTCATATATAACCGATTTTTCAAAGAAAAATAATCATGTTCTTACATGGTTTATCATTTATTCCTGGTCAAAGGGCTGGACAGGAACGGGATATGGCTGGACAGGAACGGGATATTTGATTTCTGCAGGTGTTTCATGTACTGTGTTCATGGTAAAACAAATCATAAGCACCCAGATGTATTGCCAAGAGTCATATCTAACCGATTTTCAAGAAAAATAATCATGTTCTTACACAATTTATCATTTATTCCTGGTCAAAGGGCTGGACAGGAACGGGATATGGCTGGACAGGAACAGGATATTTGATTTCTGTAGGTGTTTCATGTACTGTGTTCATGGGAAACAAATCATAAGCACCCAGCTGTATTGCCAAGAGTCATATCTAACCGATTTTCAAAGAAAAATAATCATGTTCTTACATGGTTTATCATTTATTCCTGGTCAAAGGGCTGGACAGGAACGGGATATGGCCGGACAGGAACGGACAGGAATGGGAAAAAGGGGGCAGTTGGGCACCATATGAGGGTATAGAAATAGATAGGAGGGTACATATTTAGTGTAAGAGAAGGAATCTTTTTAAGTATTATGCTCTATATAGTAGAAATGATTAAATGTGTTAGCATTTTAAAAATAAATCAATATGATGGCTTGGACAGGAACGGGATAGGCAAAGAAAAAATGCTGAATATGCAAAAATGGTTTGACCAAATTAAACAGAAATGAGGTCTATGGGAAGGAGAATGTTATACTCACAATCTATTATATTTATAGTAGAAAAAGATATGTGAAAAGGGAAATACAGTCTGTTATATGTGTTTCAGGCCGGACAGTTACCAATTTTATGAGATGAAATATACTGAAAAATCATAAAATTTAAAAAACTAAAAGTGCAGTACAATACTGCATGAGTAGCAGTATATGCATGAGAATTATGAGTTTGATTTGAGAATATTTTTGACAAGTCGGACAGGAACGGGAAATGCATCTATCTCATGATACTGAGTCAAATATATCCCACACAGCATCGCAGAAGAGAGTCCAGTCTCTTTTTTTCAGGCGGGTTGATGTGAGCAACCCTCAACTGGTAAAAACTGATATGGAACAACTGATATGGACTGCCCACCGACAACGAACACTGAACATGGAAACACTTGACATCGGTAATGCTATTAGTACCGGTGACTATGACAGCGAAAGTGGGGTATATTTAAGGAGAGCTGTCAGACACTTGTAGGTCACTGCCTGGTCTTTATTACTGTTTAAACTGAGAGAAAGAATGCTAGCCTTGTCCTTTAGGGGGGTCTAGAATGCTCCTGTGATGATATTAGTTTTGTACCCAGCCTTGTGATCTCAGGAATTTCTCGCAAAAAGAGTAATTTATTTTTCAAACACATGTATTTTAGAGTAAAAGGGGTGTGATACCTACTTCGCAAGTCAATTAAAACTGAACTGCTTGGGTTAGAGATATATGAAGAGTTTGGATGCAAAACGACATAAGCACCAAAATACAAAAACCGGAAAAAAACTGTTTATAGCCATAGCCTAGGGCAAGATAAAAAAAATTGTGGAAATTTTTTCTTAAAATTTGTCCTCAAATAGTCGATAGAGCCTGCCTAAAATGCAGTTTTTTTGCAAAACAACATAAATCCAAA
This sequence comes from Harmothoe impar, assembly GCA_947462335.1. Lineage (NCBI taxonomy): Eukaryota > Metazoa > Annelida > Polychaeta > Phyllodocida > Polynoidae > Harmothoe > Harmothoe impar. The sequence goes on along the minus strand of OX381711.1, from coordinate 462,708 downwards.
AGTGTTTTTTTGCAAAATGACATAAATCCACCTTACTAAACATTGTTTCTTCATCTATGGCTCTCAATTCCTGCAAGTGAAATGTCTTAACCCAATGGGCACAGAACATTGAATCAATGTTGATGAATGGTTGACAACATTGTTTCAATGTTAATTCAATGTTGATTCACCATTGAACTGCATTTTGTGCCCACTGGGAAATAAACATTATTACATATGATGTTGCTCTCTACTGCTTAAAGTATTATCTCAAAACGAAATAAGCACTCTTACTTCAAAGAAATGTGAAAAATGGACACAAAAGTGACATTTTATGATCATATGGATTTATGTTGTTTTGCAAAAAAACTGTTTTGGGATTTATGTCATTTTGCAAAAAAACACAATTGGCCATTATATTTAAATCAAAGAAATATGATGTAAGGATCTTTAATGATCACATGTTGATGTTTCATTGATGTCCTACTCGAACCAGAAACGTAAAAAAATAAAAAAATAAATGCCTGGTCCCAATTTAGGGGTAAATATTGGATTTATGTCGTTTTGCAAAAAAACTGAAAAATCACATTTAATCAGCTATTTTCTTTTTCAATAATAATCAAGGATTTCAAAAATCGATTTCTAGATATTTAATTTATAGCCCATTAATCATTAGTGATTGAAAAATATATTTTCTATTCACCATTTCTTCAAAATTAGAAATGTGCTGTTATCTCAAAACTCTCAAAATGGATTTATGTCGTTCTGCATCCAAACTCTTCATATAGAAAAGTGTTCTTTTGATTTGCCCCCCCCCCCCAGCCCTAAACCAACATAAGTCGGTGGCTTGACCCACATTTGCCTTACTTTTCTCAAATACATTTGGCAAATCATTCACAAATATCAGAAACATTAGTGGACCAAGGCTTCTCCCCTGCGGTACCCCATAATTATGTTATATTTTCCTCATTTGATTTTAATTGTAGAGCCTTTATTGGGAAATCAAAATGTGTGGATCCATATGTAGGTTAACTAGATCTCCTAGGGAATATATTTTGACATTTAGTGTCCGATATCCTAGAATTTGTTGATTAAGCTAATTGTAAAATAATTCCTTTAATTAATATTGATATACCCCCAAGTGAGAAATAGTGGTGTTTTTTAGAACCTTGACCAGGCTTGTAACCGATCTCACCAAAGGTTCCTTATGATGAGTTTTTTTCTTCTAGGAGATTTTAATATCAATTTTAAGAGGAAATATGGGGATCATGATAAATTGAACACTCTTATGACAACATTTGCCTCCTCAGTTAATATCTGCATTAACTCATAAAATCAACAGGGAGAAAAAACCACCATTGGTTTATTTCTAACAAACTCCACTCAAGTTCTCTCCTCCGGAGTTTCCCATAAAACGATAACCCATATTTGTTACAAGGAAATTTCCCTGTTTGCCCGAGGTTCCTATTACATTTACATGTTGATCTTGTAAGGAATATATTGCAGACAATAAGACAATTAGAATGCCTTTTGTGATGCCCCTGATCCAAATATTGCTTGGAATATCTTACTAGATAAGGTCCACTTCTTATTACACTTCAGACTTCTTTAATAGTAGGCAAAAAAGAAGGAATGGTCCACTAATGATCTGCTAACCTTATTTAAGGATAGAGATAAAGCCATGAGGAAATACAGACACACTCTGGATGATGATGATCATAATATCACCGTATCTGTCAGGAATCTAGCAAATGAGGAAAAACGTTTAGCAAAAGATATATTGTTGTTTATCACAAATCAATTGGAGATATTTTAAAATACTAAATTGCCAGTATATGGCTCAAACCTCTGACTTATGTTGTTTTAGCTATTTCTGGCCCTTTTCAGGCTTGTAGCCCTACAGAATAACCAGTTTTGCACCAATTTTTTCAGAAATTTGATATATGTGAGAAAACATCCTAACAATTCGGGATTTTTCATTTTTTTTGTGATTTGGCCCAATATTTCTTGTTTTCTAGCCCTCCAAAGGCCCAAAAACCCCTAAAAACGTCAAAAACCCTTAAAATAACATGATTCACATGTCTCCCATGTCTACTTGGACAGTAACAGCCTATCCCTAATATCATTTTCTATTAGCCCTATGGTATAGTCAATTGATTCACGTGGATTTCACTAGATATGTACTGTATTTTTTTCACCAGAACCTTTTAAGTGTGTATTGTCAGCACAATTTTCAACGGTCCTTTCATCTTGATACCCCTATATAGTAAAAAAGAAGATACACAGTGTATCCATTGTACCCCAGATGGTAAGGTAACTATTTTGTCTTATGCTGGAGAAAAATAGATTTGTGCAAAATCCAATAATCTAGCCACCAGGAGCGGTATACATATTTTCCGTCTCGGAATCACCTGGTGATTCCGAGACGGAAATTCATGAAATGTGATACATATTAGAAGGGATAGCATGCATATGTGAACTATATGATTGCCTTTGTTACTGTTTAACCTGATAGAAGACATGTTAACCTTATGCCATACAGGTATTAAAGTGCTACTATGATGATATTTTTTTTGTATCTGGTCGCATAATATCAGGAAAGTTAGAAAAATAAAGGAAATTTATTTTGTAAGACATGGTGCATATAGGCAAATGGTGCCAAATCATGGTAAGTATACCGGGGACTCAGCCTTCACATGTTATGTACATGTAGAAATAGTTTGGGGAGGTTGGGTGGAGTTTGGTTGTGATGGGAGAACTTTATGTCCAGCGGCTTGATATGGGTGATTCCAAGACGGAAATTCAGAATCTGGGTTCATATTAGAAGGTGCGCATAGCTTAAAGGTAGCAAATGTTGAAAAATATACCCAGGACTAAGCCCACACATGTTTAGTACATGTAGAGATAGTTTAAAGAGGTTGCGTGGAGTTTTCTAGTGATAGGAGACCTTTATGTATAATTTAATGGGTGAATCATATGGGTGATTCCGAGACGCAAAATCAGTGATGAGGCCATACTTTAGGCCAGTACTGTGCATAGAAGGTACAACCAATGGTCTTAATGCTCCATATATATTGAAGTATATATGATGAGGATATGGTAGATTGATTTTGAGGACTAATTGAACCATTTTGAGGAAAATAGTGTAAAATTGAGAGTATGTGACGGAAATTGTCGTAATTTTGGCTAATATTCAAAATTGATTGGGCTACAACTCAAGAAGTTTTTTTTTGAGGATATCAATTTTTTGTATGCTTTTAGATACATGTTGTACCATGTTGTAAACAAAATTAGGAGTTGCTATGATGTATTTAACACCAAGAAATCAATATCCATGTATTTTCCGTCTCGGAATCACCCGAAATAATGACGATCGGCTTTGCGGGGCAATAAAAACTGAACCGTTAGGGTTAGAGATGTATCAAAAAGTGTCCCAAGGAGCCAAGATACATACTTTTCAATATTATCAACTTGTTTAAACATATAAAGAACTTTCTAGTTTGACCCTCCTCTGCCCCAAAACTGCATAACTCAGGAGTTTGTGCCATATATGTAGTTCCCCTTCCATCTATGATGATTTCGCAATTGAAAATTAAAGACAAACAAATATCTTAAATATCTAATGGCATTTACAAAGATTTAAGAGCAGGGTAATTTTCCACAATGACTTCATAAGCCAGGATTCAAAAGTCGCTTTGAGCAGTTGACATCTTATAAATCAAGTAATCAGAACTTTTTTCTTGATGCTTGGAAAAGGCCATAGTTACACCACTACCCAAGAACCGTTCTGCATTGCAGAGCATTGAGAAAGTAACAAATAAATTATTTGAAGCACTAAATATCCAGCATTGTACCACATCTTTTCATCTTGACTTTTACAAGGCTTTCGACACTTTAAATCATAATATCTTAGTAAAAAACTATTTGATTTAAGCCTACAAAACTCAGTTGTTGCCTTTATTCAAAATTAGCTAACAGACAGACGACAAAAGACTGAGGCAAATGGTGTACTCGCAGACTTTTCATTATATCACTTGTGGAATCCTCCAGGGTTCTGTCTTCGGCACGTTGCTATTTCTTACCTACATCAACGACATGCACTCGTAAATAAATAATCTCCATTGTCAACACTATGCTGATGATAGGGTCTTATAAATTGACCATTTTCCTGAAAACCCTGTCTCTAATATTATTAATGAAGACCTTGACCATATATCTACTTGGCGTAATACTGCTAATAACACTCCTTAAATGAGAAGAAACCCCATAGAAAACAACTTGTCAGGCCCCAGTTGAATATTGGAACAGATTTTATATCATTACCCCACTCTTAAAGATATCTCGGAGTCACACTGGATACTAAGTTGAATATACCTACTATTAATCACAGTGTCAGGTATGTGGTATTCATGTTTAATTATGTCAAGTATGACCTCTTTGAGAATGTTGCAGTCAAAATTGTAAAAAATCATCATTGATAACAGTGATGTGTTTTATGATGTAGATGATATTTTTCCTATCTGCATTTTTTGTTACCATTTAAGGTGTCCCATTTCGGGTCGACCATAATTTAAATGGCCAGCGTGGGAAAAAAATTAGATGTTCCCTGAAAGGGAATAGGTGCATTAAAATAAAAGAAAAAGAGGGAGAATTTGACCTGAATCTCCACTCAGCCAATGAGAACACAGCATTTGGTATCACCTGACCTGTCACAAGCCTGGAGCGGCAAAACCGAACCTACCTGTGTCAGAAGGAATGTAGTGTTGGGACACCACAGTGCCTCGTCCACCTCAAATCAAGTGTTTTATGATGTAGCCTCTTTTTTCTTTTTTTTAAGTGTTTTATTGGGTAATCATTTGATTCAGCGGATTGCAGTTCTGCCTCCAAGCCCCCTTTCTCTTTTTGTAGGGATCTTGAAGTAGAACAACTCACAGTCATGCTGGTCTATATATATAAAGTTACAGATTCATGGGCTAAAATCAACATATATTTACTCCTGGCGATATAAAATTGATGAGATGAGATGAGGGATGTCGTCATATAAAACTGTTACATATAATGGGATGAGTGTATCTAATATTGTGCTACTTACATGAAACAAGTATTATAGTTTCTCTTTATTGAGGTATCAAGGTCTTCAATCAACGTGTATTCAGCTTTAAGCCTATTCCACACCGTAATTGCTCTACACACACAGCTTCTAATAACTATCGGTTTTAATGACCATGGTACATGCAATCTTTTACCTACATGTCTATGTGTTGGTATAGGTCTATTATCTACATATCGATCATCCTTTGAGAGAATAAAAGCATAGAAAATTAAATGAATATCTCTTCTAATGTCAAGTTCAAGACAGTTGCTTATGTCATGCTACTGAGCTGTGGTATATATAGGGTTCTGCTCCAGTTTGACCAGGTAAACAGTCCTCAAGAACTTGTTTTGTAATAATTGCAAGGCTTTATTCTCCCCTTTGTTAAGTCTATCCCATACATAGTCTACATAGTCAAACAAAGGCAGGACCATTGTCTTATACACAGTGAGAGCAACATCTGTTTCCACATATGGTCTAACCCTAGCCAGTTGAATTACTTTGTCCCTGATATTACGTGACACTTCTTTTCTGTGTTCTATAAATTTTAATTCTGGATCTAGGATGAGACCTAAGTATTTAGATTTAAATACTCTTTCAATTACCACCCCATTTATTTGAAAGACCGGATGGATATGGTCGACATTATTGAAGATCATCCACTTGGTCTTATTCTCATTAATTGTAAGGCTATTAGTTACACACCATGAGGACAGTTTGAGTAGAGCAGCATGCATACATATCTCATTTTTTACAGAGATCACCCCGTCATCTGCATACAAAGTAATGTTATAATCATGCAGGTCTGGGAGTGAATTTATATAAATAGAAAACAGTACAGATCCCAAAACTGAGCCCTGAGGCACTCCATACATGATCTCTCTGTTGCTTGATATGGTATCATCGGCGATCACACACTGTGTTCTTCCAGTTAGATATCTTTTAAACCACATGCATGAGTTTTCATCTAGTCCAAATTCTTGAAGTTTCTGAATGAGTATAGGGTGCAAGACTGTGTCAAATGTTTTCTTATAATCAAGATACAAGGATATAGTGGGTTTGTCTAATATAACATTGTCTACAATATTGCATAGGTGAGCACTGATAGCTGATTGAGTTGAATGTTTTTTCCTGTAACCATGTTGGCTCGGTGTTAACAGGTTGTGATCACGCATGTGGTTTTGCAGCCTATTACATACAATTTTCTCTAACAGTTTGCCTGGAATTGGTAGTAGACTTATTGGTCTTAGGTCATTAACATCTAGTGAGTTGGCTTTTTTTGGCAGAGGAACAATTGTGGCACATTTCCAGGTATCTGGGAAGGCCGACTGACTGAGACACTTATTGTACATACAATGTATGACTTCCGATATAGCCAAAAAAGCATCTTTCATCACGAATGATTTTATATGTTCAATAGAGGAGGGTTTATTTATTTTGATACCTTTGACATACTTCATTAGATCGCCATAGCCAAGCGGTTGCATGATGTTACATGTCTCAATCGGGGCATTCACATGTGGCACTCTCACATATGGTGGAGAGGGCGGTAGCTGATTGGCCAGATTTTGTCCAACATTAGAGAAAAACTGATTTTTATGATCTGCACATTCTTTTGGGGGTATAAGTTCACCGTTAGTATTATTTCTCAGTTTCAAAAGTGTTATTTGAGTCTTTACTGGTAGTAGTTTTCTAATACCCTCCCAAAATTTGATAGGATCTTCTATTCTTCTTTGCAGAAGAGCGTTAACTTTTTCTTTTCTGCTATTAAATATCAACACCTCAGCATTATTCCGATAAAAGTTGGCTATTCTCCAGTCATCAACTAGGTTACTTCTTCTAGCCAACCTGAACATCTCGTCTCTCGTTCGCATTTCTGAGATAATGACATCACTCATCCATTCCGGTGTGTATACAGGTATTGTTATTTTACGCAGTGGACACATTATATTGAGGCACTCTTTTATACGTACCAGTATTGACTTCCACATGTCATTTGGGTCATTTGTATCCACAATATTGTCCCAAGCCTGATTTTGTAATCTATTCTTGAAATGAAAGAAATCATAATTTCTATAGGAACGCGCTGTGACAGTTTTCTTAAGAATCTTGGTTCTTTCACATTTTAGATACATAAATATAGGTGAGTGATCAGATATGTGGAAATCAAGCACACCAGATCTTTGCACATTGTGGACATTTGTGTAAATGTGATCAAGCAAGGTACCAGATATACTACGTGTGGGTTCTGTTATAAGTTGAAAGAGGTCATTGTTAGTACAGAACTCATCCACTTTAGACTCGTTTATGTCTTTTTCATTCAACAAGTTAACATTGACATCACCCATTATTACTATCTTTCTATTTTTGGTAACAGTAGACTTCATGTCCGTTAATTTCTTATAAATGGCATTCTTGTCCACATCCTTATCTGGCAGTCTGTAGCAGATATATATCTAATATTTTATATTCCCCACTTCCACATCGACACATAGTATCTCATATTCCCTGTTAATACACAACGACATGTGATCCACTTGTGCTAAGTAGGTATCTCTTAGATATAACATCAGACCACCAGCATTTTTGTTGATGGTAGGGCGCCTATCAAGTCTTATAAATTGATAACCCGGTATATATAAGTCAATATTCTGATGAGTTTGGTTCAACCATGTTTCACATACACCACATATGTCAGAGTTCAGTATCAAATCAATCGGGCTTTTTTTCTTATGAATACTTCTAGCATTCATGCAAGTGAACAGAAGACCTTTTTCATTTATTATATCATGTAAAAAAGTCATGTTTGAGTATTCTGAGTAGGGTTTCACATCTTTTATGAGGGTGAGATGAATGATACCAAGTATGGTAACGACCGCATATTGAGCTTTCCTGCTGCATTTGGGTGCCTAGGCAGTCAGGAGCGCTCCGGCATTACACATATTGCGTATTCACTGGAGTTTTTTCCTGTAAAAAAAAGTTATCATGATGTCTTGGTTATAAGAGTAACATTGTAGAGGTAACACACCCTTGGAAAACATTTAGCTCTGTTCCTTTTGGGCATGTAATATATCATACGAGACACAGTTTATTTGTATACTTCAGTTCAGCATAGTATTATGTATTTCATATGTATAAACACATCCTATGCTTACATAACATAGGTCAGTAGTCCTGAGTCAAGCAGTTATTTTTTCTTCTCTTTCTGGCCTGAACCAAACACTCCCATGAGGCGCTAGTGGAGTGCCTTCGATTCTGCCTTTGATTTGTTTGATGGTCTACCAAGCCCTCTTTTTGGGATTTCAGCAACAGTTGTTATTGGACCCTCAACCCCTGCAGCTAATGTAGTTTCAGCACCTTTTCTCCCCTGTTGCCTTTGACTCATAGGGGTGGCTGTGTGTGGAGACAAATTGAAGTGTATAGCTCCTGTAGTTGCTACTGGTGTAGTGTCGTTGTCTAGCTGATCTATTGTTGGGCCTTGCTGTTGACCAGGTGTGGATGGTTGCAAAGTAGTACTTGAGTTCATCCTTGCAGCCACTTCAACTACTGTCTGTCGCTGTGCTTCTGCTTGTAGCACCAGATCATTTCTAGGTGACCTTACCTCTTGTTGACCTCCACCTGGTGTCACTGTTGCTGAGGTGGTGGGGGTATTGACATTTAGTCCTGCCTGTACCATGGGTGGTGCAGGGTTTTGGTTTCCTTGGTTTATATCTTGGCCCAGTATACCAGCACCTGCTATCAGTGTTGGTGTTTCTCTGGCAGTTCCACACAGTTCCCTTCTCACGTCCATAAGGATTGTAATAAATAATTATATCACACAAAACCCAACACGAGGAATTTATTTTTCAGTTTTTATTTGAAGTCTTCGTTTTTGTAGACATTTTTGGAGTTTTTGTTGCTTTGATCTTATGTTGCTACGTTTCGGATCATTAATGATCCTTCATCAGGCAAAGATGCTTATAATGAATATACAGTTGACTGAGGTGCTATAAATGATCACATTTTGAGTTGGTTACCATGGTGACCAAGTATCAACAAATATTAAAATTCTGGTGAAATGTACAAATGATAGGGTTTCAGCATATATTAAGTACCGGTAACCATTAGTATTACAATATAGGTATTATCTTTCAAGTAACAAGGTGAGCATTAACATTGCACAAGTAGTTAACATGTGACTTATATACATAATACAATTTGAAGACATTTTTAAGTAGACATGACAAGACTATACATAGGCGCTTGGGTAGCCTAGAGTTAATATAGGCGCTTGGGTACCTATATAAAAAAGGATTCTTCCTCCTCTGTTCTTACCCCTGTATGTGCCATGTTCGAGTGCCTTTGATCTCAGCCCCGCTCCTATTCCCCAGTGCATGTCTGATGTAGCTTCCAGCAAAAGACGTGTGCCTGACACTTTCAGAGCGTCCAGCAGGGGGAGATTCTTAGTGCATTTTGCCACATTTAGCTCATGTAGCAGGGCCTCATCATGGTTCTTCCATTCAGGACAGTCCATATATTTTGCAATATTTTTTGCTTTTAGTGCCGTATATGCATCCCTGATGTCCTGTGCCTTTTCTGGTAGTCCCGCATATGTAGCTTTTTTCCAACTCAGTGCCTGCTCCACAGATGAGAAGGTAAGACCATTGATCTCCACTTATAGTATCCTCGGGAAAAAATACCCTAGAGCAACTTTCTGTCTCTTTCTTCAATTTTAGATCTGGTGTGTGAAATCGGAACTAAACCTAAGGGGATAATCCTTTCTTATTGCGTTTGACAGATAAAGGCTACCTCTCAAAGTGAGGGTCTGAATGAATCTAACCAAAGATAGCTGCAAGTTAGATCAGGGCTGCACATCCTGCAGTTGTATAAAATTCGGGTTTTCCATGTACAGACATGTGCCACTGCAAAGGCAGACCAACACTGTATTTCTCAGGCGCAATAATGGAGCTTGCACTATTCCAGCACTGCACAGACCTGAAGCTGAGCAAATCTTAAATGGTGCAACAGTTCCAGAACTGCACTACACTGAAAACATAATGACGGCAAAGGGCATGCAGCATCAATGCACTATCAAGGACAGACAAGTCACTATGTCCAGTGCCAGAAACACAAAATAATTCTGCTGGGAACAGAAAAATGTGAAACTTATGTCCAGTGGCCATGGAATGCACTTCACACCCCTAGTGCTACTGCTGTGCTCCACTTGATGTGCTCGGGGTGAGCATATTTCTGTCTGTAGTATTAACTTTAATATACTAATAACCCTCACCCTATGTTTAGTATAATTTGAACTGTATAGATAGTATTCTAGTCAAATAAAGAGTGGCATGTCTAATGGTGGTGAGACTAAAGACTTCAACCTTTTAAGGGGGGGGGGGGTAGTGCTTAATACACTGGGACCTTTGTCACCATGATGCATTGATGCATCCCTGGTGAGAAGGCCCATAATGATAGGGCCAGATGAAATAAGTATTACCTGACCTATACTGTTTACCCCCGCCCCCGAAAATAGGCTTGTCTGTGAGCCCTCAAAGCATGGTAACACATGTTTTATTTGATTGCTAGGATAATTTACTATGCCCCCTCTGCCAAAATGAACCTAGATATTACTGCATTTTGTTTGTTGGATAGTGCTTTTACTTTCCTCTCTGATATTGGGATTAATCATGGATGACTATTTGCTGGAAAGAATCACTGAAAAAAAAAATTATTGTATGAAGCCAGACATGCTAAAAGTCATTCTGTGGCACAGGGCCAGGGATCTCAAAAGTCAGATGAATTCCCAGTTGATGTTAGTAGCCATCAGTTTTGTCCGCAGTTTTTTCCACATCAACTTATATTTGTTTTGTAGTATTCAGCAGGATTACATAACAAGATGCTAAATGCTTTGAGGTGTGTTTGGGGAGCAGTTGCCCAGAGGGGGAAAACATCATGAATCTTTGGGTTATTATTGAAATGTGTAAATTTGGTTTCTACACATAAACAGTGTAGGACAAGTTTGGAAAAGTTGTGCAATCTAGGAATACTAATTTGCATCGTAAAAATTTCAATATTAGGCAAGACATATTCATCATGGTAAAGGAATACGATGACTTATTCCACCAACAGATTAAATTGAAACAGTGATATTGCAGTTTTACATACTAAACTACATTTTGGAAATCTTGAAGTGTGTCTCTAGCCATGGTCAGGTGTGAAAAAAGGGTAAAGATACATGGTGTAGTTGCTATATTGTTAAAGAGCTGTCTCTACAAAAGGTCTTTTGAATCCAGGCCCAGCTTAATATCTGTCAGCCAAGAAAGCTGAGCAGAAGTTTGGTCTAGATTAGTAATAGGTAGATCTAAAAATATGTATGGTCAAGGAATTTGCATCCTGAACATTGATATATTGTTTCTTATTTATATTAAAGTCATTTAATCATTAAAAATTGCAGAGACATGTTACAGGCTATTCAGACCCTTAAACCATATGGGCGAAGATCCCAGGATTACATTAGCCATTATGTCAGTGCTGAAAGATATAGGAATGTTGCCTAATTACAATTACACATTTTCCTGAAGACCCCTATTTTAATACAGGCAAATAGATTTTCCTCTGACCGAAGGCACAATTTGTGAGGATGATACATCCATGCACTTGTTACCTGGTTAAAGAAATCAGTGAACCTGACTAATTATATGGTGCACAGATGCACACATGGATACAATAATATACATATTGTAATGCGGTTGCCTCCAAATCTCTTAGATGTAGCTGCCTGCATTTTATTATTGATATATTTGCACCCTGGGAATACCCTGGGAACATGTCGGCAGGGTGGCTCCAGTCATGCCTCTACAGACACAAATAAAGAGTCCTATAAAAGTCACATCACCGCAAGTTTCCTCTCAACTGATTCCAGGCTGAAGGACACTCAATTATTGATACAATGTCTCACTGTGTTCTGAATGTCTGTTTGTACTTAACTTACTGTAACCTAAAGCAGCTGTCTAAGGGCCAGGTTCCATGTTCCTTACTGAAGCAGCTGTCTAAAGGCCAGGTTCCATGTTTCTCACTGAGGCAGCTGTCTAAGGGGCAGGTTCCATGTTCCTTATTGAGGCAGCTGTCTAAAGGCCAGGTTCCATGTCCCTTACTGAGGCAGCTGTCTAAAGGCCAGGTTCCATGTCCCTTACTGAGGCAGCTGTCTAAGGGCCAGGTTTCAGGTTCCTTACTGAGGCAGATGTCTCAGGGTCAGGTTCCATTTCCTAATTGCTGTTGTTACATTTTAAAGGCAAACAACAGAATTTAGAGCCTATGCCAAATCGAGAAGAACTTAGTTGATTAATGAGGGATTCTCCAGGAGTGAACAAGAAGAGACATGGGGGACTAAGGAAGGAAAGGACAACAAGGAAAAGCCAGATTGTTGACTATTTAGAACTCATGCCAAATCAATGACTACACTGGAGATGTAGGAATCCCTTGAGGGGATCCCCTTTGTAATATGAAAGTCCTGTTCCCCTAAGGGGGTGGGACAATGATAGTTGGAACACTTTACGAGACCTTGACACATGACACATGACAGTACAATACTCAGAGGCGTAGGAAGCAAATCTTCATGGGGGGGGGGGGCAGGGGGCCTACCCCAAACAGGTTTAAGCATCAGCTTTTATGCTTGATATTGCATATATAGGCTTATACTGAAATTGCGAAAAAAAAGTATTGTTTGAACCCCCTTTAGTTCTGATTGGGGATTCATGCCCCTCTGCCCTCACTTTTTCCTATGTGGTAGAGGTAAGTTTGCGAAATTTGTGTAGTATATGATATGGTCTTGACAAATTTTGGGGGGGCCCAAACATGTTCAGGCCCCCTTCTTCTTCTTCTGAAGACTGCCTTATAATCTCAACTGCCCTGAGGCAATCAGATCAACGGGGCATTCTCACCGGCCCCCTTTAACCACATAGTAGACTAGGTGGAGAGCCATGCCTGGGTCCCCCAAGTGTAGTATGCTTCTTCGGATAGCTTCAGGACAAGTCACTAACAGTTGTGCTACTGAAAAGCGGGCCAGTCCACATGCACACTCTGAGTATTTGAGAATATTCCCCACCTCCTGTAGTCGATGCGGAAATGTGTTGTGGCATTGATGGGGAGACATGAGACATCAGGAACTCCTTATTAAGTCAGTCTAATCTACAATGTTGTTGTTTTCATAAAGTGTTTCATTTGGGTTGAAGATAGAGATACAAAATTAACCATGCATGTGTGTAATGCATTGCCTCCACTAGGGCTCCATACATATTGTACAATAATCAATCATTTTGGATATGTCATAATACAATTTATAGTAATGTTGCAAAAAGGATGAGAGACATCAATGAGTAATGGAATTAGGGGTTGAGGTGGTATTTACATATAGGGATGTATGCTCATAATCAACAAAAGACATTCTTATATGAAACAATTGTCATTTTAGATTCTGAATTTCAGTGTAATGAGACTTTAGCATATTCCAATGTATAACAGCTCTATAAAAAACACTCCTCAATACTATTGGCCTTCATAACCTTGGTGTTGGCACTGACAGATGTGACATCTCACAATCTCAGAATATATGATAACATGGGTTTTATATGGCTAATTTGCTAGTCCAACCTGTTTTGTGCACATAGATATAAGATAGATAAGTAACTAATAACCATAGTTTGATGGTAAATGTTATTTATTCTAGTACAGGACATGTTTGTGTTATGCAATAAGGGTAAATGGGTGCTTCTGTGGTATTTCAAAATTATTTGGAGCCTCTGTTATGCAAGTACTACCAAAAACCAGAAAGTCTATAACGGAAACTCTATGAATATGGCTTGTTGTACACACACAGAGTCATCACATTAGTAAAACTAAGCTTGATATTGATAGTAGACATGTTGAAGATAACACAGCACATATTTAATGATAAACAGAGCAGTTTTAACGAAATTAGAGTAAAGTTGGCATTCTTATCTTTAAATTCCACCAAAATCCACACATCTCGCAGAGTTTGTCGCGTCATAAAAAGAGAGTTTTTGGTCCATGGTTTTCAAACTGGGCATGGCTTGTCATACATATTTTGGCAACATGTGTAACAGATTAGAGTTACTGTGGTGTTTATTTACAGTTTGGTATTTTTGACGGTAAGTGTGTAACAATCACTCCGGGTTCTGTTTGACGGTGAATAAAAACTCACCCCCTGGGAGATAAGCTGTCCCTCAAGAGGATTCTGGGACCTAAGATACATGTTTTTCAATAAAATAAGCTTGTATAAAGATGAATTGAGTTTGCCTAAATTTTGTTGTGATCCAAAAAAGGGACCAAAATTGGGGCATCTTTCAGATTTCTGACTCATATAGATATAGGGAATTTGCCTGTCACTGTTTTGAACAATAGCATAGGTCCATATCTACATCCTGGTATATATATATCAATATGAATAGGAGCTATCATATAGTCCCTATATTAGCTCAACAAGGTAGACAAAGGGGATCCCTCGGGTCCACTACATACCCTGAAACTGTATATATACCATCAGGCGGAGATTATCATATCAAAATAAAGGGGAAATACATTGTCTCTTTGGGAATATCAACGTTAGGGTTGGGGCGGTCAGACTGGAAAGGTAGCAAATGACTGTATAAGGTCTAGGGCATGTTATAGACTGCAGAGGTGTAAAATGAGGGGATCCTTCGGGTCTACATGATAACTGGTGACTAACCCATCATTCTGACCTATTAGAGAATCAAAATTACTTGTTATAATTTAGAAAAACATCCTTAGGGAAACTGGAAATAACTTGAGATATACATATGTCATCCTTCGATACCTTTTCACTCAGAGATCCGTTGGGTCTACAGTGGATCCCTTTGGTATACATTTTAAATATTCAGCTGTAGCTTTTACCAGGGCAGCTGTGGAAAATTGTCATTAAGAGGCAAAGTACCTTTAATATTGAGACATATTAATATGTTATACAAAAAAAGTTAGATATACAATGCATAGATGGTATGAGTGGAGGTATGGGATCCATCGGGTCTACAAATATACTAAGCCAAACGCTGGCTTTAAACTCAATTCGCTCAACAGGAAACCGTATCAAAGTTAGACTTACAACTTATTTTACTATATATAGCTACATGATACACGTTTATTATATCATATTTAATTAGTGTCTTTATTGTATTATTGTGTGGTCAGGGCAATGTTTTATAAGGAATCCATCAGGTCTACATAAAATTACCCCGGTACATTCCACCACACACCAGGTTTACCGGTCAGCACATATATGGCTAATTGATCTCAAAAATATTCCCTTTTGTATCGTGAACATGACATGATAAAGAAATGTGCTTACATCATAATTGTTATAGTAGTGCATGAAGGTAAATAGATAATATTATATTTTATTTTGAGAAAACACCCATTTTTGCATGGGTTTGCCCCCCTTGCTCCCTTAATTATGGTCTGCCATAGGCAAAACCCTGGTTCCCATTGTAGTTCTAACTGAGGCCAATCATACTAGACCAGATAGGCAATTATCGCATATTGAACTAATTATTGACAAGAGAAGAAAAAAGGTTCAACTCAAGACCGTCCATGACTTCTACCCATATATACAGGAGTCTTATAGTCTCCCTCACTCAATCCCCAGATATTGCTATTAGGTAATAGGTTAGGAAGCTAACCAAACCCTGGTGGGAGGGGGCTCAGTAGGTCAGAGGCTCACTCTCATCCACAATTATTCAATAACCTCCATTGGGTCACAGGTGGCGGTACCTTACAACTCAAAATGGTGTAGGGACCCATTCTGGATCGGGCCCTAGGCACCCCCCATAACTAATATGTACAAGGTTACCAGCTCTGATCAATAGGATCCTGATTAGTGTAGTGGTAGTTGGAATCTGGACGAAGGAAGCGTGGGTTCGAATCCCACACTTTTCACCTAGTACCTTTACACTGGTACCAGATGTGTGTGTTACCCGGACCCGGGGATCCATGCTTCAGTAAAAAGGTGGTATATTGGTCCCTTGGGTGTTGGATGGTGTATGAGTCCAAGCATGGGCTCTTCATACATGCACCATTGGCCATGCTTGGATCTGGTGGGGATAGCGTAAGGACCCGTTCTGGATTGGGCCCTAGGCACCCCTCATGACAGATATGTACAATGTCACCAGCTCTGATTAGTAGGAGCCGGATTGGTGTAGAGTTAGCACAATGGAATCTGGATGAAGGAAACGCAGGTTTGAATCCCTCATCTGGTGAAACAATTTTCAACTTGCCTAGATCTAAAACAACAAAATCAATTCATAAAAAAGGTGGTCTGTATTACCTCAATTGTCCTCAAACTAAATTATATATACATGTTTGTCTTGTTTCTTTGTGTAAGAATAAGGTTTAGCTTTAGTGTCCAATATAGATAATTCATGGTTTACAATGTATGACATAACATGTAGTACAGCTTTATTTTGTCAGATTATGACATCTCTAACACATCTGCTCTTTAGCTCTCAAATAGTTCACACTTTTGACACAAGATGTCTCCCTTTACCAATATCAATGGAATTCAATCTACATTGGCAATAGTTTGACCATAAATGAGTATCTATTCAACAAAATGAATTAACATAGAAGATGAAACTTGAATAACATTTTGTCTTGAATATATTATCTGTTGTTTTTTTCTATAGGATAATCATTAATGGGAGAACCAGGAGATAAGCATGATCACACTTTTTCGGTGGTCGCTAAATCTATTCAAATCCCAATAGTGACCATGAGCTGACATCACATTTTGGCCACTGCTAGGATCAATGTGCTAAGTCTCTGCTGAAATATTGGTAATGTCTACAAGAAAAATATATGCTGATTAAATCAATTGACTTCAATGTTACCTATTTCTGATGGAGAGGACCTAATCTAGGTTTAAGATAGACATTAGATACATGTCTTTTCATGCTGTCTAAAATGTGTTTGCATCTTGAATCTTATTTACGAACAAATTTTACCCCTATATTGAAATGATTCTGGAATATAAACCTCACACAATCTTATAATTATTCCACTTACTAACATCTTTATATCGCATCTTCCTGATGTCTTTCAAATCCTTCAAATCAGGTCATACTTATATTATTATGTTACATAAAAAAGAAGTCAGAAGATTGACACCTGAATCATTTGCATATAGCACATCATGAGGCCAAGAATTATGACTTAACCACATGTATTAAATGTCTATTGAGACAAGACGTTGAGATGACCTGATTTACTACGAGTTTGGCTAGCTGGGATGGTATGACCGTTATACCATAGTAATTTTCAGGTCAAATCACAAAAATATTTTTTTCGGACCCCTGTGACCCCCCCGTACATGGGGTCCGAAGATCAGCCAAATAGTGAGAAAACAGGCCAAATTCAGGCTTTCAGATTCCTACTCAAACCTCACCATGCCTTCATGAAAATGGTCAGAAACCTTCATATGGGACCCAAAGAGAGCATTTAAAGTCATATTGTATTGATTATAGGGGTGTTTCCCCCTCTCAGGAGGGGGTGCGTCCATGGTAAAATACCGATAAATCAGCTTTTTTGAAGGCATTTGCTCCTATACAATCAGGTCCCTATACTGCCATTAAACATCATCATGAACCATTCTGAAGGACCCCCTGTTTCTGTTAACTACCCCCTATGACCCCTAACACCCCCCCCCCCCCCCCTCCCCATAGCATGCACCAATAGCCAGCAGATAACTTACTTCCCCCCTCTGCCCTCGCCTCTATATTACACTGTACTCAGAATATCAGGATCTTTGAACATTAATAGTCATTCACAGACACCTTAGCCTGTCTTGGGAGTAAGACATAAGAGGAGGGCTACCTCAGTCCATCTAAGAACTCCAACCGTCAGACCTCTTATAATCTATTTATCATACATGCATGAATGGCTTTACCACCTCAACAGAAAACTGATAAGGGACCAAAAGAAACTATTACAGGTCATATTCTTGTGATTGCATGAATATAACCCAAATCTTGGAGGGCCTTTGCTTCAATGTATTTGAATTGTCAACATATTAAAATGAGTTTAGATCAGATAGATTATACCCTTTTCAAAGGTCTCTATATTCATTTTGAGTTACCCTACCAACGATCACATCCCCCCCTCCATTCTATGCCTAGTACCTCACCCCATATGTATTCATGGTCAAGATGACTGTTTCATGTTGTTACACTTATTATACATAGTAATTCTATAATAGTTAAAGCAGAGATCTAATATTAACAACACCAATAACCTGATACAACAATGAATAAAAACCCTGACTCTCCTCCTTAACCAAGTGGTTAAATGCATAGAATGATGGATGGTAGAGGGGTGAGGGGGTGGGGGAGCCTGAAAATGACTCCAAATGTGACTGGTGTCCATATCTCTTTGTCTACACCTAGCATGGTTAGTATCCTAGACATAAGACAAGAGATAATTATTTAATTCAATTCTCCGAGGTGTTAAATAAATACTCTGAACCCTAAATATTATTGAAGCCAATAATAAACCTTGCAATTAAGTAGTATAGTATGTATCGGAACGGGACTATAGTTAAGTACTGTTTATTACTCAATCGACCTGCAGCCAATCAGAGGCCTCCCTTTTGGCGGGAAATTCAAAAGCAGCCAATGAGAGGCCTCCCTTTTGGCGGGAAATTCAAATAGGTCACGTGACCGGAAGTGACCTACTTCCGGTCACGTGACCTTTGGGCGGGAAATTCAAATAGGTCACGTGACCGGAAGTGACCTACTTAAGAGGGTCACGTGACCACCATGTTGGCGGGAAATTCAAATAGGTCACGTGACTGGAAGTGACCTACTTAAGGGGGTCACGTGACTACTAGGTTGGCGCGAATTTCAAAATAAGTCACTTGAGATTTTTATGGATAAATAAATTTTAAAAAAGAAAAAAAGCAAGCTGAAAGCTTGCTAAAAAATAATTTAAAAATGTGGCTCTTTTTTTTAGGGGGGGGAGGGGCACTATGGGGGGCACTCTTTAAGATGCATGGGGGGGGAGGGGGGGAGGGGGGGAGGGGAAGGGTTTTTTAAGAGTGAGACTCGCTTCTCTGCCCTCTCTTTTAGAGGGCAGAGAGGCGAGTCTACTGGTTCGTCTACTTACAATGAAATGTATCATGATTGCGTTTATGATGATGTGCATCATGATGTGACTATCTTACAACTTTATAAGAAATAAGCAAGGTCTCTCTCCTATACAATTACAGTTTTCTAGCTTGAAATATAGTCTTTCAACAGCTCCTTTTCTCATCTTACACAGAGGCAAATATCAGAGGCACCCAATGGCACCTAAACCGCTCTCAGACAAGGGTCGGGCACTGCTGGACTATAATAGATGGGTCAAGGACCGTTCTACTGAGGGTCAGGCTAGGTCGGACATTCAATAACGTGACTTTAGCAAACTTGCTTGAAAAGTCTGACCATGCGAGATCCTTGTGCCCCAGTCTGTCAATGCTGTCCAGACTTTCAAGCAAGTTTGCTAAAGACCTGCCTGTCATTGAATGTCCGACTTAGCCTGCTTGACCCTCAGTAGAACAGTCCTTGACTCATCTATTATAGTCCAGCAGCGCCTGACCCTTGTATGAGAGTGGTATTGGCACCATTGGCTGACTCTGATAATTCACCTGTGTGCACGGGGGGAGGAGAGGGTTCACAGCTACAGCTCTCTTAAGGCAAAGCTTGCGCTTATAGAGCACTACTAGTGGAGGTTTGGATGAGGAGGCTATGACATATGATGTTTGTCTTAAAAAATAGCCATGGTGCATGTCGATGTCGCTTAATTATGCTCATATCTCATGTCGATTTTAAGAATTGTTCATGTCACCTGTCACTATGTTTTTCAAGCTTCATGTCAAATGTCACTAGGCTTCATCTCGAATTTAGTGGTCCACACTGCCGCTGCTGCTGCTGCTGTCGGTGCTGCTGCTTGTGCTGCTTGTGCTGCTCATGCAGCAGCTGCAGCAGCTGCTGGCTGCTTGTGCTGCTGACGATGTCATGGATACTGTTGACAGATGCTGCTGCTGCTGCTGCTGCTGCTGCTGCTGCTGACGATGTCACGGATGCTGCTTGTGCTACTGCTCGTGCAGCAGCTGCTGAAGCAGCTGCAGCAGCTGCTGGCTGCTTGTGCTGCTGACGATGTCATGAGGGCTGCTGTTGACAGATGTTGCTGCTGCTGCTGCTGCTGCTGCTGCTGCTGACGATGTCACGGATGCTGTTGACAGATGTTACTGCTTGTGCTGCTCGTGCAGCTGCTGCTGAAGCCGCTGCCAGCTGCTTGTGCTGCACGTGCAGCTGCTGCTGAAGCCGCTGCCAGCTGCTTGTGCTGCACGTGCAGCTGCTGCTGAAGCCGCTGCCAGATGCTGCTGCTTGTGCTGCACGAGACTGAGTAGCCGCTATTCGGCGTTTCACTCCTTATGTACCCTGTCCTAGATAATCCTCTTAAAATGGCTGAAAAGACTCTCTCAGCACAGAGACTCTACTCAATGTAAGAGATCTGTTAAGTAAGTTTTCACATGCCGCCTGACTACTGCGGGAGGGTTTAGACTTAAGCAGCTTAGTGCACACACGTGTCTGTTAGAAAAGCTACCTGCACACCTGCCTTCCTTTTTCACTAGTATTTACCCCCTGCCGACTTATAAGGCACCTATACACACCTTCTTGCTTCTAGAGCTAAGCTGACTGGCAGCTATTTTAAAAGAGAATACCCGTTACCTGTATAACGGATAAGGGGGTTATGAGATTAGCGTGTGTATACAAAAAAAACAAAAAAAAGCTACAGGGGGCGCGTGTCTGTCTGTGAGGTAGAGACCGTGTGGTAAGCGACTCAAGTGTAAAACAAAAGCACCTCCTCTTGCCGCAGTGAGTGGTGTGGACGGCGGCTGGCTAGTTGAATTTAAGCGTCAGCTTAAAAGATAATCCGTTCACGGGCTGGCGCGTCACACCTGGCGTTAATCACCCCCTGTAGTCTTTGTATACACAGGTGACTCGGCTTTATCTCTTCACCAGCTATAATCCCATATACATGTAGCGCACGTTACACTCGTTATCTCTCTTTTCATGCTGATGGATTAGGGGTGGAAGGGTTCAGGTGAAAAGCGATTTGATTCTCTCTGGAAGAGGGTGGGGCTCTAGGTGAAAACAAGCTTAGAACATCCAGATTAGCTGCTCTCTCGGCTATATAAAGAGCCTCATTTTTTCTAATCTCTGCCCACTTCGTCTTGTTGTACACTATCAGTCACGAGGCAGACGCTGGAAGTAGCAGATGTTTGCAGTATGGTTTATACAGAGGTTACCTGCTAATAGGATTTTGTCAGAATAGGGTGAGTTGCTATTAAAATGAACATTTAAATGGGTTGTTAATATGGTATCTGATGTTAATGAGCTAACACCTAACATTGAGGATTATGACCTCCCAGAGGGGCGTCTCGCCAAATTCTCCAGTCTTGACTATAGTCTTAACTGTCTAAAGACTGTGGAGCACGTTAATGGGTGGTCTCCTTACTAATTTCACTTGACCAGGCCGGCAGGGTCAACTAGGCTAGGTAATTACAACCACAAGGGCGGCTACTCAACATGCAAGTAGACCTACTACTACGAGATTGTCTTTTGACCACTCTGCCGCCGCCTGCTGGTCTGGCGATTACATGCTCTAGTATAGTTCTCCGCTCTTTTCGTCAGATGACGCCACAATAGGGTTTTTGTACATTTCCACGATACTCGCGAACATTTTAAACGCATAATGACCTATAATAAGCAACAAAGCACACTTCTAATATATTGAATATAAGAAACATGTCAACGTTGTGTATTTCTGATAGAATGAGGCAGATTCTTTGAAATATCAACTAAACTATAGTGAGATTGAAAATACTACACCATATCTAAAGCGATATAAAAGCTATATAAAGTCAGAACCTCTGACGGATCGGTAGGATCACTCAACCATTCGTCCTCGAAAGCAACACAGGGTTCCCGTCCAACAGGACTTTGAGCCTTGACGCTTTTGAGGGAGGTTTGATCTCATGCTGCTTAACATGTGGTGTAATTAATCAACACCGCGGCCCCTCTTTAGGGGCCACACAATAAACAAAGAATAAAAAAGGGTAGGACTTAGGTTTAAAGTGAATCTCCCAGGATTTTGGCGAGGTCGACAAAGGAGGAGATAACAGATTAAACTGCAGGAGACTATACGCAAACCTTGATACTCTCAGAGGGGGAGCTCCATATTGCGGACCTGTGGTCAGATCTATCACCTCCAGGAGGCAGGCTGCATGTCGTAAATGTCCACCACAGACATTGGGATATATTGTTAATCCTACTCCAGGGTCTCCATAATTAGACCCTGAATCTGTTGTTAAACGGGTGTGAGGTGATGGTAACTAATACTTATGAGATGGAGCTCTTACGAGACATAAGCACCACCCAGCGCGGGGCTCGCCTTGAGATGGGAAATTCACTACAGTAGGGTGGCCGGAGCATTTTTGAAAATAAACTAGACACACATGTATTATGTATGTCTAGAATGTCTCAATATTCGCATTTAACAAATTAGCACTGTTATATTGATAGAGTAACTAGGTAACTAACTGTAGCTGATTACATATACCTCACTCCTCAAACCTTTCTGACAGATCTGAAGATCTGTATAGAGAAGACATGCCATACCCATGGCTTACTTATAGCCCTGCCATGCTATAGTGGCTATTGGGAGAACTAAGATTTCTCTATCTAACTGTATGACAGAAGGTGTCCTCTAGTGTTATTTATATGATTTTAATACTTGAGATTGGGGTCTGAGGTCCTCATATGACCCCCAGCAGATGCTCTGACGCTGGCTGGCGGTAGATTGTATCATTTCCATTCAAAATGCATTATTTTAACTTGATTTATCTCTATATTCAGTAATTTACCGTAAACTACCAATTAAAGATTTCTATTAAAAAAAAATGAGCCATGAAAATGCGCAATTTAGGTGGCTTATCTCAAAAAAGATAACAATATCCTAAGTAGTTATAGGACCCTCCATGGGATAGCTGCATTCAAGATGCTTCAAACAGAAAAGGAATCTCGTTGATACATGGATTTGCCATCAGCCAGTGCAAATTCTCCCAAAGGTCAGGTTAAAGAGATTTCCCAGTTATGAGCTTAAAGGAGACTCAAAACCTCAGGTCTGTCAACATTGCCCCTAAATTACATTATGTAATACAGTTTATAATGCATTATCCAGCCTGTATAGGATGGACCCATTCAGGATCTGTTGATAACAAATTACTAGAAGTGTCTATCTGCTTTGAATCGAAAATGATGGCATATCATAAAAGGGTCATTTAACATAGGATCAGATACACACTGGGCCCTCACGCCGACCCTCCGGCCACCCTAACTACAGCATTATCTGTCGTTGAAAATGGTGCTCGTGTAGAGTCGGGATGATGTACCAAAAGAGCGTTTTATACACAATGATACCCTTGTACAAATGCGTATACCTAGTAGGCAGCGTCTTATCATCAAATCTAAGAGGGTGCTATAGTTTTATTATACTTTTATAGACCATTTTTAAAATCCGAGCTTAGCTTAGTTCATAGTCTCCTTACCAATTTTCACTTGACCAGGCTGGCAGAGCCAACTAGTCTAGGTAATTATAACCACAAAGGCGGCTACTCAAGATCCAAGTAGACCTACTACTACGTGATTGTCTTTTTGGCCCCTCTGCCGCCTAGTTATTACATCCTCCAGTCTAGCTCGCCACACCCTTTGAGCAGCACCATTGCCTCGGTAAAAGTGTAGGGTGTGTGCTTTCCACCTTCAGGCATCCATAGATTCGATCACCATCACCCCCCTTGAAATGACCTCAGCTGTTAATTAGGGCGTAAAGCAGCCCAACAACCAACCAAGTCCCTGTCAAAGGATGTGAATAACGCTGTAGTCTGCCCGTTTCTGTGATCCAATATGAACCCTTCCTAATAGCACCCCCACTGATGCATTGCATAAAAATAGCCCCCCTGACCTCATTTCTTGAGCTATAAAAAACACAAACCCCTCATTTTAATCACAATATCATGGCAGTCAACATGAATGGAACCATTAGTGGAGAAAGATAAGAGTCTCTGTTTTCTGTAGCCTACAATATTATGGTGACATTCTTCATGTCAAAATGTAATAAATAAATATGAGTTGTTAAAACTTGTTACCATGGGGATGTTGGTAATTGTGTTCTTGAAGACGTATGTGAAATCCAGATGTATGTGCCTCTGCCCAATGATGTCCCTAGCCATTTTAAGTTAACCTGTTCTGTCTGAGTTAGAAGGGTGCCTAGGAGGGCTAGAGCTACAGAACCCCTAACTGCTGTGAAAGTGCCCCTCTCCTGCCTAGATCACAGAAATGGGAAATATGTTCAGTTGCATTCACCATGATATTTCTGGATCTAGGCAGGATAGAAACTCCTGATCTTTTACAGATCTGAAAAGCTCTCATAGGGATCTATACTAATGGAACCAATATGTATTTTTTAACTCATTTTTCAAAAATTTATCAAACTCCCTACCTTAGCGCCCCTATAAATAGGGTTAAGTACCTGTCCGACCCCTCTACCACTGCTGCTGGAGGAGTACCGAGAACTACCCTCTTTTTTAGAAAACTAAGTAAAAATTATCCTTCTTCATGTCCAGTTACATACAATGTCGATCAATTTGACACTGTAGCAGCCTGTCTCCATATCTGTATGCTGCATAAATGCACAATACACGGTTCTGCACGCACTTAAAGCAAGGCTAACATGGTTGACCTATATAGATGTGATACTCTCGTTTTCGGGGCTAGTAGAAATTAGGCGTCTTATACGGACGTTCTGGGTTCGAACCCTCACTAAGTTTTAGTCAAGACGTCTAGCCACGTCGCCTAAGGCGACGAAAGCGCGTCAAGGCGTTTACAGGGTTCGAACCCGTGAGCTGCTCCTTGGGGCTACAAAAAACGCTTAGACCTTGAAATCCCATAGGGAAAAAATTTTGGGTTTTTGGACTTTAGGCCTTAATTTGAGGGTGATCCCGGGCTGATAGAAAAATAATTCTTGGACGAGCGGATAGCTCTGGATCTCTTTTATCTAAAACAGCGAAAAATTGATTATGGTTTCGCCGCAATTCATCCGACGGGGGGTAATCAGCCCCCCCCTCTGCCAATCAAGGCAGTGAATCTAGACGACCGCGCAATCGCTCGCGGCCGTCGCGACGAACCGACTGAAGACCTCGGCATCTTAGTATGATTCGTGTGACCTACTTAGAGGCTCACACGGTGGGGGTGTGTCCGGCGTTCGGCGCGCTGATTGGCTACTGGTGGGAGGCGCTGTGCCGCGTCAAGAACTTCACCTATTTGGGACGGCTGTTAAAGGCGCACTGAGTTGAGGTGCACCTTTAAGCAAGAGCGCGATCTGGCCTAGTCTTGCGGACCCCTGTTTGGAGAGTGTAGCGGGCGGCTATGTCGCGCTCTCCAACCACAGTCTTAACAGTGGTCCGCAAGACTAGAGTGCAAGACGCGTGCACACACAGACCGAACAGACACACACAGACCCACACACCCACACACCCCTATCAGTGAGGCGTCTAGCAGATTTGGGAGAGGTGACCAGGGAGGTACTCTGGGCTAGCGGCCACTAATTAGCTGTTTAGATAAGGCACAGAAACAAGGGTGATGACAGACTATGTGGTCAAGCAGCCAACATGCCCTGACACTTGATAATGGGTGTGGACCACCAAATTCGACATGGCGACATGGCCATTTCTTATAATCGACAAACGACATGAGGCCTAATGACAAGTGACATGAGGCCCAAAAATCATAGTGACAGGCGACATGAGCAATTCTTAAAATCGACATGGGATATGAGCATTATTAAGTGACATTGACATGTGACATGGCCATTTTCTAAGATCGACATTCGACATGGGGACCCCCCATCCAGAGCCCCTTGATAGATGACAGCTGTTGTGTGTAAGAAAAGCGTATGCCTCACAATCAAAGATGATAAAAGGCTTCATTAATTTGATGAAATTCTAAAATAGATATATTATTCATGTTCTGTGTTCCACAGAGGTAAATTAATTAAGCCTCAACTCTTTCTAGAAGCAGTAATACAAAAATGTATAACATGATAACGTTGTATCAAACATTTTCTTCTTTCTTATACTGGCTTCTGGTAGGAGTTGAATCATAAATAAAGTACCTATGTGAAGCACATGACATGCATGTCATGCTTATTAAAGAATAACATCAATTCAATCAGGTATTCAAATATTTTGGGTTTGCAGGCACAGTTAGAAGGGGTAAGGTTAGTGGTGGTATCTGACCAGGATGTATCAGATTACTACAAACTGCCCCTGACCCCTTCCACCACCACCACTGGTCACCGGCTGTCTGGGGCTCCCGTGGTCAGTGGATAAATTCTATCCACTCTGAATCTGCTAGACGTCTCTCTGCTATGTAGTGTGGGATGTAAAAGAAACCCTTGTCTCGGTAAAAGGACCATAGATTCGATCACCATCACCGCCCTTGAAATGACCATAGCTGTTAACTAAGGCGTAAAGCAACCCACACACCCACACACCCACACACCCACACACCCACACATTTTTCTGTATGAGCCTTCAGACCTGAAGCTGCTCAGTGTACGGGACTAGGTTTTGTCATAGGCCCTACGGACGCTACTCAAGGGGGAATAAGAGAGCTGTCTCACCATGACATGGGCTGGCTGTAGTTTTTTATGTTTCGGTACCTACAACCAAACAGCCAGTACCCACCCCAGGGCTTCATGTCGCACGCGGGAAAAGTATAACGGTGGCGCCAACTGTCGGAATAGCGGGTACACTACGTCAGTAGTTCTTTTGTTCTCCGCTGAGTGACTGGGCGAAATGTAGTCGGTAGCTCTATTTTCTGTGCACTGTTCTGTTCATTTTCTACACTTAACGCTTAAATAGACCGCGTGTTTGTACAAGCTAGCCGTTTTTATCAGTGCAAAAATTAAATAAGCATCGGATAGAACAATAAAAAAATGAGAAAGTAATCCAGCACTTAGTATAAGGCACCAGTTTTATCATGAGACACCGAAAGTCTGGTTTTTTTAAGGTGGATAAGACAGTCGACTGAGAGCTCCAAAGTAACCAAAAACGTACCAGAGGGCGATCTATCTCAGAACGTACCCGACAGGGCAGGGGCCTTCTACACCCCGGCTCTGATGAGCAAGCGAGGGCCTATTCCTCTTTTGAGGTGGGCCCAAAATTGAACAAAAGAATAAACTCAAAAAAAAGCCTTAAGATTGAAAGAGTTGTAGATACTGATTTTAACGAAGAAGTCCCATTCATTAGTTTACAAATAGTCAGTGTAAGTACGCCCATGTATAGGAGAGAGACCTTGCTTATTTCTTATAAAGTTGTAAGATAGTCACATCATGATGCACATCATCATAAACGCAATCATGATACATTTCATTGTAAGTAGACGAACCAGTAGACTCGCCTCTCTGCCCTCTAAAAGAGAGGGCAGAGAAGCGAGTCTCACTCTTAAAAAACCCTTCCCCTCCCCCCCTCCCCCCCCTCCCCCCCCATGCATCTTAAAGAGTGCCCCCCAGAGTGCCCCTCCCCCCCTAAAAAAAAGAGCCACATTTTTAAATTATTTTTTAGCAAGCTTTCAGCTTGCTTTTTTTCTTTTTTAAAATTTATTTATCCATAAAAATCTCAAGTGACTTATTTTGAAATTCGCGCCAACCTAGTAGTCACGTGACCCCCTTAAGTAGGTCACTTCCAGTCACGTGACCTATTTGAATTTCCCGCCAACATGGTGGTCACGTGACCCTCTTAAGTAGGTCACTTCCGGTCACGTGACCTATTTGAATTTCCCGCCCAAAGGTCACGTGACCGGAAGTAGGTCACTTCCGGTCACGTGACCTATTTGAATTTCCCGCCAAAAGGGAGGCCTCTCATTGGCTGCTTTTGAATTTCCCGCCAAAAGGGAGGCCTCTGATTGGCTGCAGGTCGATTGAGTAATAAACAGTACTTAACTATAGTCCCGTTCCGATACATACTATACTACTCAATTATATTATAGGGAGGGGTAGGTAACCCTGATACCTCATTTGCAATGCTAAAGATCAGATTTTGTCAAAGACGGGCATACATGCAACATCTCAGGGTGCTGCTATAATATTCAGATATATGAAAATATAACATAGGCATGGTGCTTGGTAGACCTATGCCATCCCCTATATGGGGTAAAGGGTAGAATCTCATATCAAACTTTGAGGACAGATGAATACATATCTTGATATTAAACCAAATATTGAACCCAAATTTGACTTGAAGTACAGTATCCCTCTACCAGCTGTAGTAGATACACCTAACAGGGTGATCTCAAGGACCCAGCTCACTCATTCTTTTTTTTTTTGGAGGGGGGCCCTCTTTTAACCACACCACTGTCCCACTCCCAGGCATGATACATACCATGAGAGGCAATGCTGTGCACTGTGCCACATGGAGGGAGGGTTGGGCTAATGGTTATACTGTGTGATATGGAGCCGAGGGGGGGGGGGGGTATTTCATGGCTATTAGTTTGGGGTGAGGGTGGGGATGGGGTGGAGGTGGATCATAAGGGGTGGTAAACAGGAACAGGGAGCCCTCAAGAAAGTTTCAAACTATCAGACAGGTCTTCTGTTAATACATTATTTCAGTATAGGGTAATTATAGAGGCGAAGGGGGGGAGAGTTATCTGATGGCTATTGCTGCATGCTGGGATGGGGGGGGGGGGGGTCATAGAGGGGAGTTGACAGAAAGAGGGGACCCTCCAGAAGGGTTTAATCTGCCTGATTAGGTGTCCTGAGGATCTTTTATGGCAGTATAGGGATGTGATTGTAAGGGAGCAAATGCCTTCAAAATAGCTGATTTATCAGTACTTTACCGAGGACTAACCACCTCCCCAAAGGGAAAAACACCTCTATAATCACAACAATATGACTTAAAATGGTCTCATTGGGTCCCATATGAAGGTTTCTGACCATTTTCTTGAAGTCATGACTTGATTTCAGAAGGAATCTGAAAGCCTGAATTTGGGCTGTTTTCCCACTATTTGGCCGATCTTCGGACCCTATGTACGGGGGGGTCACGGGGGTCCGAAAAAAAATATTTTTGTGATTTCCCGTGTTTTTGGACCCAAATGCATAGTTTGAGCCTGTCCCCGAAGAAAAGTAGATTTATCACCCCCCTACAAAAACACTCAAAACACAAAAATTATGATGTATGCAGACAATAAAGCCCTTTTGGCAAAAGTCAAAGATGGAAATATAGCACAAGAGCATATTTACAAGTAGACCTTCATGACCGGGTGTCATGATGCAACAAGGCCTCACCATGAAAGCCAAGAAGCCATGAGCCATCTGGAAGGCGTTTCACCGTATCATACAGAGGGTCCGTATGTTGTATTTTTGCGTTTCTGTTCATTTTTGCGTTTCTGTTGGAGCAGCCGTATGTACAGAAAAAAGATACGGAGGGCCGTATTCACATAGGGCCGGCCGTATGTACATACGGCCATAATTGCGTTTCAGCTCAACATACGGAGCACATAAATTCCGTATGTTTGGCGTATTTAGAGGCCAGAATGCGGAGGGGTAGGGGGGGTGGTGGTATGTCAAAAAGCACATAAAAAGGGTTATATGTAGGGCCATATGTTGTTAATATGGTCCGCATGTTGATAGTAGTGGTGGTGAGGAGATGGTAGTGGTGGTGAGGAGATGGTAGTGGTGGTGAGGAGATGGTAGTGGTGGTGAGGAGATAGTAGTGGTGGTGACGAGATAGTAATGGTGGTGAGGAGATAGTAGTGGTGGTGAGGAGATGGTAGGGGCCGTGAGGAGATGGTAGGGGCCGTGAGGAAATGGTAGGGGCCATGAGGAAATGGTAGGAGCCACTACTACCATTTCGTCACCACTACAGCCAGCTCTGTACTCAGTACGCTATTGTCTACCACCGTTTATACACTAGGAGTCTGTGGGCAAAGTTTCAGCTCTGTAGGGCCATTATTTACCGAGTTATGGAAGAAAAGACTCTTTTTCATGTATTTTCTCCCAAAATCCATATAATTTTTTATTTATTTTTTTATCATGAAGGTAGAAGTTGGACTTAACTCATTTACTCGTTAAAATAATTCTAGGGCCATTTTATTACATATATATATAGCACATTAAAAAGGGGGACTTAACAGACATGGTAGGCAACACAAGAGAGGTTTTTCCCCTGTGTGGATCCATGTTTTACTGACCAAACAGGCCATCATACCGTTACACCCATATGTGCAGCATTAGTATAGCCATTGACTGCAAATTCCGGCCTGTGTTGGTGCTGCCACCTAGAGGCTAAGTCAAGCTGGCCTCAACTCCTCTCATATATATATAAGGGAATGGAGATCGCAAGCCAATTGTTGGAGGTTATGTTGACCTAAACCATTATTCTGTAAGCTAGTGCAGTCCCCCACCTCCCTTCTCCCTTTTTAAAGTGCACATATATATGTAAAAAAATGTCTCAAGGATTGTTTTAATGACTAGATAAGTAAAGTCCAACTTCTACCTTTATAATTTAAAAAAGAATTAATTAAAAAAATTGATTTTCAACGAAATTATACCAAAAAATGTCTTTTCTTCTGTAACTTGTTAAATAATGGCCCTACAGAGCTGAAACTTTGCCCACAGACTCCTCGTGTATAAACGGTGGTGGATCCTGTGTTGACCTCTTTACCATTCACACATAAGTAGGAGGTGTTTCAATGCACCTGACATGCAGGATTTACTGGTGAAGTGGTCACCTAAGGGTGTCCTGTCTTTTCCCTACCCTCCCCTGTCTCTTCCCCGACCTCTCCTGTCTTTTCCCTAACCTCCCCTGTCTCTTGCCCGTCCTCTCCTGTCTCTTCCCGGACCTCTCCTGTCTCTTGTCCGACCTCTCCTGTCTGTTCCCTAACATTCCCAAACATACGGACCATATATATACCATCTCCAGCCTAACTCCGTATGTGTGTAATAATTATGACGTCACAGAGGGAATTTCCTGGGGGTTTCCCGGAATGTAGACTGGTTTTTGCACATATTTTTAATTGAGACAGGTGACTATGTCCGTATGTTTAGAGGGCCGTATGTTTTATGCCGTATGTTGTATTTTTTATATAAAAGATACGGAGGGTATACGGACGACCAACTGAAACAAAAAAAGTACTTTTGGTGTATATTTGCCGCATCTTTTCCATATGTTAAGGCCGCATGTTGGGTATAACATCAACATACGGTGAAACGCCTTCCTGGTATTCCAGCAAGCAGAATACAGCAAGCCAGCAGGTTACTAATTAAGACACAGTACTAGAATCCCCTACTACAGGGCTAACACATTGCAGTTGTAAAAGGACAAGCCAAACCAAAAGCAAGCAAGAGCTACCTGAGCAGTCAGGCTTGAAAACAGCAAAGACCTATCTGAGTCGCCTGAGTAACTCGGACTGTTCATGTATGCCAAGAATATATATCCCAAAATAACAAAGTTCATGTTTTTTGAAAATATTTATCAGTGGAAAGAATGCAAGCTCAACAAAGATAGTGATAAGATATATGGTGTGTCTAGCTATAAGTATCTCGGGGTTATCCTTGACAAGGCACTGACATATGATAAGTTTGTTAGTAACCAGTTAAGGACCACTAAACAAATATCAGCTTGCTCGTTCAGATGCTGTGAATTAGAAAGAGCAGCTATCCCAGCAGCATCCCATCACATTCCATATCTAGAGATATGGAACCGTCAACCCTCAATCAGGGTTATGGGAATCCTCAGCCATATTTACAGTTCTAGTGAATTGGCCACAGGATGACCATATAATACACACGGATTCCCTTTCCTCTGTACAAGTCATCCGGGACCCACAGACCCTGTACAAGATGGTGTGCTTAATTCAACAATGAATCAACCAAGGATACACAGACAATTGGACTCCAGTCCTCCATTGGATCCCCTGTCATGTTGCTATTTTGGGAGATGAGTAGCTGATGAAGCTGTTGCGGTATTAAACCCTGACCGTCCAATTCTCGGCTTGCACTGCCATTTGGAACATACAATAGCAAACGTTTGGAATTCTGAAAGAAATACAATAGCAAACATTTGGAATTCTGAAAGAAATATAACTCTCGACCAATTCATGAGAACACAAAAAGTTAAAGTAAACATAAAAAAACTAATTATGAATATGGATTTTTGATCATACAGGAAAGTCACAAAATAAAAATAAATCGAAATATATATCTGTTACACAAGCAACCAATGTTGTCCATGCAGCTTATCTTTCTGCCTCAAAACCACAAAACCATAAAACCAACTCAAAACTGACCATATTTCTAACAAGATGATTAATGATTAATGAAATATCAATGCTTATCTCATCGTTTTTGATTTATTGTAGTGGGACACTGTACTATCTCTATAGAACTGTATTGGGTTATTCGATTGTGTTTACTGTAGCGTATCCGGGCTGCACTCCTGTCCGGACTCTGGTATGTGATTACATAATCCGGCGCCTGAGGATTGGTGGAGTGGGACCTGGTGATATGCACCGAGCCGGGACTGCCACGTGTGACCTGAACTTGTTCGGGTACCGTGTTGGCCCGGAGAAACCAGTTTCAGGTTACCCAGAATTCCTCGGTTACTCAAGTGTTTACGAGTTATGGAGTGATAATCCCCGGTATATAAACCCTTAGGTACTTTTACTCTGGGACTCAGTCTTGCTGTGCACTTCGGCCAGCTTGGTTGTTCCTCAACAGAGATTCCTAGAACTCTGTTGTACTTTTCGGCCTAGTCCTGCTGCTGCTCCTACCTCAGTGACCCTGCGTCTCTCTCCGTTCCACCCTTTGGGGGAACCTTAGAGATAGATGCATTGGTATACAACTCCGGGTCAGACTCCCTCTAAGGAGTCTGGCTCATATGGAGTTTACCGGGATAGGAGAGAGCCTTGGACATTGAGGAATTATTGATAAGACCGTGAGCGTATCACTCCTGTATGTTCATACATCACATGTTGTTGGAAAGCATATTTTAATATCACTATCCGTCTGTATGATTACAAGCCGTATGTCAGAATGAATAAAGAGTAATTTCTAACGACCTATTTTCGAATCTAGAGTTTTTCATAGCTCATGCCTATCTTAGAATAGCCAACAGCTACATTATTATAAACTCATTATTCCTACTTCATTCTCTATCGCCATCACCCAATTGGCTATTGGGTGCCCTGTAACACTCCCAATTTTTCTTATCTAGTCTTGCCTAGTTATTATATTAATTCCCCACTAAAACCTAATGTGGAGCAAGCCTGCCAACGGAATGTATCTTTTGATTATCCAACTTATGGTCCAGCAGTCACAAAATCATGCAAATGATGTGACCAAGTTAAATGAAAAATATATAAATAAAGGTCACGGTAGTTGAGAAGGGGGGGGGGGGGGCAAAGAAAACAAGAAGAAAATCATTTCAATATATTTATCATGACTAGAGAATATCTTGTCCATTTACAGTATATAATTTGTGGTAGGGAGATGACCAGGCACCACTGAGACCTAGGTCATACAGAAAGCTGGATCACCTCGGTCATATACCAATGAGACTGAGGAGGTACTTCGACATAACAGGAGACATCTGTTGAAAGCACAGAAGACTGTCAAGCAATGCATGGTCCGCGACTTTCAGTTGACTTTCATTGATGACAAAAAACCACAACTTTCATTGTATTAGGTTATGTTTGCATATTTATGATGCTTTAAGAAGGTAACTTTCTTTCAGGACAAAGAGACCATACAAAGACATTGAGAGCTATGATCAAAAAGACATTTTTCTATGTTTATATTCTTGTCGTGTTTTACTAGTCTAACATACATATCACTGCCAACCAGCATTAATCAAAAAAGCTTCATTACCGAGAACAGCGACTTGAAAGGACTTTCAACCACAAACGGTTTATATAAAACCCTTTGAGTTCCAACTTTATTACAAAGAAGCATCTATTGTTCAACATTTGGTAAGTGATACTAGGTTGCGACCCTAATGTAGGCAATAAGTGCATACATATAATTCTCTTACAGACCACATTGCCTCAATGTGACCAGTTCTTACTGTTGATCGAGATTTAGATTAAGTGATTTAAGCTCTGTTAGATAGGATTCAGTCATTTCAATTCTGTTAACTATAAGTCTCAGAGCACCATAATCTATTTACATGACTGATAATACAATCTGAGTTCTAGGCATGATACAGAAATGAAAATTCCCAAGGACAGTAATAGAAAACATCTTCACCATGTGTTTTAAGTTAGTGAATATAAAGTTAAACTGATGTTAGAATAACATTATTTTTCAAGGTTAATCCATGAACATTGTTCAAACGCATCTCTTTCTGATCAATGTATGCTTAATAATTATTATACTTTTTAATTGTTTTATAGCAACTACAGAAAGTGATGTCATGTTACAACAGATAGTCAACATTACCAAGAAAATATAAAATATACATTAAGGTGGATTGCTACCTCTTGAGTATGGACACACTGTGCAGGTATCTGTGCATAGAGCTTAATTGTATCAGAATGAGCTCATATTGCATGCTCCAATACATATACATGTTCACTAAGCCATGTTAAAGATATGGAAGATTTCAAGCAAAATTGAGTGTTTTATTTTACTCTGAATATTTGAAATATCTCTAAGCGACGATTTTTTTTTTCTAATTTTATCACAAGGTAGAACATTGAAACTGTTTACCAAATATTAACTATCTAAAATGATATAAATCTGATTCATTTACTTAAAATAATCAATAATATGAATTGTAGCCATTTTATACCTAGATTCTAGTCATTTTCCACCTTATTTTTAGCATTAAACGTAAAATGTATACCGATTTTGCAATATCAAAGGCCAAAAAACTAGAAATACAAGCAGGAACCCATATTTAAATCACCTTTATATGTTAGCAAATGATCTAAACTATTTTAGATAATTCTGTTACAAAAATTATTATCATTACTCTTTCCTAAAAGATTGGCATTTTTACCCAGAATGCCATGGCATACAACTGTAACTTGCAGCAAAGTGGAACATAAAGGTTTTTTGCAGGTGAAGTTTTACATCTCTGTGCATAATGTTTAACGTGAAAAATAATCATGGAAGTTTTTACACTTTTTTCTTATTTTTAGAGAGAAATATGAATACTCTAATTCTTCAAAATTCTGTACTTTAAAAAGCAGTTTGGGAACCCCCATTTTTTCTTTTCATGTTCCGATTCTATATGATTTAGCCTGCCCGTAGAAAAATAAAATAAAGGCATTCTGTTAAACCAAGGTAGCGACCCACCTTAAGACACGTTGCGCCTCTGTACCTGGGCTGAGGTGTTGTGCAGCTTTGGCTTGAGCAGAGAGCAATTTAATTAATATTAAATTTACTTGAACTTAAACTTGAAAGCTCTGGAATGGTTGGATGAACACCCCAGGCAGGTTGGGTGTGGAGAATGAATGGTGGCAGAATGCATTATTTCTGCACTGTCACTGACCTATGGTGTAGCAAGCAGTCTGACGTCTGTCATGATACTTTATAATTGAGTGGTCATGAATAACCTGCAGCTCTGCACTGACTGGTAAACCACCCCAGGTAGACGTGACACAGACAGTGAATGGTGCAGGAATACATCAATTCTGCACCGTCACAGACGTCTGACCCAAGCACAGTGTCTCAGTCTGTGAGTATCGATCTGACTGCCTTATGATGCACTTAAACTTGAAGTTGAATTGAATTGGTAAATGTTTGTTTTTCAAAACATATGCAAACGTTTCAATATGTTCTAACACAAATGTTTGTTTCCAAACCAAAAACAAACGTTTTAAAATGTTCTAGAAACTTTTTTTGTTAGCTGGGTAAACTCTTAGTATCAATTGATTGTTGTGAGAATTAGTTTTCAGATAAAATAATGACTAACAATATAGAGTCAGTGTTACATGCAGTCAATAAGAGGTCCATATGTAGTATTTAGAGAATGTTATAGCTGTATGTCAGGGTGACATGGTTTACCTTTCAGTGATTATTGAGTCTTACTCTAACATAGTTAATAAAAAGAAAAAAAAAAGTGTTTGGAATCCTTTGTTCCATATAAGTGTGATTTACAATTCAATTCATTTAAAGATTTTTATTCTGACTGCAACTGACAGGAACAGGTCCTGTATTTTGTTGGTTAGAGCAAATAGATATGAATGTATATAATATTAGGACTTAAACTAGCATACAGTTTGCATCATTGTTTTTCTTCCACATGGCATAAAGATTTATACATTTCTATAATTTAGTGTGTGATTACTCATGTCTATTTTCTTACATGTTTTAGTATAAAATATGATAGGATCCAGGACCATACAGTGAATATGTGGGGGGCATTTGATAAGCACTCAGGGCAGAGCTGAGATAACTAGCATACTAAGAACACTCCGTTAGGTATCCTTTCCTGCAACCTTTGATTTGAACACCTCGAAGAAGGAAGAGTTTCTTATGTCAGGAGATAATGAGTTCCCCTTATGTGCAAACCTGTAAGTGACACTATGCTTGGCTGTGGATAGTTTAAATGTCTTATAAACTACAAACTTTGCATCCTGTAGGCATGTCCTAATCTCCCTATTGTGAGTAAATAGAGGCTGGATATCAGCTATTTTCCTCATGTCCTCTGTGCTCTCATCCTTATACATAAAATAACGTACCCTGAGCATTCAATCTATGCTACCCTCAATTTGATTTAAACCTAATTTGTTCCCTGTACCATAAATCAATTGTCCATAATCCACTTCTGGTAAGATCATTGTCTTGTGGAATCTAGGGCCGCATCTAGGGTCAACCGAAGGTGTAGGTCTTAGTCGATGCTATTGTATTGAAGTACAAAATTTGGTAATGTAAGAGCCAGATTCCTCTGTACGATTTATGATCAACTGAAATTATATCAGGTACTTCAAGTTTAGTTCACTGAACATTTGTCCTTGTGAAAGTAGAGAGAAATGTCCGCTTTATTAGTTTCGTAGTCATCAATGTGAATCAGTCAATGTATTGGTAAAAGAATTTCATCTTATTCCTTAAAGTTTTTAAGTTTGTCCTGTTACAATTGTTTATTATCATTTCGTTCTGTTGTTTGTCTATATATGTGACCTGTATTGCATTATGATGTAATCAGTTAATTGTAATATGAATATTGTAATGTCACATCATATATATTTGGTAAAAAGAATCATATAAATGGATGATTTAGATATTGTCTGTAATCACCTTTTTAATTGTGCAAGACAATAAACATTTTTAAGCCCAAAAAAAAGACTGGACCTTAATTTAATTAGGAGATATGATTTATAGGATAGACTTTAATTCAGAAATTGAGGTGGCCTTTGAAATTCAGGTCAGTATCCACCTCCATGCCCAGGAACCTGTATTGGGTGGTTTGTAGCAGGTTTTCAATAGTTAGGATAATAACACCATGGTGTGGTAATCTGTATATAGAACATATAGGGTAGATTCACCCAAAGACGGACACTTATGAAGGGTCTCAACGAAATACGGGGCCTTTCGAGGGCAATCTGTAAGACAAATACGGAACTTAAACAAATCCTGTGTAATCTTTTACTTTGATAGGTTATATCAGGTTGTCCTCGACCGAAAAGGTCTTGATATTGTGGTTCAGATATGAGGTGTAGCCAGAGTATGTGGATGAGGTGTTCATGTTTGGGCTAAAGGGCCAATATTTATGAAATATGCACTTATGTAATAAGCTGTGTCCTTAGGGCCTATGGGCTGATTTGTTTCACCATCTATTAAGTTGCTTTTATTGGAAACGTGGATATTTGAAATTTCTTTCTTATATGCCTTAGGGTAATTTTTATGTCTGTCTAAGTTATATTTATTATATTCATCTTCTGCCTGTTTTGTTTTGTATCTGGCTCTATTCTTCAGGCAATTTGTATCTATATTTGTTGTTCCTTCGCCTTTACTAAGTGAAATATCTTTCTCAGTAAATACACCAAGAAGATTGTAATCAAAGGTGTTTTTCTTCTGTTGAGCAAACTTGAAACGTTTAATAGGGTAAGTAATGGAGAGAACAGAAATCTACTTTTTGTATAAATATATCCCACACGGCATCGCAGAAGAGAGTCCAGTCTTTTTTTTCAGGCGGGTTGATGTGAGCATCCCTCAACTGGTAAAAACTGAAATGGAACAACTGATATCGACTGCCCACTGACAACGAACACTGAGCAGGGAAACACTTGATATCCGTAATGATATTAATACCGGTGACTATGACAGCGAAAGTGGGGTATATTTTAGGAGAGCTGTCAGACACTTGTAGGTCACTGCCTGGTCTTTATTACTGTTTAAATTGAGAGAAAGAATGCTAGCCTTGTCCTTTAGGGGGGTTTAGAATGCTCCTGTGATGATATTAGTTTTGTACCCAGCCTTGTGATCTCAGGAAATTCCCGCAAAAAGAGTAATTTATTTTTCTAACACATGTATTTTAGAGTAAAGGGGGTGTGATACCTACTTCGCAAGTCGATAAAAACTGAACTGCTTGGGTTAGAGATAATATAGAAAAGTGTTCTTTTGATTTGTCCCTCCGCAGCCCTAAACCAACATAAGTCGGTGGCTTGACCCACATTTGCCTTACATTTTTTCAAATACATTTGGCAAATCATTCACAAATATCAGAAACATTAGTGGACCAAGACATCTCCCCTGCGGTACCCCATACTCATGTTATATTTTCCTCGTTTGTTTTTATTGTAGAGCCTTTATTGGGAAATCAAAATGTGTGGATCCATATGTAGGTTAACTAGATCTCCTAGAGAATATATTTTGACGTTTAGTGTCCAATATCCTAGAATTTGGAGGCTGAGAGGCCTACATAAGATTGATAACAACAAAAGCACCGGGTAAAATTGATGATGCAAGACTTATGTTTGAAAACTCACATGCTGACTGCATTTGCTCAACCAAGAGTTGGCTAACTAATATGAATAAAGATGATACATTTATGCTAGAAAGCTATAATTTATGTAGATTGGACAGGGATCATTCCCTGCTGGGCACAAAGACCTGTGGCTGAGGTGTGGTAACATACATAACTAACGACATATTTAATGTGGAATCATGTGACAGAACATATGTAATATTGATATGGAAGTCCAGTATATAGTTCTAAATTAAGCTAATTGTAAACAATTCATTTATTTAATATTGACCCCCCAAGTGAGAAATAGTGGTGTTTTTTAGTACCTTGACCGGGCTTGTGACCGATCTCACCAAAGGTTCCTTACGATGAGTTTTTTTCTTCTAGGAGATTTTAATATCAATTTTAAGAGGAAATATGGGGATCATGATAAATTGAACACTCTTATGACAACATTTGCCTCCTCAGTTAATATCTGCATTAACTCATAAAATCAACAGGGAGAAAAAACCACCATTGGTTTATTTCTAACAAACTCCACTCAAGTTCTCTCCTCCGGAGTTTCCCATAAAACGATAACCCATATTTGTTACAAGGAAATTTCCCTGTTTGCCCGAGGTTCCTATTACATTTACAGGTTGATCTTGTAAGGAATATGTTGCAGACAATAAGACAATTAGAATGCCTTTTGTGATGCCCCTGATCCAAATATTGCTGGGAATATCTTACTAGATAAGGTCCACTTCTTATTTCACTTCAGACTTCTTTAATAGTAGGCAAAAAAGAAGGAATGGTCCACTAATGATCTGCTAACCTTATTTAAGGATAGAGATAAAGCCATGAGGAAATACAGACACACTCTGGATGATGATGATCATAATATCATCGTATCTGTCAGGAATCTAGCAAATGAGGAAAAACGTTTAGCAAAAGAAATATTGTTGTTTATCACAAATCAATTGGAGATATTTTAAAATACTAAATTGCCAGTATATATGTAGTTCCCCTTCCATCTATGATGATTTCGCGATTGAAAATTAAAGACAAACAAATATCTTAAATATCTATTACAAAATGGCATTTACAAAGATTTAAGAGCAGGGTCATTTTCCACAATGACTTCATAAGCCAGGATTCAAAAGTCGCTTTGAGCAGTTGACATCTTATAAATCTAGTAATCAGAACTTTTTTCTTGATGCTTGGAAAAAGGCCATAGTTACACCACTACCCAAGAACCGTTCTGCATTGCAGAGCATTGGGAAAGTAACAAATAAATTATTTGAAGCACTAAATATCCAGCATTGTACCACAGCTTTTTATCTTGACTTTTACAAGGCTTTCGACACTTTAAATCATAATATCTTATCGTAAAAAACTATTTGATTTAAGCCTACAAAACTCAGTTGTTGCCTCTATTCAAAATTAGCTAACAGACAGAAGACAAAAGACTGAGGCAAATGGTGTACTCGCAGACTTGTCATAATATCACTTGTGGAATCCTCCAGGGTTCTGTCTTCGGCACGTTGCTATTTCTTACCTACATCAACGACATGCACTCATAACTAAATAATCTCCATTGTCAACACTATGCTGAAAAAAATAAAGGACTAACCACAATATATAGGACAAATGAAAGCGAGCAGCGAGCTGTCCAACCTCTCCGGGCGGCGCTCCGGCATAAACAAAGGCGGTAACCAACGTACACATGCAGCATAGCGACAGAACATAGGGGGCGCCCCTTACCGGGTAACATGGATTGGCGCGCGCGAATGACCTGACCAATAGCGGAGACAAGAGACTTGTATCCAACCATAAATTTAATATTTTCTTGAAAACCCTGTCTCTAATATTATTAATGAAGACCTTGACCATATATCTACTTGGCGTAATACTGCTAATAACACTCCCTAAATGAGAAGAAAACCCATAGAAAACAACTTGTCAGGCCCCAGTTGAATATTGGAACAGATTTTATATCATTACCCCACTCTTAAAGATATCTCGGAGTCACACTGGATACTAAGTTGAATATACCCACTATTAATCACAGTGTCCGGTATGCGGTATTCATGTTTAATTATGTCAAGTATGACCTTTTTGAGAATGTTGCAGTCAAAATTGTAAAAAATCATCATTGATTACTGTGATGTGTTTTATGATGTAGCCTCTAAGACCAACCTAGGATATGTAAATAGAAGGGTCGTATTAGCAACCAGAAGAATAGGTATTGGAAGATGAATATGATACTGTAAATGTAGCTACCCAACGTAGGGACCAACGGTTGCTTACTCCAAAAAATGATGTAGTGTAGATTACAGGCATCAAACAGAACTGTGGTCAGACAGTAATATGGGATATATAAAACACAATGTGTCGGAAGTACATGCAGTCAGGTATTGATAGTCCCTCCTTTGATAGTCTGACATACACAGAATCCAACCTATTCTGGCTGTAACAATCTTACACATTTGCATTGAAATTTCTTTGGATAGTACGCCAGATTTGAGAACCGACCATCTTTTGCGGCACTGGTCGGACTATCAAGACCTGACTGTAACAGTTTCTTTGACTCTAATATGCAAACCATATTCCTAAGATACAAAGAATTTATTAACCATGTGTATGTTTAGATAAGATAACAAACTGCAAAGTTTTATCCTTGATAACATAGCAAAATTATGCAATTTGAATTGGGGAAAAATGTAGCTACATGAGGTATGTGCAAGGAACTCTTGTGGAAATGACTGGAGCATATTAATCTGGTAAACAGCAGACACTATAACCCTGAATCATACACACTGTTTTTTTCATGTAATACCACTGCTACCCACTGATTCATGTAAAACCAATGCTAACCGGCATCAACTTGAGACGAGTTTAACTACTTAAATTTCTCACCTGTTATTGCCACTTACAACTGCACAGTGTGCGCTGCAATTGATAAGCACTTATCAAGCTCTGTAGAAAATTTGCAGTGCTTAATAAGTGGACTAAATAAGTGGTCTAGGCTCCGCTGGTGAGTTGCTATTGCTAAGAGTAACACATTGCACTTGCTCCTAAATAATACATCAACTCATCTTTAATTTTGCTTGATGCTGCCATTATTACATTGTAACAATTGTGCACACATTTATGTGGCTTCCAAATCTACTGATGGCCCTTCTATTAGGCCACAAAAACAGAGTTGTTTGTCATTACTTGGCAGTGACGAGGGTGTTTCTTTTTACGTGGATTTATTAGATCTAATCATACTTACAGGCAAAAACTAGCTGAGGCACATTGCCCTTCTGCCACCAGCACCCCTACCTATACAATATCATGTCATCTATTTGTTTAACAATTCAATTAGGATGTATAAATAGAAAAGGATATCATGTATGTTCTTATAAGATGTACAAAGAGGTAATTATGAGATGTGATGAGATGAGAATAATATATTTTAAATGATACATTTTATAATATGTTCATGAAACAATCTGGATTGTCCTTTTTTATAGATAGCTTAAACTTCCACAGGGTCTCTATAAGAGTGTATTCAGGTTTTAGTTTGTTCCAACGCATGATGCCTCTGTACAACACACTTCTGAGCTCAATTGGTTTAAGTGAGTGTGGTACCAATACCATTTTTCCCTGCTGTCATTGCATAGGGAGGTTTCATTGTCCGTATACTCCTTTTTCTTGGACAGAGAAAAGGTATAGTAAAATGAATGCCTGTCGCGTCTCTCAATAAGTTTATTACATTCACTTTTTATGTGCATCTGATCAATAGTCAATAGGCAAACTAATTTCAGACCAATTTTCACATTTTAGTAGTTAAGGCTTTATTGCTGTGCAGAGGTTGTTTTAAAGCAAGTGTTAACTCACCACATTACAGCATAGGCTTTAATTTGATACCAAATATCCACTTTACATCAGGTGTTTATAAATCTTTTAAAAATTGAAAGTTTTCATGACACAGGGTGATGAGAGACAACATTTTTTTTCTCAATAGTGTTATATGGGTCAGAATTTTGAAATATGCCAGTTTTGGGGTGTTTTTTGCGTTCCATCAGCTATAGAATGAAAATGTCTGCACCTTACTGGTTCAGTAAGGCAAGCGAACAAGTGGAAGAGCTGACCTGAGCCAAGAGTGTCCCTGGTACAATGCAAATGCATGCAGTAGTACCGGTGACCCCTAACGAGTCAATCACTGTGCGGGACACCTCCCGCTTCAGCACCTGCTGCTGGGAAGGTAACGAGTCTGTGCGCCACTGTCCTGGCTGGACCAACCACCAGCTGTTTGCTGCAGGCTCAAACACAGCAGCCGAGGAGGAGGCGGAGGTGGAGCCTGAGGAGGCCTTCAAGGTAGGGGACCAGGTTGCTGCCATGTACAACACCAAGTGGTTCCTTGGACAGGTCACAGATGCCAACATTGAGGGGAACTTTGAAGTGTCCTTCATGGAGCCCGGCAACACATCCCTCAACGAGTTCAAATGGAACCCCCAGAAGGACATCATTTGCATGCCCCCACATGACATCCTCTGCAAGACTGGTCCTCCACTACCTCTGGCTGTCACCAGTAGATGCACTGATAAGGATGCTCAGCCACTTGCTAGAGGTGGAGGCACTGAAGGAGGCAAGGAGACCATGAACCCGCAGACGTTGAACACAGGGTGGACCTGTGCACCGACCTTTTTTGTTAAGAACAAATTTCATTCATTTTCATGATATTTGATAAATTAGTATCTTGACGTACAGGTTTTCTCCAGGCAGTTCTATGATTAGATGATAATATAATGATGTATAATGACGCTGGATATCGGGTTTGGACCCGTGTGGCGTAGGAATCCAACGATGGGTCCAGTGAACATGCTCGTAACATCTGCCACGTTAACTCCTGATTCATATTAGGCCTTGCACAGGCACTGATATGTATAGAATGCTGGTTATTAAAAGTGTTTGTAGTGTTTGGTTATTAAAAGTGTTTGTAGACATGTGCACCTAATTGAACAAATGTATAGAGCCTCTCGTATGTCGCGAAGGGTGAAATTTCCATGTTTTTTCATCTTGCGAGTGCCATCACATATCCATAATGTGTTAAAAGTATTGGTTTATAGCTTTAACAGGTAGTCCACCTTTTCTTAACATATATGATTAAAATAGATCTGTTGGGAGGGTTTTGTAGATGTGTGCGACAAGATCTGCCAAGTGCCTTCGATCTCGTAATGTCTGTCACGTTAAGCGTGGTTTCCCCCCGTTCTCTTACCTGCTGGTATAGGCCTTACATGGGCAGAGATATGTATAGAATGCTGTTTATTCCTCTTAAAAGTGTATGTAGACATGTTGGCCTAATTAAACAAGTGTATAGAGGTGCCCTAGTGCTATCTTAAAATTATTGG
This sequence comes from Harmothoe impar, assembly GCA_947462335.1. Classification (NCBI taxonomy): domain Eukaryota; kingdom Metazoa; phylum Annelida; class Polychaeta; order Phyllodocida; family Polynoidae; genus Harmothoe; species Harmothoe impar. The sequence continues at coordinate 418,187 of OX381711.1, read as the reverse complement.
GAGCCTCGTGTATGTCACGAAGGGTGAAATTTCCATGTTTTTTCATCCTCGGGTGCCATTTCACATCCAGACAGTGTTAATAGTAGCGTTTTATATTTTTAGAACAGTAGTCCAACCTGTTTATATACATCCATGTACATGTGATATATATGTGTATGAAATGATAGCAAATACTGCAATGTCCATCACATTAACTCTCGATTTCACATTTCACACAACTACCATTGAGTCTTACAAGTTGAATGCTACTTTTTAATGGAAGTACACATGTATATTGAAGGGAACACACAGCTATTTTGATGATAAACAGGGCATTTTTGAGAAAAGTAGTGTAAAGTTGCTGATTACGTGTACAGAATTCATAATTTTTATGCTGCCCACAAAGTTTGTCGACTGATAAAACAAAAAGTTCTATGGTGATTGTCACCAAACTTACTACTCTTATTCATACATATTTTGACTGCCTGTAAAGAAAATTACAAGTTACTTGGTTGTTTACTGTACATTCTATGCACAAGATAATATTTCGACCGTAATGCCCATAACGTTAACTCGGGGTTGTGTTCGCCGGTCGATAAATACTGCACCCCTTGGAGTTTTTCATAAATCCAAGATACTTGTCTTCCAAGGTAATAAACTTGTTTCAAGATGAATGGCTGGATTTTTATTCTGATCTCAAATATGACCAAAAAGTGGCATTTTTCAAAATCCTGACCCATATATGAATCTGCACCCAGAGAGACACATCAACACCAGCTGTAGCTCAACTCATGCCTGAATACACATCAATAAAGACAACCAAGTGTATATCCTCCTGACGCACATGTTCTGTCAAATGTCCCTGCACTTAAAATGTAGTAAATAATTGATATGCTGTATTGATATGTTCTGTTCAGATTTCTAGTCAAATCATAGCAGCTTAAATCAACTGTTAAGAGCCTTCATGCAATGTTGCACTTGTGATACTGCCTTTGATGTTCACACATAAGTAATCTGCAGTGGTTCTCTTGATGTGCCTTACTCTGCTCCATTATAGATAAAGCTGCACTCAGGGACACATGGTAGCCCGGCAGCTCCAACCATGCCTGGGTGAACATACATAAAGACACCTTATGGCAAGTTTGCTTTCAAGTGGTTCAATATTCAAGATATTCAATTATTGATATATTGTACTGGCATAGGAAAAGAAGGGGAGGTCAGGGGGGCCTGCCCCCCCCCCCCCCCCCACCACAATCAATCATAAAGGAAAGGGCCTGGTTATGCCAGGCCCCCCATAAGATTTACCAAGGCCCTATTATACAATACACACAATTTCCAAAAACCTCCATGTAGGGAAACATGGAAGTGTGGAGCCTAGTGGCCCAACCAGAACGAAGGGAGGCTCAATTTCAATTTTCAATTCATCTGTTTATTTTACTGGATATACTATTTCTAAATTAACACAGTTATCAATAATACACTCAGCCAGACAAAGACGGCATATATTGTCCATATTCATTTGTCTATCTACATTTCACATCAAATCATATTACAATGCTATGTTTTAGCTTTGTTGTTGCAAAGAATTGAGAAAATCGTTTGGTGATGTTACTTACAAGGGGGTGGGGGGATAGGGATGAGATGAGATCATGAAAAAAATACTTTTAACTTTTGAATGACAAAGCTATTTGCTCCTATGGTTTTATAATAACCTTGGTTGTTCTTGCTTATTAAAACTGCTAAGTTTCACAATTGTTCTACTACACCCATATCATGGGTGTGACAAAACATGCAGCAATTATTTTATTACAATTGCTAATCAAGACAGCTCATGCTTTGTCCAATAGTTTCTGTACATCTAAAATCTATTTGATTACATTGGATGTTTAAACCCTTTTGTAAATCTTAGTTTTACTAATGTTACAGTTGGCTTCATACACACTCTGTGTTCAAATATACACCTTCTACAACAAGTTATAGCTCACAACAGCTTACTACTCGCAGTAATGGGTTATTACAACCCACTTCTTCATCCTGCTTACAATCATACAATCAAAGCTAAAAATGACTTTGATAAAATACGCTACAACTTGCTATTAGCTCTTGAATGAGCTTGTCATATTATTTTTTCTAATGCAAGATGCTTTCTTACAACTTGTCATCAGGTACATGCTACAACTTGTTTACTAGGATGTTATGTATTAACATCATTTTAATCCTGCCTCAGAGCAGCATAGATATCATATTTAGCTGGGCCTATACCTTTCGTAGATACAGCTCTTTAACAATATAGCATCTACACCAGCTATATGTACACTGGGATCCTGTTGTATGATTGTAATTCACACTGGAATATATTTTAATAAATATGAAATGCATTTCTTGTTGAGTTGAACCCTCAATTTTCCTACCCCGGCAACACATCAAGATTACCAAAGTGACCGCTGGTCTAGTGTCCATGAACCAGTGTGCCAAATTCTGCAAGGGCTGAGCCACTCTGCCATAACCAGGAAAGAAGGTCCCTGTAGTACCTACAGAACCCTAGGAAGGACCTAATGTCTTTCAGTTCCTCTGTTTTTTCCCAATCAGACACGCTCTCCAGCTTCTTTGGATCAGCTTTTACCCCTTCTGTACCCAGGTTGTTGATTGGTGACCGGAACAGATTGCATTTCTTTGTTTCAATTTCAAACCATTGACCTGAAATCTCTTGAATGTCTTGGCCAGGCTCGCCAAACTAGATTCAAATGTCTTTCCAAATACTATTACATCGTCCAGATACACCAGACATTCCTTCCATAACAGATCACTTACAAGTGACTCCATCATGGCCTCGAACATTGTATTCCAATAGCCCCACATGGCTTGAAAAGGCCGTCCTTCTTGGTTACCATGGAACAGGGCTCAACCAGGGGCTCGTGCAGGGAAGAATCACCCCAAGTCCCAGTTGTTCAGCGATTTCCTTCCCTGCCATCAACTTCTTCTTCAAGGGAAGTTTCTGGTAAGGGATCTTAAAAGGGGCAGTATCAGTATATATAATACCAGGTTGGTTCTACCCAATCCGTTGGGTTCTCCGAATGCGACATCATACTTCACCAACAATCGACTCGACTGGTCCATTAATCCCCCGTTACTAGTTATCATCCACCAGCTTCTTTAGCTCTGGAATGCAATTCGGGTATTTCTTTAGGATCAGATAAGGTACCTTCTGAGATAATACTGGTGCTTGCCTGTGCAACCATAACCTGCCCCACGGGAGTGCCTTTCTCAAGATATCTCACTTCACCCCCGGCATTCCAAATAGGAAGTTCCTACTCCCACTGCCTATGAATGTATCCGCACTCTCCAGGCCAATACCAGCTAACCAAACCATATTTGGTTTGATTAAAGCTGTATGACCCCTGAAAGCTGCATCCCTTGAGAGGTATCTAAACTGTCTATACCACCAAGGCTACAGAAAATACCTTTCTCAAAACACATTGTACGGCCATCTTGTAGGGATGTTCTATACTCAACATCCCTCGACAAGGTTTCAACACTGCCCCGTACAATGCCGCAAAATCTAACCTGATGATTCCATCTTCACTCAGGTCAGTAATGGTGGGCGAGAGTAGATACTCCTGACCTGCAATGCTGACTTCTACCAAAGGTCTGCATACAGCTACCCTTGGCGAAACAGGCATTTACCCTCGGTATGAGGTTGTCTTGGCCATCCAACAGCAGATCGTTTTGGAGATCATAGAGTGACTATTTCCAGTATCAACCAAAAATTCAGGAGATCTACCCATCACTGTAGCAGATAAGTACCACCGTTTCTCCACCAATGGGGAGGGGTTGACAGAGAAGCATTCAAAATCCTTTGAGACACAAGGTCCATCCCCTGCCTCTTCAAATGTTTCCAGCAGGGGTGGTTTGGAGACAACTGGGTGCCACTCATTATTGCCAACCCCTGCACCCAGTTTGCCAGCACTTCCTTCATGTTCAATTTCTTGGCTGGGTTCACCAGACGATTGTAAGACGGACTGATCAAGTCAGCCCCCTATACCTCCTGTCTCTTCTGTACTTACGTTTTCTCCACCGCTGAAGGTCTTTTGGCACACATCCATGTCAGGGGCTACATACTTGCTATCTCAGGCAACCCCCTCTAGTTTTCCGTCGTCTTTTTGGATGCTTTAGTTGTTGGTTTGTCTGCTGGACATTCTGCAGCGAAATGGGCCATCTCCTGGTGGTTTTATTCACCTTTGGTTTGGGATTCTTCTGCTGACCTTGTTGGTTAGTTGCCAAGACATCAGTCAACCGGAGTATCAATTTCTCCATCCTTGAAGGAGCTATAGGTTGTGCCTTCAGTGCTAGGTACTGCAGGGGTGGTCCTGCTCAGCTGGGTATTCAAATAGGGTTTGGAATAGGGTCAATATCCTCCTCCCCTTCAGAATGGCTCTATGTATCAGAGTGGGTGACATTCTCCACCACACACAATGTTCTCACAAGTGTCATAGCCTAAAGTAGGTGACACTTTTGGTAAAAGTCCTCAAACGCAATGAGCAAGTCCGTCAGCGGGGTGCCAGCCTTCCAGTTGTCACAAGCTAGCCTTCAATGAACTGAGAAAACAGATCATCGAGAAACTGGGGGTCTCCTAATCCCATCTTGGTCTAGCCCTCTGGAGCAAATTCTGTAGCTCCAGTCCGAATACTAGATGTGACTCTGGGGTTTCTGAGTCTGTTTTCGGAACTGTCTCAATGGGTCTTCCTTGCCCATGTTACCGATGAAGTAACTCACACATTCGAACAACTGAGTGAAGGATCCGAATTTGTGTTTCCTCCTCCACCTTGAAACGGCTAGTTTTCCTGGCCCGTTCCTGACCGCTCGAAGCAGCTCGTCCAGAGCCTATTCTGGTGCCTAGCGGTTGTAGCGCATGTCGTCAATGAAGTCAGTGAACCATTCCTGACCATTCGGTTGATATTGTACAACCATCTTGTTTTCTCTACACTCCAGTCGACTATGTCGGCATTGTCTGTGTTCCTGCTCACACAATCCACTCCCATGTCGGTAATGCAAGAGTTAGCATTGGAAATCTCTTTCATCCCGGGGGACATTGATTCACGTTGTGAAACTCTCCTTTCTGAACCGGTATCTGACCTCGTAGGCTGTTCATTTGAACTGCTCCTACTTGGACCTGCAATTGCACTTGATGCCCGAGAGCCATCATTTCACTCCCCTCGATTCAAACTGTTGTCTCTAGACCGTCTAACAGATGTTGTCCTAGTGTAATCGTCCATGTTGATTGTCACCCTGCGAGTTCTGGCGCTATTTGGTGCAGTTGAGGTGGCAGCCTCACCCCCATCAGACGATGAGTAGTCAACACTGTGGTTGACCCTCTCGAACCACCTTTGTTTCGCTCTGCTAGCACATTCTGAAGCTGAATGCGTTTCTTCTTCAACTGATCCACTTCATGCCCTAACTGGTTCCTCACGCCACCATCCAATTGGTGATGTCTTTGAGTGACTGGTGGAGATCCAGGATTATTAAGAGGGGGGGGCAAATCTAGAGTAAATGGCTATTGCAGCGGAACGCCGCAAGCGGAATGCTGCAAGCAAAGCACCGGGGTCACTGCAAGCTAAGCACAGTGTTTATTCTAGGGGGGTTTGGAGGCAAGCCCCCCCCCAAAAAAAAATTGAAGTTATGATTCAATTCAATTCAATTCAATTTAATTCAATTCAAATTTCTTTATTTTAACAACAATAAATTCCTGTAATTATTACAGTATAGCATGGATATTAATTTCTCGATATCAGTAATGTCATAATATTCAAAGGCATCTAATCCGAGATGCTGAAGTAGCTTTTTATTGCGAAATTAAAACATAGTAAAAGTTTGTTATAAGGAGGACCTTGGGACCAGTGCAATTTGCTCCTTATAAGCAAGGTCTCCTTATAAGCAAGGTCAGCTTTATAAAGGTCCAGCAACAAAACACTCCCTACATGTGGCTATTATACCCTTATAGATTTGATTTGAATACAATTCAGATGGGTGTGTGTATTATTTCAAGTCAAAACCCCTTCTAGATCCCCTTCATGGAGCTTTAGATATCCCTTCCTCCCTAGGGAAGCTACAAATGTATTCTCCCTACCTCTATGGGATGGGGCAGTGGGCAATTTTAAGCAGTTTGTGACTAATCCTGAGAAATAACTTCCCTGGGTAAGGTTTGCACGTACGAAATAAGGAAATGAGCCAAAATTACCTCCTTATATCAGAGGTTAAGGTAAAAACACCTCCTTCTAAAAGAGTTTTCTTACTATATGAATGTATCTATGGGAAAAATTGAGACCACGTAAATCTGCTCCTTATAAGCAAGGTCTCCTTATATCAGAGTTCCTTATGACGAAGTTTCACTGTAATAATATTTAAGTGTAAACATAGTATTTCATATCATATAAGTGACTTAAGTCCTGCTGGGAAAATTGGAAGAAGAGCTAGGGGGTTACCAGATTTTGCTCAGGCCAGGAGTAGTCAGCCATCACACGCATTAACTGACCAAGAGTACCGTTGTTTTCATGTAGTTTCTTTTTTTAACACTGTGAGAGATGATTTTCATTGCTGTACAGTCAGGGAATCCCAGATATAGGCAAACCTGTACGTGGCACTGTGTTGGGCTGTGGTATATTTGTACCATTCCACCGTTGCTAGTGTTGCATCATGTCTCCTAGTGCAAATGGGCCTACCATTGTGGTTTTCTGGGTTCTGCATGTAATGAAAGTAAGCTACTTTAGGGGTAGTGTCCCTTCTTTCCTCAAAAGAGGTAAGTCCCACTTTGGCCCTGAGCACCTCAATGTCCTGGTAGTAACAAACCTTAGTCATTCTGTCTATTGAACTCTGAATCTTTTCAAGACCAAGTTTATTCCCTGTACCATATATAAGTTGACCATAGTCTACTATAGGCATGACCATTGTAATAAGGATGTCTATGGCAGCATCAAGTGTTCTCAATCTAGTTAATAGATATGATTAATATGATAGGCTTTTGTTGACCACTTTGTGATGTCCCTAGGAGTTCAGGTCACTATCCAATTGAATGCCTAAGTATCTATACTGGTGGGTGTGTAAAATCCCCTGGCCATCTATAGAGAGTGCAAGGTTACCTTGACGCGCATTTGGTCTTTTTGATATGGCCTAGAAATGGTGCATTCTCAAGAATTTTAAAACATCTTTTCATCAAAAGTCTGATCTTCATATAGCCTCCATCGTTTGGTTTAAAAAATATTTTTGGGGGATAGATTCTTTGGAAATAAATGATTTTGTCACCTGAAGGCATGTCTCCCCCAATGACAATATATTTTAAAGACATTGTGAGAGAAAGGGAGAGTGACATTGAGATTGAAGGGTAGGGGTGTAGGGAGAGGGGAGGAAATTGTTGGGAAAAATAATATGAATCAGGGGAAAGGACATTGAAAGGGAGAAAAAGACACTGAAAGTGAGCAGAGGACAGTGGCAGGGATTAAATAACCTTGACAGGGAGGTTGTCCAGGCCTGCATCCAGAAACTTTTTTTAGGGGGGGTCACCTGCACATGTTGGCCTTTTATAGAAATTACAAGGTCACAGCCAGCTTGGCACACCCAGGAAAAGATTGAAATTCAGAAACAAAATGGTTGATTGTGGTGGGTTCTGAGAGCTGTACTGAACATTTGCAACCACCAGTCAGGGGTGAATATAGTTGTCTATATTCTTTGCAAGAAGGAAGAGTGTAATCCTGTACGAGTGTCAGAAGGTTGCGATGAATGGATGGGGACACTGGAGGGGTTATCTAAGAAACTAGATGAGAGACCACAGAGGATGGATGGGAGAACTAAAGGACAGATAGGAGATCCTATAGAAAGTTTTCTTGTTGCTCCAAGATGTATGGGAACACCACAGGACGAGTGGAATCCTTGAGAAGAGGGATGGCGGCCTGGGAGGAGGATTAGGGCCCCAGGAGAAGGGAATCCCAGGGCATTGGCATTGAAAGACAGGGAGGGATTGATATTGAGCGAAAGGGGGTTACCATGGGAGGCAGAGGGAGGGAAAGGGCAGGATCTGATAGGAAGGAGAGGAAACAGAGGGAGGTTTTTTTCTATTTTCCCTTCCTTTTTCTTCCCTCTTTTTCTTAATTTTTTTGGTGGGAGGGGCCAAGGCCTGTCACCCCCCCATGGATCCCCCAATGCGGTATCACGTAGGGCCTGGTCCTGCTTCTGCTCCAGGACAGCTGTCTTCCTTCTCAGGTTGTCTTCCTGCTGAGAGTGTCCGGTTTCAAGGAGTACCAATTCCTCATCAGCTTGCACCAATCATTTTCGTTTCCTGATGGATTTTCCAAATCCTGCTGCTCCAGCCACATTTGGTGCAGTCCCTGAGTGAGCACTTTGAATTGGGCATTCATTCAGTCCATCTCAGCACATCGGGCCATCTCAAATCATCCTTTCTGCTCTTGAGCAAAATGATGTCTCGAGATTTCCTGCCGCTCATGACGTTCAGCGTGCAGTATGCTGATGCCCTGTGTAGGCATTGGAGCCACATTCCTCCTCAAAGTATACTCATTGTGTAGTTATCTACTACCAAACCCTGAAACAGTTGTGTTCCAAAATGGGATAAAAACAAATGTAGTACATGCGAAGGCATTTACATGACTTGTATTTATGTAGCAAATAGCAGCAAAAAGTTATAGATGTTGGCAGTGAGTCTCGATGGTAGGTCATATCTTTAGACAAAATCAGCAAGTTCTACAATTGCCAAAATTTATTGACACAAATTTATTTGTAGTTTATTTTCCCAGGGCCTGGGTTACACTGTAAATTGCCCTTTCAACTAGCTTGCTAGCTTTCAAATTTATCTCAAGCACATGTAAATGAACATAATACTGCTGGATGAGAGACTAGTGGGTGAAGTGATCTAACGTCTTTAAGTAGGGAATGATAGTGAAAAGGTATGGCAGTATAATTATACCGAATTCATCCACATAGAATTTATCAAAATATATTGCATTATTTGTACTCTCAACAGTCAAATAATTAAGAAAACCAGAAAACCTAGTTTTGGCAGTGTGAACTGCGCCTGTTGTGTCCATCATGACTTGAGCAAACAGTCCTGGTGACTTTTCATGCGAGGTCATATCAAGGGCCTTTTGACATAGCTTGATGACAAACACTTATGGTAAGTATCTACAATGAAGTCTATTTTCCGTTGGAGGTTTATTGTTCTTAATGTAATCATTGATTAGAAAAACATATCCCTTCTATGATTCCTTACCAAATGTTTCATAGATATTGAATCTGTGTGTACTGCCAGTCTATTATTATACATGTCATCCTTAAACCCCTCTTTGATTATTTAACGGCAAAGATGTTTTTTGTTTCAAGTATCTTTATTGCATTACGGTTGCATACGGTTACATTCACTGGTGTCCAATATGAAATCACCATAAGATCTTTGTCAGGAATTATTCAACCAATAAACAATAATATCTAAGACTGAGTTTGTCGACCTTCAATGTTTTGTCGGTTTCATCAGAACTGTTATTCCCACAGCATAGAGTAAAGCAGTACCGGTATCAAATTGAGGGTATATCTATAACATCTTGACAGCAATGAGGGTACATACGAGTGATAAAAAGAACTAAAGTTTGAGTACCGGTAAGTTATGACTATTATAGTACAGGCATTGCTTTATCGAGTACCAGGTTCCCTATCAAATGTGTATCCTCTATAGCTATCCCTATGGACTATGATAAACAGTGACTCTTTTTTAATCAAGATATATAATAACATAAACATAACATAACATAAACATAAACAGGGATGGCGGCCTGGGAGGAGGATTAGGGCCCCAGGAGAAGGGAATCCCAGGGCATTGGCATTGAAAGACAGGGAGGGATTGATATTGAGCGAAAGGGGGTTACCATGGGAGGCAGAGGGAGGGAAAGGGCAGGATCTGATAGGAAGGAGAGGAAACAGAGGGAGGGTTTTTTCTATTTTCCCTTCCTTTTTCTTCCCTCTTTTTCTTAATTTTTTTGGTGGGAGGGGCCAAGGCCTGTCACCCCCCCATGGATCCCCCAATGCGGTATCACGTAGGGCCTGGTCCTGCTTCTGCTCCAGGACAGCTGTCTTCCTTCTCAGGTTGTCTTCCTGCTGAGAGTGTCCGGTTTCAAGGAGTACCAATTCCTCATCAGCTTGCACCAATCATTTTCGTTTCCTGATGGATTTTCCAAATCCTGCTGCTCCAGCCACATTTGGTGCAGTCCCTGAGTGAGCACTTTGAATTGGGCATTCATTCAGTCCATCTCAGCACATCGGGCCATCTCAAATCATCCTTTCTGCTCTTGAGCAAAATGATGTCTCGAGATTTCCTGCCGCTCATGACGTTCAGCGTGCAGTATGCTGATGCCCTGTGTAGGCATTGGAGCCACATTCCTCCTCAAAGTATACTCATTGTGTAGTTATCTACTACCAAACCCTGAAACAGTTGTGTTCCAAAATGGGATAAAAACAAATGTAGTACATGCGAAGGCATTTACATGACTTGTATTTATGTAGCAAATAGCAGCAAAAAGTTATAGATGTTGGCAGTGAGTCTCGATGGTAGGTCATATCTTTAGACAAAATCAGCAAGTTCTACAATTGCCAAAATTTATTGACACAAATTTATTTGTAGTTTATTTTCCCAGGGCCTGGGTTACACTGTAAATTGCCCTTTCAACTAGCTTGCTAGCTTTCAAATTTATCTCAAGCACATGTAAATGAACATAATACTGCTGGATGAGAGACTAGTGGGTGAAGTGATCTAACGTCTTTAAGTAGGGAATGATAGTGAAAAGGTATGGCAGTATAATTATACCGAATTCATCCACATAGAATTTATCAAAATATATTGCATTATTTGTACTCTCAACAGTCAAATAATTAAGAAAACCAGAAAACCTAGTTTTGGCAGTGTGAACTGCGCCTGTTGTGTCCATCATGACTTGAGCAAACAGTCCTGGTGACTTTTCATGCGAGGTCATATCAAGGGCCTTTTGACATAGCTTGATGACAAACACTTATGGTAAGTATCTACAATGAAGTCTATTTTCCGTTGGAGGTTTATTGTTCTTAATGTAATCATTGATTAGAAAAACATATCCCTTCTATGATTCCTTACCAAATGTTTCATAGATATTGAATCTGTGTGTACTGCCAGTCTATTATTATACATGTCATCCTTAAACCCCTCTTTGATTATTTAACGGCAAAGATGTTTTTTGTTTCAAGTATCTTTATTGCATTACGGTTGCATACGGTTACATTCACTGGTGTCCAATATGAAATCACCATAAGATCTTTGTCAGGAATTATTCAACCAATAAACAATAATATCTAAGACTGAGTTTGTCGACCTTCAATGTTTTGTCGGTTTCATCAGAACTGTTATTCCCACAGCATAGAGTAAAGCAGTACCGGTATCAAATTGAGGGTATATCTATAACATCTTGACAGCAATGAGGGTACATACGAGTGATAAAAAGAACTAAAGTTTGAGTACCGGTAAGTTATGACTATTATAGTACAGGCATTGCTTTATCGAGTACCAGGTTCCCTATCAAATGTGTATCCTCTATAGCTATCCCTATGGACTATGATAAACAGTGACTCTTTTTTAATCAAGATATATAATAACATAAACATAACATAACATAAACATAAACAGGGATGGCGGCCTGGGAGGAGGATTAGGGCCCCAGGAGAAGGGAATCCCAGGGCATTGGCATTGAAAGACAGGGAGGGATTGATATTGAGCGAAAGGGGGTTACCATGGGAGGCAGAGGGAGGGAAAGGGCAGGATCTGATAGGAAGGAGAGGAAACAGAGGGAGGGTTTTTTCTATTTTCCCTTCCTTTTTCTTCCCTCTTTTTCTTAATTTTTTTGGTGGGAGGGGCCAAGGCCTGTCACCCCCCCATGGATCCCCCAATGCGGTATCACGTAGGGCCTGGTCCTGCTTCTGCTCCAGGACAGCTGTCTTCCTTCTCAGGTTGTCTTCCTGCTGAGAGTGTCCGGTTTCAAGGAGTACCAATTCCTCATCAGCTTGCACCAATCATTTTCGTTTCCTGATGGATTTTCCAAATCCTGCTGCTCCAGCCACATTTGGTGCAGTCCCTGAGTGAGCACTTTGAATTGGGCATTCATTCAGTCCATCTCAGCACATCGGGCCTCCTCAAATCATCCTTTCTGCTCTTGAGCAAAATGATGTCTCGAGATTTCCTGCCGCTCATGACGTTCAGCGTGCAGTATGCTCATGCCCTGTGTAGGCATTGGAGCCACATTCCTCCTCAAAGTATACTCATTGTGTAGTTATCTACTACCAAACCCTGAAACAGTTGTGTTCCCAAACGGGATTAAAAAATATATAGTACATGCGAAGGCATTTACATGACTTGTATTAAAGTAGCAAATACAGATGGAGTTTGTTTGGTACATTCAGACACGTTAAAGCCTAATTTCTGTCCCAACCTTCTTGAAGTTGATGCCTAAATGCCAGAGACTCTTTTGGTACTGTTTTTAAGTAATATATGTAGCCAGTGAGTCTCGATGGTAGGTCATATCTTTAGACAAAATCAGCAAGTTCTGCAATTGCCAAAATTTACTGACACCAATTTATTTGTAGTTTATTTTTTAATGTTCCCAGGGCCTGGGTTACACTGTAAATTGCCCTTTGAACTAGCTTGTGAGGTAAGACAGGGTGTTCCGTATCTATTTTTAATTTCAAATTTATCTCAAGCACATGGAAATTAACATATAACTGCTGGATGAGAGGCTAGTGAGTGAAGTACAAACAGACCAAATTAATCCACATATATTTTATTAAAGTATGTTTCACTATTTGTAAAAACCAGAAAACCTACTTTTGGCAGTGTGAACTGGGCCTGTTGTGTCCATCATGACTTGAGCAAACAGTCCTGGTGACTTTTCACTTCTCATATCAAGGGCCTTTTGACATAGATTGATGACACTTATGGCAAGTATCTACAATAAAGTCTATTTTCTGTTGGAAGTTTATTCTTCTTACTATAATCATTGATAAGCAAAACATATCCCTTCTACGATTCCTTACCAAATGTTTCATAGATATTGAGTCTGTGTGTACTGTCAGTATATTATTATATATGTCATCCTTAAATCCCTCTTTGATTATTTAACGGCAAAGATTTTTTTTCGTTTCAAGTATCTGTATTGCATCACGGTTGCATACGGTTACATTCATTGGTGTCCAATATGAAATCACAATAAGATGTTTGTCAGGAATGATTCAACCAATAAACAATAATATCTAACACTGAGTTTGTCGACCTTTGATGTTTTGTTGGTTTCATCAGCACTGTCATTCCCACAGCATAGAGTAAAGCAGTACCTGATTGAGGGTATATCTATAGCATCTTGACTGCAATGAGGGTACATACGAGTGATAAAAAGAACTAAAGTTTGAGTACCGGTTATGACTATTATAGCACAGGCATTGCTTTATCGAGTACCAGGTTCCCTATCAAATGTGTATCCTCTATAGATATCCCTATGGACTATGATAAACAGTGACTCATTTTTAATCAAGATATATAATAACATGAACAGTTTGGTTGACTTAGGCTGAGCTAAATTAATCTGTATGAAAATGCAACATGAAAGAATGACCAACATCCCCACTAAGAATAGTGTGGAGGGTTGATTCTCAGGCTATCCAAACTTCAATAAGTAAGAATAGCATATGATACATGTTTTATAAGGATGTGTAGAATACAATGGTACATCTTTGGTGTTCTATCATTTTTAATAGAATACCATATGCAGAATATAAAATAAATGTTTTCTAGGAAAAAATGTCACTTTCTGGCTACCATGGCAGCCATTTCCATATCAAAGATATTCCATATCATAGATATGAAATATTGGCACTAATATCTTTGAAACGTCATCAATATCACAAACCTTATAGTAGGCATTGCAAATTCCTCTCAGAACCAAATTTCTACTAAAAGCTATCCATTTATTAGGACATTCATCAATAAAATCTATTTAAACATAACACATTTGCTAAGTATATTGCTGGAACCTGGTCAGAGATGATCCTGATAGGGAATACAATAGGAAGGTAAAACAGCCCTAATCAAGCACTAGTTGTATGTTGCAATGTGTTATTTCATACATGATCATTCACCAAGAGTACTTAATTCTGCAATAAATCAGTAACATATCGATCAGGTAACTGGTTTCATGTGAAAAAAAAAGCATTTTTCTACTTTAAGATTAGATAGTGTATACATAAGAACTAGCCGGTGATACAAAAAGAGACCATGTGAATATTTTCAAACTCTGACTTACAACACAATTTTAGTGATATTTTCAATTCCTCAGATCAAAATACACAAAAATAAATGTGTCTGGTCACAGTCTTTTGAACATTTGTTCAACAGTGTTACTCGACATGTTGACAGGGGACGCATCCCCGGCTGAAGTCATAGCGGCAGTGAACCAGCTGTCACAACGTATGACAGTGGTTGAGACCTCAAATACCACTATGCAAGGCACGCTGACGGAGATCAACAAGACTTTACAAGGCCTAAATGATACCAATGTCACTACTCAGCAGACTATGACGAGTCTTTCTAAAAAAATGGATGGACATGATGAACGTCTGGAAGGCTTTCAGAACGCGTTGACAGAGACTGGAGCCACAATGAAAAAGATAAGTGACACCCCTATGGCCCAGACCAGAATGCTGACGGCACACGATAACCGATTTGAAAAAATGGATTACCAAGACAAGCGTAAGGTAGTAATAATGGAAGGCTGCCCAGAGGATCAAGCCGAGAACTTACCAGTGATCATGGTACGATTGTTTAAGGACGTTGGGTTGGATTGGTCTCAAGACGTATTAGACTCGGTGGAGAGGGTAGGACCGTACAGGCAGAACCAAGATGGCGGAAAGCGTAAACAAAAAGACGAGCGGTAAAAATTGTCTTCCTCAAACCCACAAATAAGTCTAAACTTATGAAGTCTCTCAAATTCTTAAAGAAGAAGCCCTATTGGTTTGGAGTATCATTTGGGGATGAGCTGTCAGACACTGAACACAGGCAATTTCTTGATCTGAGGACTATGTATTTCTATGCCAGAGCGAAGGGCATGGAAGCCAAACTGCGACAGAAATTCATCATCATCAACAAAGAAGCATATCCACACTATAGACTCAGAAACATGCCGTACCCTGAGCTAACGATGAAAAATGCCACGACAGTCGACACACCTGATGGGATCCTGTTCAGATCGGAGTATAATCCTTTTTCTAATCTCTACCCGTGCAAAATTAAGGTAGAAGGAGAATGGTTTGAATCAGTGGAGCAGGCGTTCCAGTGTAGGAAAGCCACTATTTGTGAAGACCCCAGAGCTTGGGAGGTGATCAAAGCGATGGACTGCCCGTATAAAATTATGAAGCAGGCAAAAAGGATAGAGTCCAATGCAGAATGGGCTAGGCTAGCTGAAGGAGTACTCTACCAATGTAATAAGGCAAAATTCACCATTCCCGAGCTCCGAGAGCTGTTAAAAGACACCAAGGGTAAAAGGATGTATGAGGCCAGTTATCACCCAGTTTGGGGATCAGGTTTCCACCTAGGACAAGGAGCAGAATGTAAACAGAACAACCTCAGGAATGAAAATGGACATGGCAGGGTACTAGAACGGGTGAGACGAGAAATCTATGCTGAGGATGGACTGCCAGAACCAAAACTGAACGAAGCACCTGCAGCAGCAGCGCCCCCCTCCTCTTCAAGTAGAACAACAAGACCAGCAAGATCAGCCGAACCAACCCGAAGCTGCAGCGCCTGCAGTAGAACAGGGTGAAGACCAAGGATAGTTCCTCGGCACACGAGAAAAACTGTGACAATTGGCTCCCATACTCCGCCAACCCCA
The DNA here is from genome assembly GCA_947462335.1 of Harmothoe impar. Lineage (NCBI taxonomy): Eukaryota > Metazoa > Annelida > Polychaeta > Phyllodocida > Polynoidae > Harmothoe > Harmothoe impar. The sequence goes on along the minus strand of OX381711.1, from coordinate 402,258 downwards.
ACGCCTAGTGCTTCGTATCTACAGGTCCAGCTGTGTAAAATACATGTTTTAAGTTTATATTTTAATTATAAATTAAATCATTTTCTACATTTACTTTAAATATATTTCATCTGATCTCTTCCCAAAAATCACTTACAAAGGATAAATGTTATAATTTTCTGTTTTACATAAACCATCCAAATATAATTGCACTGGTCACCTACATATCGAAGCTAAGTCAAACTCCAGTAATACTAGTTGGAGCTGGGGGGGTATGGGGGTACAAATATAATTTGTCAAGAGATCTCTGAGCAATGTATCAGGTCTCGAACCTAAATCAAAAGTGAGCATTATGAAAATGTGTATATGAATTATAAATACTGTATGTGGTTTACTTCGTCTGAATTTACCGGTAACATATATTTGACAGCTATGTATGATTGTAAATCGAATATTAATACTGTATGTGGTTTACTTCGTCTGAATTTACCGGTAACATATATTTGACAGCTTTGTATGATTGTAAATTGAATATAAATACTGTATGTGGTTTACTTCGTCTGAATTTACCGGAAACATATATTTGATTGCTATGTATGATTGTAAATCGTCCCCTCAGGGTGTCTTTAATTGCCACTTTTGTATCTGGAATTATTCTAAGTCAAAGGGTAGTATATAGACTGTGACGTGTGTGATACAAAGGTTATTCCATATTGGAATATACCGGTAGTCAAAAATAAGGATGTGTACACGAAGCACAAATGCAGTACGTGGCTTACTTTGCCTGAATTTACCGGTACTCGAGCATTTAAATTTATGAACATTATGAATATGTGTATACGAATATAAATATATAAAATGTGGTTTACTTAGTCTGAATTTACCAGCAACATATATTTGATTGCTATTGTGGTGGTTCGTAGTTAACTCTAGGTTAAAGAACAACGATCACGGCAGTTTCCAGGTGCGAGAATATATCTGTCTTTATTCACAAGAATAACAACTCTAGTTCCTTTACTAGGGAACGATCAGTGTAGAATTAATACACACAAGTAGATCAGGTTTCTCTATAAATAGAGGAAACGGTCAGTATACAACTCTTAGCATACAACTCTGTCCGCACGGTTGGACATGTGAAGTCTCTCGTCAGTCGGGCCTGCACTGACTGCCGTTCCAGGTAAACACATGGGTCTTATATAACACCGGCTCTTAGATCACGTGGCCAGGTGGGTGGGTCGGCCGCCCACCTGAGAGCGGCACACAGTTACCTGAAGAGGACCTGCGCCCTCTCCCGGGAACTGTGTGCACTAGCTCCAGGTGGAGAAGCCGAGTAAACAGACGTTACCCGGAAAATACCGTGTATGAGATTAATATGTAATATCATGCCCCTACACTACCCCCCCTAGACAAAACTAGGTGGTAACGAACATATATACGGTTTTCCTAGTACATAGAAAACCTTTTAGAACAACGACTTTACAGTTATTGTCTATACAGTAACTAGGGGCGTAACATATTATCACGACATACTACACAAGCGAGATCATCAAACTCAATATAAATATGGCATTACACTGTAATAGCAACCATAATAGATGTTTTATGACATGTGAATATAATATCATACATACAATCGAACGGCTTGACACATTTCGATATGACTTCCTTATGAAGTTACCTTACTCGGTTATAAAAAAATGCGCGTGGGCTGTGTTTATATTTAAGTTGAACAGAAAAGTTATTAAAAACCCAGTCCTGATAAGGACTCACAACCACCAGCGTCTTACATTGAATTGTGATTTAATGAAAACATTCACACAATGGATAACAGTAACCACAGCCTTTGTTTTAAGCCGGGTAATCCGATTATATAACCGGAGTATTAATATCTCTCGCAACATACAACAGAGTCAACACACACGACAATACCTGGCGGTATATTTAGTATATACACATAGTCTTAACGACTTCATATAAACATTACGGGTAGCCACGTTTCCTAGCTTATCAGATCATACAATCTTCATATATAGCATATTATGAAACCCGATTCATAAGGTAAGTATGAGAACACCTTATTGGAACACCTGAGGTGATATGTATCACATAATAATGATATATTTTATATATTAAAAACGTTTTAATGAGTAACCTGGCAGTGTACCCGGAAACCCTTACAATTAAATATAGCTTACTGGTGATCTAGTTGTGGTCAAGGTGCTCTCCGCTTCTAATAGACGAATGAGTGAGGTGCTCTCCTCTTCTTAATACTGTTTCTTGGATAAATATCACCCGAAGGTAAGTTCATATGTATACAGCTCGATAAGTATCCCGTCCTCGCTCCAGTAAAGTTCATGACATATATAACTATAATCCGGCTGGAAACCACGAGTACTGTCCGTTTAACACGTAATCCTAGCTCCAGGAATGTTCATGAAATATATAAGTAGAACTGGAACCACGAGCATTGTCTGTTTGACACCTAATCCTTTGGACGGGAACAGTTTATAACTCAGCATAATAGTATCAGGAACACATCATGGTAACGTATCCCAAAAGTTAGTTTCAGGGACGTTAGTTTGGTAGCTTCCCGGTGGAGTCCTGATTCCCCATCGGTAGGCTATAGTTGAGAGTTGAGTAGTTAGGTAAGTCCAGAGCTTCCACGGAAGGTTCCCCCCGCGTTGATCCATATGCATCTAAAAAGATGCCCCTCCCCTCAAAAGGGAAACCCCGTCATAAACAATTTATGACGTCAGATTAAATGAAAGAACAATTAATCTATCCGGAAACTATTATAGTTCCCTCCTCTATTCCTAAAAAAAATTAGAAATAGACTCAGAACCTTCTATTAGTCTTTTTAACCTAAAGGTTCATCTCTTGCCCTCATTAAAGCCAGCGCGTGCTCAGCTGTGCCATCCCAGGTATCGAGAGTCACGCCGAACACCCCGTAAAATTTTACGTTCATGTCCTGTAACCGTTTGGTTAACTTCTCGTTCTCTTGCTGAACGAACCCTGCGGCGGCCTCAGCAGTCTTTTGGCCTGAAGCAGCTTCCCTTGACTTTTTAGCCAAGTAGTCAGCATTGCCGACAGCGACCAATGCTTTCTCCTCCCGGTGGGCAATCTTTAGGCCATGCGTGAACAGGCCTAACATCTTGGTGTTATACTCCACCGCCAGCTCGCGTTGGGACTCCTGGAATTCCGTTACAATTCTCTGTCCCACTTCGCAGCTCGCTTTCTCTTCCCGAGAGAAGTAGTTGACTATCGAGAGGTGCCCGCGACTGGCTGGATGACAACCGGCTCCTGGGCTGCAGGAATCACGGGTTTAACATCCGCTTGCGGCGCTTTCGCAACCGCTGCAGCCTTCGGGACAGTTATGCCCCGAGGCGTTACCACTGAGATTAGTGATTTTGGTTCAGCTTTCACGGTCAAGCCCTGCATGTCCCGAGTTGGGGTAGTGGGTGACCGGACGTCCCTGGGGGTTAGCTTTGCAGTTGTCCCCAGATGGTACGTCAAAGGCAGGGAAGCCTTTGTTCTGGTAGCCGGTTCTTTAGGCCGGGCACCTCCACAGTCAGGTTGACTGTTGGCACTGTCTGAACTGCTCAGACGTCTAGAAAGGTAATCCATGTTAGTCGCCGCCGCCGCTTGACCACCGGAATCACGTTTCCGATCTTTCCAGTCTGTAAACAGCGGGTCTGGATACTCGCGATAATAGTCGCGACCTTCCGGGGCATGATAAATCCCATAGTAGGAATTATCGAGTTCCTCCAAATTGGATCCGGCATGTCTCCGTTTTGGTCCAGGTGAGACCGCAGGAGATCGAGAGCGGTCGCGGGCGGACCGGCTCTTCCCCCGGGAACTACCCCGGGTTTCCGGCTGACGGAAACTACCGCCACCTCTGCGGGAAGTACGGGTAGTGCATAACACCGTATATTCCTCGTCATTCATGGCGAACTTATGTCGTCCGTCCACTCTGGCAATCCTGGCTTTGAACTTCCCATCTGCGACCTCGCAGTAGAAGGGAGTTGCCGGCCGGATCTTAGCCTTCTGTTCCTCCGTAAGTGACTTGTACTGGTCACATACGGCATCATGTAGCGCATTCACACGGTTGCGAGCTACACTGATTCCCATATTATGGCAATCCTTCATGTGGCGCATGAGCTCACCTCTCCGGGGTTCTAAACACCCGTTACAAAGCTGGAACTCCCTACCTACTGTGATATCACAGTGGTACACCACACAGTGGTGCATGTGATTTTCACAGAGGTGTCGCAGAAACCGTTGCTTTGTTACAAACACGGTTCTGTCTGTGCCAATCGTGTTTACACACGTAGCGAATGGGCACCAGTTTCTTTCCCGTTGGCTATACCAGCGGTTACTCGCAAAAAGAAGTTTTTCTTTCTGCTCCTTACTATAGTAAGTATCCGGCAGGATCCTGAGTTGATCTAGCCACTGCTGATAAAAAGCAGACGGAGGACGGTCCCGGGGGGTATTCCGGATCCAATCCTCATCGTCACTCTGACCTTTACAGTTGATCGCGAGTGGACATCCAAAATTGGTAGGACCAATCGGACACTGTTCCCATGAATTGGGAATAAACACGCTGAACTTATTGTTCGCGTTCTGCCAGATCCGCCTCATCACGTCATTAGGCGGGATGGGGTCCTCTGGGGCATTTCCTGGTTCCTCAGCGTTAGCCGGAACCTCTCCCTCTTCCGCATCCGAATGAGCCGGACTACGGAGAGGGCTGAGACGTGCTGGATTAAATACCAGCGCAGCCGCCACGGCGGCCGCTGCTCCCGCGGCGGCGGTCATATCTGCCACAAGGGCCGGGGTGGTGGTGGTGGTGTTTGTGTTGGAGGGCGCCGGAGTATTGGCTTCGTTTATGTCCATAGCCTCATCCGTTTCCTCCTCAGCCCGGGGAATAACGGGCTGTCCTCCGGAAGGTTGTTCCGGTAATCCCTCTGCTAATACAGAGTCCGGCAAGTTAGCTAATCTTGCCTTCTCGTTCCGGCGAGCCTGACGTCCTCTCTCCTGGACAAACTCGTCCGACTGGTTACTGTCGGCCGAGCTCGACCGGTTTGAGGCCCCCCTCTCACCTTTACTGCCGCGCCCCCTAGGTGTGGCTTTCAGCGCTTTTATTCGCGCCTTCTCCTCCGCACTGGAAGATCTGGTTCGTACTGTACGAACCGCCTCGTCAACCAAACAAGATATGGCAATATCTCGTTTGACGTTGTGAGAATCCATGTAGTCTTCAATAGTGGCTACATCCAGGACGTACGAAACTACCCCCTGCGTATTAGCGGCAGCAATCTCGTACTCCTTCCGGGTTTTCGGTTCTCGGAGTTTCCCGATTCGCGCCCGGTATCTGTTGACCCCAGTCAACAACATCCCGGCAACTCCACAATTCGGGTCCAGAGACAGAATTGGGAGTGCGGGCATTAACCGCTTTATGTCTGCGATATGCAAATCGAAGACAGCTCGTCGTAAGCAGTAGCATACCCGTAGTCCTTTCTGGAGTGCCTCCCAGTACACAAACCAGTCCGGGGGCATCTCCTCCTGCTCCTCCACTAACAGGAAGAGCAATATCGCCTGGCTCGTGAGCGGGTCTATCCGGCGGGGAGCTCCCTCCGCCGTGAGTCTTAGCACGTCTTCGTGCAGTTCTACTTCACGTCCATCGTAATTGGACATGAAGCCTCCTAGTGTTGGTACTGCCGGGCGGGGTTTTTCAACGTCCGCCGGCGGTTCTCCATGGTACAATGGACCCGGATCCTGATACTCAGCTTCACCGGTATCAGCGTGACCGTCAGCAGGGCTGATGGCCTCAATGTCTAGTCCTTCCAAGTAATTGGCGGCGACATTAGCAGGGCGAAGCGGTGACTGAGAGTCAGCGTCGACGTCTATTATCTCCCCTTGTCCCAGGAAATCCAGAGATTCCTGGTCCACGAGGTCAGGTTGATTAACAACCACATTTCCTCCGCTAGCGGAGTCGCCCTCTTGAAGAGGGTCCACCTGTTGGTGGTCTGTCTCGGAAGACATGTTTTTTTTTGTGTCACACTCAAGAAAAGTGTTTGTTGATGGATTTATAGGGGATCCACCTCCCCACTGCGAGAATGGTCGTGTCCGAGCCCTCACGTCTGCTCTGGACCGCCTCTCAACCCCAACTGGCGATTCCCGCCGCTCCGCGGGCCTTATATAAGGCGCGCCACCGCGCATGCGCAACCCCGCGCGTCCCGTGACCCAGTTCCTTGGAACCAGGTCACCGTGCGTTCAATTGTAAACAGGTACCCTTATTCCACGTGTTAATCCTTACGCTCTGTCAACTCGTCGAGAGTATCAATGAAATATATATGAATGGCATAATAAAGCACATTCACCGGATTATCCGTCCATCACCCATGGGATCCTTGACAGGGGGACTATCACGATCATTCCGACCGTACTTACTTCCACACATAACTGATTACAACATTTAAATATTTAACAAGATTACAGGACACCACACTCGTTGTGTACCGGCTTAGGTTATACCGTCCCTAGCTAGTAACCGGGGACTGCGTCTTATGTTTTTAGGCATAACATTAGACCTGGTTCCAGGACACGCCTTTTCCAGAGTGGATTTAGCCTTAACCACACTCTTCCGGGTCCTTTTCCCTTCAGCCGGCGAGACTTTATTAGCCGCCTTCTTCCCGGATCTTTTTGGGATGACGGGCCTTTGCACCATTAGTTTCCGAGAAACCTCCTTCCGCGGCCTCCCGCGTTTCCGGGGAGGTTCCTTCACTAATTTCCGCTGTTCACTTTCCTCTATCAAAGTATCAACTTCCAACTCATACGAGTCCAGGGACAAATCTCTCCCCTTCCATTCTCTTAGTCGAGCTACATTAGATTTATACATCTTCCCCTGTAATGAACGGATCACTACAGTACTGTCACTTACTATCCGGGTAACCACAAAGGGCCCGTCCCAATTACTAGCAAGTTTCAGAGTCGATAACGGCTCATGCAATCTTACCACTTGATCACCGACTTTGAACCGTCGCGGCCTGAGGCCTAGATCATAGCCGGTTTTCTGCCAGGTGGCATTCTTCTGTAATTCAGTTCTGACCAATTCATAAGCATATTTGAATTGATCTCTTAATGACTCCACAAACATCACATGGCAGGGGGTTTCCGGGTTCATTCCAACCACCCCAAATATCAGATCAGCGGGCATTATTAAATCTTCCCCGAAAACTAACAGATTCGGGGAACAGGAAGTACTAGAATGGACAGTGCTATTATATGCATGGCATACATAATCACACTGCTCATCCCAGTCATCCATTTTATCATTCACCAGGGATTTCAACACCTGAATCAATGTACGATTGAATCTCTCAACCATTCCATCACTTTGTGGCCGATAGGGATTTGTTCTCGTTTTACAAATCGCCAGTCGGTGACACATTTCCTGCCAAAGATCAGATTCAAATTCCCGACCTTGGTCACTATGCATCATTAGGGGAACCCCAAGATGCAATACCCAACCTTTAACAAAAGCTTTTGCACAGGTTGCTGCTTTGTGATCCGCTAATGGAAACACTCTCGTATACTTAGTATAATAGTCAGTGACGACCATCATACAAGTATTACCCTCAGGGGTAGTTTTAAACCCACTGATAATATCTATGGCGACTCGCGCAAATCTTACACCAAACAACTCCTGGGACAAAGGCATTTTACCCATCCCAGGCCCAGGTTTGTTTTTACAACAATCCGGGCAAGTAGCAATCCATCTTAATAGATCACTACTCATCCCTGGCCAGTAATATCTCCTTTTCAGACGCTCCAGGGAACGCTTTTTCCGAAATGTCCACTGGTCAGGTGTCCATGGCAATAATACATAACATCCCTCCTCATACCGGAAGGTATTACCACTTGCCGGACTCTCCTACCGGATGAATTAATCTTCCACCGGTAGATGATTCCGCTCTGGACCTCTAGCTCTGCCCATTGAGCTATTAGTCGTCTCATTTCCGGATTCTCCAGGGAAATCTCAGGCCGCGGGGGCCGTATCTTCCTAGGTAACAATACCAACAACCGGCTAAGGTTAGGATCCTTTTCCTGGAATTTCCGGATGGTTCCCATGGACCACTCCAGAACCCCAGTTCCCTTGATCTCAAAGGGAATCCTTGCTCCGGCTATGACAGCCTCATGCTGACCACAGTCATCACAGTTGGTGTTTTCGCACTTCCTGATAGGACGTCGGGAAAGTGCATCAGCATTTACATGCTTTACCCCAGCTCTATGCTGGATCTGACTTTGCTCCAAACCGAACTCGGAAAGGTGTGCTAGCCAGCGTCCAATCATTCCTTCCGCATCTTTGAAATTCAATAACCATCTCAAAGAGGAATGATCTGTTCTTAGCGTAAAATCGGACCCCCAAAGGAAATGTTTGAACTTTTTAGTATAAACTATCACAGCCAACAATTCCCTTTTAGTGGTACAGTAATTACGCTGGGTCTTACTCATAGTATTACTAGCAAAGGCAATGGGAACCTCCACTCCGCCTTGGACTTGACTGAGGGCGGCCCCAATACTCTCATTACTAGCATCTGTATCCAATACAAAATGACCATCCGGGGTGGGATACTTTAACACCGGGGTCTCTACAAACAACTTTTTTATTGCTAAGAAAGCTGTGTCCTGTTCCCTCCCCCATGGGAACTCTTCCTTCCTATTTCCGGGTGTCCAGTGTGACAAACACTGGATCGGATAGGCTACCCGGGAATACCCCGGCAGGAAATCCCTATAGTATGAGCAGAATCCTAGAAAGGATCGCACATCTTTAGGACCCCTGGGGACTTCCCATTCAGTCACACTCCTGATCTTTTCCGGATCCGCCTTAACCCCCTCGGTGGAAATAATCCGCCCTAGGTAGTTAATATCCTTCTTAAACAGATTGCATTTCTTTGGTTTCAATTTGAGACCGTTAGACATGATTCGGTTTAAGACTTCCTCCAAATTACTTAAACAATCCGCAAAGGTCTTTCCAAACACGATTACGTCATCCAAGTAAACTAGACATTTCCGCCATAATAAATCACTTAACAGCGTCTCCATCATGGCTTCAAAGGTGGCCGGCGCGTTACATAACCCGAACGGCATTACCTTATATTCAAACAGCCCAATATGGCTGGAAAACGCGGTTTTCTCCATATCTTCAGGCTTCATGCCTACTTGCCAATACCCGGACTGTAAATCCAGGGTACAAAACCATTCATTCCCTCCCAGGGAATCAATCGTCTCATCTATCCTAGGAAGAGGATAGGAGTTCTTTTTAGTCAACCCATTCAGTTTCCGGTAATCAATACAGAACCGTATGCTACCATCCTTCTTGGTTACCATACACACAGGGGAGGACCAAGGACTCATGCTGGGAACAATAACATTATCCTTCAGCATTTTCGCTATCTCTTCCTCAGCTACAATCTTCTTCTTGAGGGGTAATCTCCTATAAGGAATCTTAAAAGCGGGGTTATCCCCGGTTTTAATTTCATGCAATACCTTATTGGTTCTCCCCAGGGGTTCCCCTGGGGCCGCAAAAGCTTGCCTGCATCTCTTCAGCATAGCCTTTAGGGCTTCCTGATCATTCTCATCCGTTATGGACGATCCTGTTAACAACTTAGTTAACTCTTCATGCAATTCCTCTTCCCCTCCTTCTTCTAACCTCAGGTCTTGGTGGCTACCGGTGACTGCCTCCGCAAGTATCACTTTCCCAACTTCAGTGCCTTTCTCAAGATATACTGTGGAGTTTCCGGGGTTGGAAATGGGTGTCACTGTCCATCTGGAATTCCCTACTAGGGTATCCGCAGATTCCAATCCCTTCCGGGATAATACAGCCATATCCGGCTCGATTACCGCTAATCCTTTCTGGATTAGCCTCCCTGAACTGACTAACACGTCACAGGTCATTCCCGGGGGAATCTTCACAGTCTGTGCCACACTAGCGACACTACTTATCACTCTCAACTTACAGAGTATGGTCATATCATACGGGTATTCAATTTTCAACTTCCCACTTTTCGGATTCAAAGTCGCACCGAAAAGCGCCGCAAAATCCAAACCAAGAATACCATCGTCTTCAATCTCCGCTATGGTCGGGGCCCAAACAAATTCTTTCCCGGCCACAGAGATTATCAGAAAAGTCCGTCCAAATGTCCTCATTCTGGTACCATCGGCCGTACATGCGTTTACCCTCATTGTGAGGTTCTCACACATATTCGGCAATAAGCTGATGAATCTCCTAGAGACCATGGAGTGGCTAGCTCCAGTATCCATAAGAAACTCCCCAGTCTTTCCTTGTACAGAACAGGAAACGTACCACCTCTTCCCATCAGTTACTGAGGGATTCCTAGTAAACCGGTGAAGGTCACTATCAGTGCCCAGGTCGAATCCACATCCTTTCAGGTGTTCCAGACAAGGATGACCCGGGGGAAGCCTGGTTCCTCCAACCTTAACCAACTCTTTGGTTATTGACTCCTCTAAACTGGCACTAGGTTTCCCATACGCGCACCCCTGGGCGCCTGTTGTACCAGTCTCCCCAGCCTCATGGTTTCCGGGATGTACGGTCCCATCTCCCTTCTTGCTGGATGCATTCACTGCTAATGAATCTTCACCGCCAACGTCGGTGATAATCTGACATATTTCCTCAGGGGTTACCGTCCTGCCATCCCCGGTAACCCCCTCTAATTTCCCGAAACCTCACTTCTTAAAACAGGTTTCTCTGCTTTGCATTCAGATGCAAAGTGCCCTTTGACTTGACATCTGTAACACTGGACAGTGTTACGATCGACCCTAGGGCGGCGCCTGGTTTGATTATCAAACACCTCGTTCATGCGTTTAATCATGGACTCCATTAAGGTATTTAATGAGTTTCCTGACGCATTTGTTTTATCCGGAGTGGTCGTCTCCGGGGTCTGGGTTTTCTGACTGGGTTCAGTCTGAGGCTCCCGAATGTCGGGTTTCCGGGGGGTTTCCGAATAACCTTTGTTACTAGGAAGTTTCCCGGAAGCTGGGGTTGAGTTAGATTTCTGTCGACCCTTGAATTTCAGGGCGTCTACTCTCTCCTCCCCTTCAGATTCTTCCGCGGAAGAATCGTCTCCATCTAAGGAATGTTCAATTCCAGAGACGCGCTGCCCCCTATTAGCGGGTATCATACCAGCCAACAGTATTTTCTTTTTGTCATGTTGATCAATCGCCATGAACAAATCTGCTAAGGAAGACCCAGCTTCCCAAGCTCTACCACAAACTTTAGCATGTTCGGGATCACTCAATCCACTAATAAATCTTACAAATAGGGATTCTATGTAATATTCAGCATCCCTACTCCATTCTGGCCTAGCCTGCCGCAATAATCGCTGCAATTCCAGCCCAAAAATTTTAGCAGATTCCTTCGGTTTCTGCGTTCTTCTCTGAAACAGAGTCCAGTGATCTACTGTCACCATTTTCCCAAAGGTATAACAAGCTAATACTTCCAGCTGGTCGTATGTAGCTTCCGGCCCGTAAGTGTCCCTCCATTCTTCAACCACTATCTTACCCGGGCCGTCACTCAACCATATCACAAAAGCTCCCAAGGATTCCTCCTTGTTCCAGCAATTGTACTTACAATCATCTAGAAGTGATTGATATTCTTCCTTCCAGGGTCGTAAACCCCTGTAAGGCTTAGTCACACGTGCAGTTCTTTTAGCGGCATAATTAGAATGCACTAATTGACCCGACATGCGTCTACTCCAAGCCAGTAGGTCTGTACCGTCTTGACCTCGGCTAGAGCAATCTAGTCCCAAATTACCTATGGCGGGGTCTCGATTATGTAATCGGTGCTCCGCCGGGGTCATTGTGACCCGCCGGTTCAAAGGAACCTTACTCTTGGGTACATCGTCAGATGATTTATCTGATTCAGATTCTGAACCCTCATCAAAGCGTGGGCCTTGATAGCCTGACAATCCCTCAGTGTTTTTATGCACCGGGTTTGACCTTCCCTTTGTTCCCGGTTGGGTCCCCTTATTCATCCTATCCCTCGGCCTAATCTCAGGATCTTTATTGACTCCCGAGTGTGTTTCCGTGGCCGGAGGTGGGTACGAATAAGTTGCATCTGGGCAATACCTATAATTACCCTTGCTATCATAACATCCCGGATTCCCATATAGAGCCGGGTCATCTCCCGCAAAGGGGTTCAATGAGCCATAACTATGGTTCACCACTTCATCTCGAAATTTATTTTTATAATGTCGAGACACTTCCTCCTCTGGAGACATTTCCCTGTTAACCGGACTAATACTGGCATGATTAACTGGTTCCCATCCAAGAGAGCGCCCGGTAATCTTCACTCTCCTTGAATCTTTCTCTCTGTTTTTATACACAGAGTCTTCCACATTCCTCAATCCATTATCATTAATAAATGGATTGAATTGAGGTAATGCTTCCCCCTTACTAGTAGTAGGAGTACTATCAGGAACAGTTTCCGGCCTGACAGCTGGAACCTGTTCCTTCCCCTGTTTTTCCATTGCCTTTGATAATTCACCCCGTAGGAGCGTTTTTCTGGCTTCCAGGGAACAGACAGTTTCTACCTCAGCTTTCCGTTTCCTTTCTAACTCTTCCGTTTCCTCCAGGATTTGCATCCTGGTGGATTCGTTATCTTTGACCAGCTGGTCTCTGCCCTTCTCAAGCTCTTCTGTCCCCTTCTTCAGGGCATACCATTCTCTAGAGTATTTTTTCAACTCCCTCTCATACCTCTCCTTAAGAGATTCTGAATGGTCATTCTCCTTCTGGTTCTCAGCAATCTTTGCCTGAATCTTTTGGTATTCATGCGATTCCTGAGCAACCTTCTTTTTCATATACCGGTTGTCCTCTATCAACCGTTCTCTCTCTTCTATCAGAGTTCCTTTTACCCTCTGATTCTCAGAGAGGATCTCGTCCCTTTCTTTTACCAGGGAAGTCAATTCCTCAGTCAATGCAGCATACTGATCTTCCATTGACTGCTTGTCCAATCGGACATTTTCCCAGTAGAGGTCATCCTCTTCCCGAGCCAAACGCTCGTCATATTCCCTCTGGAATCTCTCATCCCCTACATAGGGTTCCACCCAGGAAAGATCCTGCAATTTCCTCTTCTTCTGCTCTGGCTTCAAGCCCTCCCCAGGGTCCATCCCTGGCACCTCCAGGCGAGTTGATTCCAACTCCCCTTCACTCAGCTCTGGGCCAGAGCCGCCCAGGCTACCACCGGTAGCCATTGTCTGTCCACTAAAGGACTGTCTGTCCACTCAAGGACTTCCTGTTCAGTATAACCCGAACATATTCTCGAACAACTAACTTGTTCTGCTACCTTCACTGCTACTGGTCACGGCACCAGTGTGGTGGTTCGTAGTTAACTCTAGGTTAAAGAACAACGATCACGGCAGTTGCCAGGTGCGAGAATATATCTGTCTTTATTCACAAGAATAACAACTCTAGTTCCTTTACTAGGGAACGATCAGTGTAGAATTAATACACACAAGTAGATCAGTTTTCTCTATAAATAGAGGAAACGGTCGGTATACAACTCTTAGCATACAACTCTGTCCGCACGGTTGGACATGTGAAGTCTCTCGTCAGTCGGGCCTGCACTGACTGCCGTTCCAGGTAAACACATGGGTCTTATATAACACCGGCTCTTAGATCACGTGGCCAGGTGGGTGGGTCGGCCGCCCACCTGAGAGCGGCACACGGTTACCTGAAGAGGACCTGCGCCCTCTCCCGGGAACTGTGTGCACTAGCTCCAGGTGGAGAAGCCGAGTAAACAGACGTTACCCGGAAAATACCGTGTATGAGATTAATATGTAATATCATGCCCCTACACTATGTATGATTGTAAATCGTCCCCTCAGGGTGTCTTTAATTTGCCACCTTTGTACCTGGATTTATTTCTTAGTCAAAGGGTTTTTTATAGACTGTGACGTGTGTGATACAAAGGTTATTCTAAAATTAGAATATACCGGTAGTCAAAAATAGGTATGTGGATATGTGTATGTATGTGGTTTACTTTGCCTGAATTTACCGGTACTATATATATATGTGATTAAAATGTAAATCTTTTCATTTATGTGTGTATTTGGAAATGTGTATATGGGCTATGTAAACTATCTTGCACTTACCGGTATCCTTGTTTATTTAGTAAACTACTTGCAATATATGGTTCTCTGATCTGAATTTAAAATTAGTAAACTACTTGCAATATATGGTTCTCTGATCTGAATTTAAAATTTATAACTTGATCTTTTTTTCACTGGTTACATGCAAATATCGGCAACATGTAATAATTGACATGTATTGACATAAAATGACATGGGTTGACATGAGATGACATGAGTTTATGGAAATTGCATACAGTACCGACCTAGGTCGATAAATTAAACAGGAGCTATGCCAAAATCTGCACGCCAGCTCATTGAATAACTGAGTATACACATGGGAGGCCACAAGTGCCGACTCCTAATGTGGGGGGGTAGGGTTTTTTTTGGGTTTCTTTTTCTTTTCTTTTTTTGTCTCGTATGTGTAATAGTACTTGAAAAAATGTGGAACATCTGTAATAAGGCGAAGACGTAAATTTTAAAAAGGGGTTTTCTGTAGTCCATCTTAATGCAAGAAGCATCAGAAATAAGATGACAAATCTAAAACTTGAGTTAGCTAATAGAAATATAGATATAATACTATTTTCTGAGACATGGTTAAATGATACGGATGAGGATGGATTGTATACATTTCCACGTTATAGTTTATTTAGACAAGATCGTATTAGTATTTACAGGGGAGGTGGCCTTTGTGCTCATGTAGATGAGGGAGTCTCCTGTTCAATAGATAAATTCAAGCATTTAAACAGATGTAATGAGAACATAGAGGTTCAATGGCTACTATCCGTCAAGGGTGAGTGTAAGAGGGCTCTAATATGTAATGTGTATAGACCGCCTTCTGGCTCAATACAAACTTTTTGTGACACTATGAGAGCCCTGCTATTACAAGTCGATGACCTCAGCATTTTTGATTTATTTATTCTAGGGGATTTTAATGTAAACGCGCTTAATGCCACAAATGAGAAAAATGTCTTATACGAATGTATGGATCAATTTAACTTGACCCAACTAGTACATGGTGTAACAACAACATCAGGAACTAATACATGTATAGATTTAATTTTTACAAATTGTACGAGAATTGTCTCCAGTGGTCCTTTAAATATCCATTTAAGTGACCATTTACCTATTCACCTGATAAGGCAACATAATTATGTTAAACCTGTGTTTAGAAAATTTAAAGGTAGATCTTACAGGAATTTCAATATGGAGACGTACCTGGCTAGTGTAGAGGAATGTGACTGGACCTATTTTGAAAATTGTAATAATGCTTCAGAGTGTTGGGAAATATATGAAAATATGTTGAAAAGAATGTTGGATGTACAGTCTCCGGTTAGAGAGTTTAAAGTCAGAGACAAACCTGACCCCTGGATTACGAATTATCTATTAGAAAGGATTGCTGATAAAAATAACTTATTGAAGGAGGCAAGACATTCTAAGCTCATATTAACATGGTATAGAGCAAGACGCTTGAGAAACACAGTTAATTTGGAAATTGACGAAGCAAGAAATAAATATTTTTCTGAGCTAAGCCAGGCAATGCTAAATGATTCAAAAGGCTTTTGGGCAACCTTAAAAGAAATTCTACCTTCAAACAAATCAGGTTCTAAATTTATAAATTTAATTGATGATTTAGGTAATCAAATTTCTCAAGATAATACATCAGATTTTATAAATTGTTTTTTCGCAGAAATTGGTCCAAAACTAGCTCAAGCTCATCAAAAAGATTTTGAATTCAATGGGACTAGATGCCTAGAAGATATGCCTGACGTCTCTTTCTCTTTTCCCTCACGCTTTATAAAAATTATAAATTTGTGTGTTACTACATGTATGATTCCAAATAGCTGGAAAATCGCGACAGTGACCCCTCTACCCAAGGGGGGTGACTCCACTAACGTATCAAATCTAAGACCAATTAGTGTCCTACCTGTGCCGGGTAAGGTTCTAGAGAGACTTTTACATACTGCTATCTCTGACCATTTAGATGCAAATAATATTTTGTCGCCTCATCAAGGCGGGTACCAAAAGGCTAAGTCAACTTTGGATTCTATTAGTAAACTGGTTGATAATGTACTTGAAAATAGAAACAAACGTAATATAAGTATGGCTGCATTTATAGATATAAAAAAAGCCTTTGATTCCGTAAATTATATTATATTAATTTCAAAATTAGAGCAGTATGGTATTAGAAATAGAACTTTAACTTTAATAGAAAACTATCTATCCCAGAGACAGCAGTGCACGGTAGCTAACAATGTCAGATCTAGTACCCTTCCTTAAACATGTGGCGTGCCTCAAGGCTCAATTTTGGGCCCCTTATTTTTTCTTTTATATATAAATGATTGTATAAATGTTGAGGATGACCACCAGACTATACTCTATGCTGATGACTCAGTCCTATATGTGTCAGGAAAATCGATACCAATATTAAATAATAGACTTTCGACCGCTTTAGAAAAATTTTCGAACTGGGCATCTATTAATAAACTAACGATAAATGAATCAAAAACCAAAATTATGACCTTTGCCTCGAATATTAAATTGAAAAGAGTAGAAAAACCTAAAATTGTAGTAAATCAGAAGGAGATAAAAAACGTGATTTCATATAAATATCTGGGAGTCATCCTCGACGAGCAACTTAATTTTAATATGTATTTACGTAACATGATAAAGAACCTCAGATTCAAGTCAATATTGTTGTATAGGACAAGACTGAGTATGGCCAAAGAAGCCAGATTGAGGGTTTACAAAAGTCATGTTTTGCCAGTTATTGACTATTGTGATATATTGTACTCTCGATCCTTAGCTGGGACTCTTGAGGAGTTGCAGAGAGTCCAAAATAAGTGCTTAAAAACCTGTCTATCGAAGCATATCTTGACACCAACTGAGGAGGTACACAAAGAGGCAAATTTACCGGTACTAGAAAAAAGACGTCTTTATCATACTAAGCTATACGCTTATAAAAGGTCCAAAGAGGACAAATTTTTAGAAAAAAAGACAAGAGTTACAAGGGCCAGCACCTTTGTTGAAGTATGATATCATACATAGTGCTTCATATGAAAATTCAGTGGGTGTATCATGTGCGCAAGTATTTAATGCTCTATCTCCGGACTATAGAAATATCCCAGACTTCATTTCTTTTAAGCGTAAAGCTAAAGAAGAAATGCTGAATACTATACCGGTACTCTAAAACATACATGAGACAATCAAATCGTATGTTCTTTTCTTAACTTTTTTCTTTTTAAATAGGGGGGTATTATATTATATCATTGAGAAGTTAAAACCAAATGTATTTGCTGCCTGTAAGTTTTCCGCAAAAGGACTCATAGTTATTTCATGTATGTATTATGATGAGATTAATTATATGATGATACCACTATACAACAGCTAGCCTGACAGTGGGTCATCGGCTTTATTGATCAAGCTCAGATAATATGTACACTCGACTCTATGTAAAGAGAAATATTGAATTGTTGGTTATCAGGTAAAAGAATTACCTCATCCCATACACAAGCAAAAAATGTTAAATCTTAAGAACTTGTGGTCAATAAAGTCAAATTTGTTCATAAAAAACACTTAATGAATAGGTAACAGCTCTCAATGTGTTATTTGACTGCACAGAATGTCCTTTAAGGATGCATTTTTATTCAATAAGCATTGATTGTTGAAGGGTCAACATAAGTATGAATGTAGGCCACGCTGACATTTGGTAGAGCACATTAAAACACTATATGCGACCCTTAAAGGTTAATTGGAATACCAGTTCACTGTGAAGGTATGCTGCATGACATGTTAGTCACTAGTGACCTCTGATGTATCACAACTTAACTATAAGTGTGTCAAATGGTGGTTTACTGAAGTCATTGTGTTTTGTGATGACAAAGTCAAGCTTTTTGTAAAGATCTGAATCCTTTGAATTTACATAGCTAGAGAAGGGAAAGTCTATGTTGAATTTGTGTGGGTACTCGAACCGAGCGTCCTGAATGTTAAGCATTGTTCCCGCCTCAGTGTATATAGCCTGCTTTAAGTAGACAGTCAGGGTCTCTGGCTGCACCTCTAGGCACTCAATGAGGGAGCCATAGGACACCAGGAATGAGCCAGGTTCTGTGAATGTTAGTCCTATAAGTGTGAACCCCTGTGTTGTGCACTTTATGGAGAAGGTGTACACTCCACCCTGGTTGATGTCCCATACATCTGGCAACTTAACTGACACTGTGAGATCCTTCGTCTCCTGCAGTTTCATACACGGGAACGGTGGGTTGGATTTATCTGCAGCACAAAGGTAGCGTAACACCTGTAACTCCTCCTGTCCATTCAGGAAGTTCTTCCCCGAGACCTCACTCACAAACTCCTCTTGTTTCATGCTGCAGAAGGGGATTTTCCTCAGGAGAGGACCCAACATCTTACGTTTATTTGCCATATTGACAGGAATGTCCTTTTCCTCACATTCCTGCTCTGACCAGGTCTGACAGAACTTGAAGACATCTACCTCCCTCATAGAAATTTGATCATAATCCAGGATTACCTCGACGGTCTGCCTGGTGATGTGATACTCCTCTAGTCCCTCCATTTCTAAACTTTTACTACAGGTTAAATAACGCAAGCAAGCCTTGGTAAGAGATGCCTCATTGAAGAAGACTGCATGGTCTAGGATCTCTGCCCATGTCAGCTCATTGACAGAGCCCAGCAGGAACTCGATACACTTTGCCTTCAGTACCTTGACATCATACTTCTCTGCACAGTACGCCAAGTGGAGCGCCTTGGTAGTTGTCAAAATGGTGTTATCAAGGTAAAGATATCTGAAACAAGATAAATATTGATACCATTTTTTATAGATTATAACAGCAATATTATGAACAATTACACACACATATATTGAATCTTTCAGGATGGCAAATTACTTTAATGTGCGCTCAGGCCTCATGCCTCCTGATGCCTACAAATAACAATAAAGCAGGATGCATCTCTAGGGGTAAGCTGACATTGCACTGTATACTTATAATGAGGACATGCCTCAGGAATTCCTTAAAGATGTCGGGCTCTATGTCAGTAATATCCATGTCCTCCCCTGGTTGTCCCAGCTCACTGTGGAACATGGTGAAGAACACACGACTCCTGGCCTTCAGGATGAGGCGGTGTGCCTTGATGGTCTCGGTAGTGTTTGGGAACCTGAACGTAATGTCTGTGTCAATCTCCTTCTCAAACATGAAGCAGATGCTTGCAGACAGGGTTCTATCAGACTGCCAGTCTGTGGCCATTGCCATTATGAATCAGTGGTAGAGATGTGGTCCTGTGTTGTTCCTTGTTCCATGCGTCTGGGTTTAATGAAAGAAAAAAGACATTGTTTCCTTGAAGGATGCCATTTATCAACATGAAGCCCCAATACAGCACTAGTAAGTAACTAACCAGAGCTGTATTGGTGTATCATGTAGACCTTATGTTATTGTATCAACACAGCAGGACAGGCATGATGCATTCATGCACCATGAGCTACTCATACATGATGCACTCATGCACCATGAGCTACTCACACATGATGCATGAATGCATCATGAGCTACTCATACATGATGCACTCATGCATCATGAGCTACTCATACATGATGCATTCATGCACCATGAGCTACTCATACATGATGCATTCATGCACCATGAGCTACTCACACATGATGCATGAATGCATCATGAATACAAAGCAACATGAATCACCTTGCTGACAGGAATTACGTGATACTGGTGCCAATCTGACTTAAAGGTAGAGGTCACCTCTGTTTTACCAAAGGCCCAATGCCTAATTGTGTGATACCATACCTCTTGATCTCTTCTCTGTAAATCTCTGTCATTGTGCATCCTAAATCATACATGTATGTGTTATGTTCAACAGATAACCAGAGATATTGTAAATCTTGCAATGTTAAATCCCAACTGTTCTATCAGTGTGTATTTCTGTGTCATGTTTATCTCATCAAGCCTTTTATCACATTACAATAAGGATTCATCAAACTGGTACTGATTCGTGTCCATGCATACACATTTCCATACACAATTAATTAGAAGCATATTAAACATGTCAAGACACTGAACTAAGAAAACCATCCAAAACTAGCTGGCATCAAAGTCTTTTTTTTTCGGTAGTGGGAGAACATATAGTGTTTAAGACAGAGCAGTGAAATGAAAGGGATTTCGATTTTAGAATTATTGGACAATGTTAGAGGTGTTTAGTTATTAATGATTTAATGAGCAAGTCAGTATTCCAATCCATAAGTGAGTGAGTAAGTGAATGAGCGCATGAGAGAGTGGAAAGAGAATGTGTGTGTGAGTAGCTTTGTGAGTGAGTGTTTGATTGATTGCATAAGCCAATGTGTGAGTGTGTTATTGAGTCCTAGGGTTAGTAAGATATTTTTGAGTAGTAAATTGCCTGCGTCTCTACAAAGAGCCAAAGACCTGCAATCCAGGGTTAGTGTACTAATCGATGAGTAAATCCACACTAATTGATAATGCCTTTAATGATAACACTTTTTTTTTTTTTTAACAAAGTTTTATTTGGGCTAAATCAGTACAATAAGACTTATTTATACACCAGGTTCGGCTTGCCGTTCTGCCACCTGGGCCCATAACACTGACAGCCACCGTGAATTCTGGAACAAAATTTCTATACTTATTAGTCCAAAAGACCAAGGCACAAGAGCTGACTTCCTCCACCATGAAAGCAATGTGCGTGTGGAGGAAGACCTGGTTGCTGATTATTTTAATGAGTTTTTTTTCAATATTGGCTGTGTAATGGCTGACAAGATGGGTTTTGATATTAATGACCATACTTCCAATATTGATAAGGTAATTCACACACCCTGCTCGCCACTTACCTTCAACATGAAGACCCTTGAAAAGTTGGTAGACAAAATTAATATAAACAAGTCCAGTGGCATCAATGGCATAAACGCCAGAGTGCTGAAAGACATGCTACTTGTCACAGTACCTCAACTCCTTAGCATTTTAAAAAATAGTTTGAAAAACTGTAAATTCTCTGACAGCTGGGCTGTTAGCACTGTTGTGCCTATTCCTAAAACAGGCAACCTTTTGTCTATAAGTAACTGGAGGCCTATAAGTCTCTTGCCTGTACCAGGCAGAATGCTAGAAAAAATGGTACATGGTCATATATTAAATCTCATGCAGACTAGTAACCTCCTGAGTAAGTGTCAGTACGGATATAGACCCGGACTTGGCACTAATGATGCCTTATTCGATTTCACAAATCACATTTATAATGAGGTTGATGATAATAAGATTGTCAGCATTTGTTTTGTCGATGGATCCAAAGCTTTTGATTCAGTCCACCACAAATTACTCCTAAAAAAATGTAAATCCTTAAAATTGGACGAAAACACTCTTCTTTGGTTAGAATCCTATTTATCTAATAGACGACAAATATCTTTACTTAATGATAAGCGCTCTAGCGAGTCTAGGGTAACATATGGTGTGCAACAGGGTAGTTCCCTGGGTCCTTTACTGTTTTTATTATTTGTAAATGATTTTCCTCAAGTTATTGATGAATGTAAAGTCTATATGTACGCTGACGATATCGTCTTAGTAGCCAGCCACGAGTCAGTTGTTGACTCAGAACTAATGTTAGCAAGAGATGTCCTTAAGACACAGAAATGGTGTAGAGGAAACTGTATTACTATAAATGCCAAAAAAAAACAGGTCATGCGTATCTCCCGTTCTAAACTAAATCCTAACACTCCGAAGATGAAGATTAAATTGTGTGATGTGATGTTGGAGGAGGTTCATGAATATAAATATCTAGGAGCCATTTTTGATAGTAACCTGAATTTTAAAGCCAATACCAACAAGCTTGTTAGAACTTTATGTCACAAACTGTGTTTATTAGCTAGAATAAGAAAATTATTAGATGAAGTTAAAGCCATTCTATTCTATAAAACCATGATCGTGCCCTTTGCTGATTATGCTAGTTTTTTAATTGATTGTACCACAAGTGACCTAATTCTGAAAGTGCAGAGATTGCAAAACCGGGGTCTAAGCATATGCAGATATGGACGTATGTATGAAAGGTGTTCGGCCACAGAGCTGCACACATACTTTGATGTTAAAACCCTGGATCAGCGCAGACTGGTTCAACTACTGTGTCCTATGCACAAAATCTCTAATGAAAGAGGTAACATTATATCGGTTGAAAATAGGCGCACCAGAGCTGACTCTAAAATCAAATTCCGTATTAAGAGATATAAATATACTAGTCTACACAGGTGCCCAATATGGAGAGGTGTTTGGGAGTGGGATGGCCTACAAGCCACCATCCAAAAGCTAGATAAAAGAGTGCAATTTAAATCGTCAATAATCAATATTAAACACAAAGCGCACTTACGATAAATAGCCCTTCCTGGACTGGTCACTCAGCTTTGAAGTGTATCTGGTAGGACTGGTCATTCAGCCTAATACACTTACATCGATATCTACACCCATACACCTAGCTAACTTTAATCTTAATCTTACACATCTGTAATTACACCACCAGTCTTACTTACCCTTGCTCACTAGTGTCGCCTGGTTGCCTTTTTATTTTTATTTGAATGGTCGTATGTTTACACGCTTATCCGTCAGTCTTGCCCACCTCCTGTTTGTATAAGTTAAATAATTCTGCCCGATGGCCACACACAAGCTGAATCTATAGACCGATTAGCTTCTTAGGGGGGTTGTTGCCAGTCTACTGACCACAGTTGACTAGGTGAAGTGCAGTGTGAGCGGTCACTGATACTGTGAATACCCGGTATCCAGTTTATCTTAGGTTGCAACTAATGCAGCAGGCAAATTGTTTCGGTGTTGATTGTATGTTTTTCTGTACCAGGCCCAGTAAGATACTGTGCACTGTATACTAATAATAGACCATTTCTGCTAGGTTTATGCTGAGGTCAAAAATTGATGATATATACTGCATACACAGACTGTATATTGATTGAAGTGAGTCAATTCTGTACACCTTGTAAGGAGAACGACAATAAGAATTTTTTTTCTGTACATGTGTTTTATTGTGCCATTCAGGTTATATTAACTCATGTATTACGGTAACTTTAATCATATCTGATCCCAGCAGCTTCTTATCCGTCAAAGGTAACTTAATAGCGTAATATTGTGAAAACTAAAATTATCACCGAGGGTTGGTCGGCCCATTATTACGACTGAAAAACATGTATTTGAAGTAACGTAATAAAAACCCTTGAACTTGAAGTTGAACTTGAACTTAAGATAGTGAGAGGGAAAGGGTGAGTGAGTGAGTGAGTGAGTAAGTGAGTGAGTGAGTGAGTGAGTGAGTGATAAAGTGTGTAACTGAGTGAGTATGCGAGAGAAGGGGACGCAATTTCATTTGGAAATATTACAGTTACATTATATTTAATGTGTATAACTGTGTTTTTACACTAGAGGTGTACGGATAAATCCTCCAATGCAGGTCTTGAGACCTGGGCTAATCAGGGCCTAATTACACATGTCTTAATCACCTACCTGGATACCTTTGTTCTAGCTTGGTCACATGACACCTATTTTAGCGAGATTTCAATATTTATCTAGCAGCACCAACCTGCTCATCCACTGGTGGCCCCGCACTAGTCACACCTTACCCGGAATGCAAGACGACTATTAGTTATTCATGATATTGGTCAAATATTAGACCTACTAAGGGTATGTGCTTAACCCTTGGAGAATGGAACAAAAAGTTGCCGTCATAATGCATCAACACAACCCTGGCAAGCAGCTCACCCATGCTGCATCGGATAATCATGCCTAGTTGCCAGTAGAATATCACTCCTGTAGGGTCGGCATGATGCATGAATGCAGCGCTTGTGAGTTACTTGCTTGGGCTGCATTGATGCATTATGACAACCAAAGGTAAAACACATGAAAGCAGTATGCGGTCCTTTAAGGGCAGAGGTGGCTGCCAGGTATTGACTGTTTGTAATCAACTGTAAGAAAACATGAATAATCAAACAGCACAGAACCTTCCCAGAGGACGCAGCACCACACATCCATAGTCAGTAATAAGTGCTGCACTGCAGTGGGTACTAGCCAGCGCAAACTGTGCTAAAATGACGTGTTTGTAAAACAGTAATGTGCAGCACGTATACTCACTCAGCCATCGGCACTCAGTAGTCTAGTGTCACATGTAAACAATGAATATATGCCGCATATGTAACTGAGGATCTAGATGTACTTATATAATGGGCATTATGGGTCTGAATGGACTATAATGTAGTTTACTTACTTGTCCCTGGTAGCATGCGACCCACTGTACTTACATGTGTCTTTTTTGTTTTCGACCTAATTTATTGTTGAAATTTGTGATAGGGACTATCACTATGTGTAAGCAAAACACAAAAATTGTACATGAAGATAAAAAGCCAATAAACACTAATAAGCGCCAAGGTTAACAATGGCTAGTAAATATTCAATGCTGGTTTTATATGATTATACAAATGTTACCAATTTTTACACTACAAAATTCTTTACATTCCAGAAACCTATGTTGTTCTTCAAGACTATTGGGAATATCTCTACTTGTCATATATCATTTTTAAAGATCTTGACACAAACTGTAATTATCATTATTACACGACCTAACAATACTGGTACGATCCTGTGTTTGTTTATTCAATAAAAGCGTACCACCCGGGGCTGTGGTACGTTTTTGCGTACCACCCGGGTGTGTGGTACGCTTTTTGCTGCTCTAGACCAATCAGAGGGCAGCATTTTGGTCACGTGATACAACAATGGCGGCGATGTAAACAAAGCAGACGACGTATGTGAACGATGTAAATCAACGATATAAACAACTAAATTGGCGATATAAACAACAACTAAAAGGTAGGGGGGCTCAAAAATTGTCTTTTGGTCGTGTAATAAAGCTTGTATTGCATGATAAGGTCACGCATGGGGCGCACCAGCCCTCGGTGCATCTGCCTTATAAAGGCAGATGCACCTCGGGCTGGTACGGCCCATACGTGACCTTATCATGCAATACTAGCTATATTCCCCCCTAAATTTAAACTTTACAGCGGTCATGTCGTGCAGCAAGAGGCGATTGTCGCAGCTGAGACATTGTACATGGTGGACGCTGTGTGAACAGATTTAACAGGTCAGAGACAGTGCAGCATTAATAATGCACCGTTCATGTTCTGCATCTGCTCTATCTGTCTTTATCCAACCGTGGCATAGCTGCAGCCTGTTTGACAATCCTGACAAGACATTGTGCATGGGTGGACACCGTGTGACTAGGTTGTTCACAGGTCAGTGACGGTGCAGAACTAATGTATTCTGTACCATTCATTGTCCACATCACATCCATCTGGTGTGTTCATCCAACCACTGGAAGGCTGCAGGTTATTCATCACCACTCAATCATAAAGTATTGTAATAGATTTCAGGTGAAATGTTTTCGGCACCATATGGCAATGTGCCTATATCGCAGCCCTATGGTCCCATAGCTTTAAGCTGTCCAAAAAGTATGACTGTGTACCATACTCTACAGTCTGATGGAGGTTTTCCCTAATATTTTCTGGTGCATTATTCCCAAAACCTCCGGAGGTTACGTGCAAATCTCCACCCAAGTCACCCAAAAAGCCTCCTAAGAGGTTACAGCTTTAAGATTATAAAGCACATTTTTTGTAAGCAACAAATGAGAACTGGTGCTTATAAGTACTGCCGGTAATATAGCGTCTCTCCCAATAAAATTACCCTTTAGTCTTTACAAGATAAAGACACCAAACTGGATCTA
This sequence comes from Harmothoe impar, assembly GCA_947462335.1. Taxonomy (NCBI): domain Eukaryota; kingdom Metazoa; phylum Annelida; class Polychaeta; order Phyllodocida; family Polynoidae; genus Harmothoe; species Harmothoe impar. The sequence goes on along the minus strand of OX381711.1, from coordinate 376,357 downwards.
GATGCAACGATTTTAGGGAGTGCTCTTCTTCTTTTAAACCATGGGAGGGGGTGGTGGTGGATATATGAGGGAAGGTAGAAGGGGGACATTTCAACCCATCTGGGAGGGGGCGGAGAATTTCAGCTATGCCTTTCAGTGAAGAACTCTGCGTATTACTATGCTTCAAAGATGCCCCAATACTCGATTTACCACAGGGGGGGGGGGCAAAAGTACTGTACTCATGATCATGCTTAACGGAAATTTATCTTATTATAATGCTGCTGAATACAGAAATACAATCTATAATGGTTATGCATCTCCTCAGGATAAAAATAAATGAAATATCAATCAATCAATGCCCACCAGAGATCTTCTCAACATTTACGACCTAGGGCAATTTCTTATATTTGGTATGAAATAAAACACACAGCAATGCAATATATGGCCAAGATATGTATGTGAGTACATGTATCAATGAAATCAAAATGATTTTATATGAGGAATTGCCCTAAAAATGTGTATTGAACATAGAAATGGGAAACGAGAAAGTAACTCATGTTGCATATTTATGTATCTTCCACCAGGTTCAAATCTGAGAGAAGTCTCACATTTTTTTTACACATTGTCCCTTTATACCTAATAGTCAGAGGCATATATATATCCTCAGGGCTGCCGGTACTTTCTAGGGTGGCATTATCATAGTGCACTGTCCCACTGCAAACAAACATGATGAGGGCTTACTATATCACACACGTCTACATAGTGTATCCTGTTGCCTGTGCCTGAAATGTTCCATACAATATAGGGGAGCTGCAACAACAACAACATCTAGTCATGCTTGAAGCTGCATGGGTAATTCCACCTCTATTTGGGCGGTTTTAGATCTCTGGCTGCCTTATCTAGCATCTGACACAAGTCACCCTCCCCCTTCCCAGTAATCATGTGGAGCTACTTTTGTAGTCAAGCCTGGTCTCAATGCCAAGTGCTCATTGGTGGAAATTGTTAAATCCCGATATTCCTATGTGTAAAAACATTTTGAATCTACCAGGCACATATATCTGTACCCTGTACCATAGGTGGTTTAATGGATTAACTTAGTTGTCAACAGGGTTCTTGGTAGTGTTAACACCCTCACTGGAGGTATATGTGATTGTGATCCATGCTATTGTTGTTAGGTGTTATATTATATTGATCACCATATAAGTTGACATTATGTAAACTCGCTGGGATACCTAGAAGTGTCTGGCGTCTAGTTATCAGATACTGTTTGTTCTTTACACGATGATGTATACATAATTTATCTCAAACCTTATTAGTAGCAGTAGTAGTATATGATAATCTCTAGGGAGAAAGGTGTCAAAGATATTGCATGTAACATCCAGAATATGTGTTCTCATCCTATGCTCTCCTAATATAAACGTATTGGGGGGAGTGGAGCATGGCCCCCACAAAAATTGGAAAAACTGTAATCCAAATGTTGCAATTTCATGCATTTTAGTGTCCTGGTCTATTGACATTTATACCCCCCCTCCCTTACCTATAGGGAAACAAAGTTCTCATAGGATCGGAATGAATCACAAGTCTGAGAAATCTGAGGTCTCCAGCCAAGCTGAAATAGAAGAAGACCTCCAAGAGTTTCCACAGACATTTCACACCCCTGTAGTATATAGACTCTGCCCACTGTGATACTCTGATAGTCTGACAAGATTGCAAATTGTCGGTAGATAATGTTATTGCAATGTCTTATAAGGAAGGTTGACGTTTTTGTATGGTTTGTTTCTTTTTTGTTAGTGAGGAAGCAGGGTTAATTCAACCCTTCTACATAAAACTGCCATGGCACAGACTTAGAGGAGTAGGCTTTTTTACTCTAAATAAGATGTACCTAAACTAATTTGAACTTATAACAAAAGTCAATATTAACTGCAAAATAAGGAAGTCATGTTCAAATGCCAAAGATAACATGAAAGATGCCACCAATGTGTCCTCATACTTTGAAATTGGGTAGCAGCTTTAATAGGAGTAACAAGTTATGACAAAGATAAAGGTGAATTATGATAATAGCTACCCCTATAGGGTACAATATATATGCATAGGAAATGTAATCTAATACCTCCATAGTATTCCTAGACACTGGAATCATGGTTATAGACACCTTAGATAACCAGATATCTTCATGTCTCACCAAGCCATGACCAAAATCATGACTTTCGGTGATGGCTACCCTGATGTTACACAATTTAATTATGGAAAAGAAAATTCAAAGCTTCCTAAGCTTTCCTAGACCCTGAAAAGGACTCAGCAACATCATTTTGCTCCTGGAAATGGCCAAAACCCGTTATCGAGCCGTATTTAAGAGAAAAAACTTTACTCTTCGACATAAAGTGGCTTCTAGACCTCCTTTGGAATTCTGCCTCCAGTCTATCTCAGAAACAGTGAATCCTAGAATGCACTTAACCAGACTTACACAGGTTATATCTTACAGAATAAGGCAGCAAGATTAATCCTGAGAGGGGAGACACTCTGCATGGGTGAGCACTGTGTCACCAGGTATACAGGTGCAGAACTAAAGTATTCTGTACCATTCATTCTCCACATCACATCTACCTGAGGTGTTCATTCAGCCATAGCAGGGCTGCAGACTCAATGACAATGCTGACAGGAGGAGACACTCTGCATGGGTGGACACGGTGTGACCAGGTTCACAGGTCAGTGACGGTGCAGAAACAATGTATTCTGTACCATTCATTCTGCATACACCATCTACCTGGGATGTTTATCAAACCGCTGCAGGGCTGCACGTTATTCATAACCATTCAATTATAAACTATCCTTATTTCAGATAAACTGCTCACTGAACCAGAACCATGTGCCTAGTTACCACATACTCATGTTACATAAACTTGTACATAGTAACACATTATTACAGATTCTCAATAAGTGTCTCCATATTATATTTGTTTTGTAAAAGACATGTTACTCCTGTAGCCAATAGCACACAATCTACCATAGTGTACAGTATATATATATATATATATATATATATATATATATATATATATATATATATATATATATATATATATATATATATAAATATATATATATATATATATATATATATATATATACTGTATATGAAATATTTTCTTGATAAGGCCAGTGGCTGGCTGCACAGTGGGAGGGGGGAGTGGAGATTATTTACAATATTGGAGGGGGTGTTGGATATTCAGTCGTAATCTCGTTAGGATGTGGTACCCACCCTAAAAGATGGTAGTTGTCATGAGCAAAATAGAAAATGACTTTCATTTCTGATTTTGAAACCTTCAACTCTCCCTTATGTCCCCCTCCAAAGATAAAACACTCCTGACTTTAAATGAGCATCACTTTTTTTTATATAGAACATGAAAAAGATCAATTTTCAGTATCTGAAAAATGGGCAAAAAGACATTTTGAAACTTATTTTGTAACTCTGTGGTCTACCTCACAGGAAACATCCATAAAAGCATTCTAGAATGGAATATAAAGATATACTGTACCAAAGGCAGACATTCCTCCTACGGGATGGGGCAATGGTGGTTGGAACACTTAACAATGGTGGATGGAATACATGACAGTATAAAACAGATAACCCACTTAAAACAGATAACCCGCTAATTATGAGGGTGAGGAGAAAGCCTTGGTATAATGAAAGAAAAAGAAGTATTCAATGTACTATTTTGCACACATATAGCTACCTGCTGTAGGTGTTAATTGGCCCAGGGTTAATCACCTTGTAATTATCTCAATTGTAAGGCCATTCACCACTGTATGGTGACTTGGCCATGTGGTGGTCAACATCAGATGTCCGTTGGCTCATACAGAAGGGTCCAACCTTAATTACTTAGCCTGTACCTGTACTGCAACGTGAACGTCTAAAGCCTGACGTTCCCGTGTCCGTACACGTTTCCGGATCATAGTTGTGTGAGGCAAGGCCACTTCAATCATTGAAAATAAATCATTTAAATTTATTTCTTCTACTTTTTTGCCCTCCATAGTAATATTGCATAGGGGCAGTGTCCTTAGGGTAGTTGTTTTGGTAGTTATAATAGATCTTGAAGGATGCAATCATGGTTCTCACCTTTTTTCATAGTTTTATCCTATGGCCTTGATCTTTGACCTGGGACCCTAACCTTTGTAAACACGTGAGGCGTATGACCAAGAACATCAACCCAGAATGAGGGAGCATGTCTAGTACCCCCTAGTGGAGAATCCCTGACCTAAATCTAGTACTGAGTCCTCTCTCTAGATGGCACCCCAAGCCACATTCTACAGCAGAAGGATACATCGGAAGGCCTCTCTATGAAGTTTAAATCAGAAGTAGAAATCTCATGCACAGCAGATTCCTGGTCATGATTAAAACCAATTTGCATTAATTACCAAAAACTATCTACCAGTGGATACAGATGGCTGTATATGTACTGAGAGCTAAAAGGCCTCAAAAGGAGAAGCCATCTCTTATAACAGAATATGGTGGCACTTCTGCTGCCCCCTAGTGGATGATCCCTGAATAAACCTAGTACTGAGGCCTGTCTCCAGGTGGCACCCCGGGTGACATTCTTCAACAGAGGGAGTGCTCAGAAGGCCTCTCTGTGGGGTTCATGTCTGCAGCAGAGGGAGTGATCAGAAGGCCTCTCTGTGGGGTTCATGTCTGCAGCAGAGGGAGTGATCAGAAGGTCTCTCTGTGAGGTTCATGTCTGCAGCAGAGGGAGTCATCAGAAGGCCTCTCTGTGGGGTTCATGTCTGCAGCAGAGGGAGTGATCAGAAGGCCTCTCTGTGGGGTTCATGTCTGCAGCAGAGGGAGTGATCAGAAGGTCTCTCTGTGAGGTTCATATCTTAGGCAGAAGCCTCACTCCTAACTCTAACTGATTTTTGGCCACGACTCAAATCCAGCTGCATTAATAAGTATAGGTTATTGGTTAATTGTTGAAGATGGCCATATCCATACAGACTGACTGATGATGCCACCCCTCACTACAGAGTGGGGTGGCACTTCTGGTGCCCCCTAGGGGAGGCTCCTTGAACTAACACTAGTACTGAGCTCTGTCCCCAGGGGGCACCCCAGATGACATCCTGCAGCAGAAGGAGTCATCAGAAGGTCTCTCTGTTCAAGTCTTCAAGACTCCTCACATCACAAAGATTCTTTGTTATGACTCAAAGTCAGTTGATTTGAATAGAAACTTCTCTTTGACTAAACATTTTACATCCTTTACATATATTAAGTCCTAAATAGGTTTAAAACCTAAGCATCTTATTGCAGCATTTAGAATCTTGATATGTTTTGTGTGTTTTGAGTATAATACATGTTTTCTCTTTGATAACACCTTTTCCCCAAGTAGTAAGGACATCATTTTGTTTCCATCTGTGCAACTCATCAGCCTACGACCCCCTTTTGTAGTTCATCAAAGACAACGCTAAGAAGATGCCATGTTATGTGATCTGTGATAAGGTATCTAGAGCCCCTATTTTGAATATGTATTGTATATTGGGGATTCACCAAGTGAAAATAAAACTACTTTAATTATGAATTTAAAAAAGAGGTGTAATTTCACCTTAAAAGACCAATAACTAAGTGATGGAATCAAACTGAGAACCGCATTGTGGACTTAAAGATAGTATCATTGTTTTGTGTCTTGAAGACAGGATTATGCATAAAATCATAGACAACATAGTCCTACTGTAGAATTGGCTGGACGATCCTGACAACCTTCTTAGACATGATGCCTGAGGCAAGGCTGCTTCCATCATTGAAAACAAGTCATTTGAATTAATTTTTTCCACTTTTTCGCCATCCATAGTAATACTGAGTAGGGGCAGTATCCTTAGGGTTGTTGTTTTTTGTAGTTATAATAGATCTTAAAGGATACAATCATGGTTATAACCTTTTTTATAGTTTAATCCCGTGGCCTTGATCTTTGACCTGCAACCTTGACCTATGTTAATTTGTGAGACGTATGGCCAAGAATGTCGACCCAGAATGAGGGTGCATGTCTGGTGCCCCCTAGTGGAGAACCCCTGACCTAAATCTAATACTGAGTTCTCTCTCTAGATGGCACCCCAAATTACATTCCACCGTAGAGGGAGTGATCGGGAGGCCTCTCTATCAAGTTCAAATCAGAAGTAGAAATCTCATGCACAGCAGCTTCCTGGTCATGACTAAAACCAATTTGCATTAAATACCAAAAACTATCCACCATTGGATGCAGATGGTTGTATACGTACAGAGGGCTAAAAAGTCTCAAAAGTAGAAGCCATCTCTTATAACAGAATGTGGTGGCACTTCTGCTGCCCCCTAGTGGATAATCCCTGAATAAACCTAGTACTGAGGCCTGTCTCTAGGTGGCACCCCGGGTGACATTCTTCAACAGCGGGAGTGCTCAGAAGGCCTCTCTGTGGGGTTCATATCTGCAGCAGAGGGAGTCATCAGAAGGCCTCTCTGTGTGGGACATTCTGCAGCAGAGGGAGTGCTCAGAAGGCCTCTCTGTGGGGTTCATATCTGCAGCAGAGGGAGTGAACAGAAGGCCTCTCTGTGTGGGACATTCTGCAGCAGAGGGAGTGCTCAGAAGGCCTCTCTGTGGGGTTCATGTCTGCAGCAGAGGGAGTGAACAGAAGGCCTCTCTGTGTGGGACATTCTGCAGCAGAGGGAGTGCTCAGAAGGCCTCTCTGTGGGGTTCATGTCTGCAGCAGAGGGAGTGATCAGAAGGTCTCTCTGTGAGGTTCATATCTTAGGCAGAAGCCTCACTCCTAACTCTAACTGATTCTTGGCCATGACTCAAACCCAGCTGCATTAATAAGTATAGGTTATTGGTCGATTGTTGAAGATGGCCATATCCATACAGACTGACTGATGATGCCACCCCTCACTACAGAGTGGGGTGGCACTTCTGGTGCCCCCTAGGGGAGGCTCCTTGAACTAACACTAGTACAGCGCTCTGTCCCCAGGGGGCACCCCAGATGACATCCTGCAGCAGAAGAAGTCATCTCTGTTCAAGTCTTCAAGATTCCTCACATCACAAAGATTCTTTGTTATGACTCAGAGTCAGTTGGATGAATTGAAACTTCTCTTTGACTAAACATTTTGCATCCTTTAATATGAGTCAAAATAACCAGTTTGTCTGCTGTATATGTAGAGATATTGCATCCTGAGGCTGCGAAGAGGGCTTCTTTTCCAAAAAACAAACCACTACTTTTTCCCCTTAATTTGAGTCAATTATGAGTCGAAATTAACTAGTTTGTCAAATTTCATGTAGAGACATTGCATGATGACCCTGCGAAGAGGGGCTCTTTTCCAAAACCAAACCGCTACTTTTTCCTATTAATTTGAGTCAAATATGAGTCAAAATTAACCAGTTTGTCAAATTTCTATGTAGAGACATTGCATGCTGACCCTGCGAAGAGGGGATCTTTTCCAAAACCAAACCACTACTTTTCCCCCTTAATTTGAGTCAATTATGAGTCAAAATTAATCGGTTTGTCTGAGGTCTATGTAGAGACATTGAATGCTGACCCTGCGAAGAGGGGTTATTTCCAAAACCAAACCGCTACTTTTTCGCCTTAATTTGAGTCAATTATGAGTCAAAATTAACCAGTTTGTCAAATTCCTATGTACAGACATTGAATGCTGACCCTGCAAAAAGGGGTTCTTTTCCAAAACCAAACCACTACTTTTTCCCCTCAATTTGAGTCAATTATGAGTCAAAATTAACATGTTTGTCAAATTTCTATGTACAGATATTGCATGCTGACCCTGCGAAGAGGGGATCTTTTCCAAAACCAAACCACTACTTTTTCCCCTCAATTTGAGTCAATTATGAGTCAAAATTAATTTTTTGGTCAAATTTCTATGTACAGACATTGCATGCTGACCCTGCGAAGAGGGGTTCTTTTCCAAAACCAAACCACTACTTTTTCCCCTTAATTTGAGTTAAATATGAGTCAAATTTAATAGGTTTGTCAAATTTCTATGTACAGACATTGCATGCTGACCCTGCGAAGAGGGGTTCTTTTCCAAAACCAAAACCCCTACTTTTCCCCCTTAATTTGAGTCAAATATGAGTCAAATTTAATAGGTTTGTAAAATTTCTATGTAGAGACATTGCATGCTGACCCTGAGAAAAGGGGTTCTTTTCCAAAACCAAACCACTACTTTTTCCCCTCAATTTGCTTCAAATTATGAGTCAAAATTAACCAGTTTGTCAAATTTCTTTGTACAGATATTGCATGCTGACCCTACGAAGAGGGGATCTTTTCCAAAACCAAACCACTACTTCTTCCCCTTAATTTGAGTCAATTATGAGTCAAAAAATTTTTTTTGGTCAAATTTCTATGTACAGACATTGCACGCTGACCCTGCGAAGAGGGGTTCTTTTCCAAAACCAAACCACTACTTTTTCCCCTTAATTTGAGTTAAATATGAGTCAAATTTAATAGGTTTGTCAAATTTCTGTGTACAGACATTGCAAATGACTAAACTATATACTAGCAGTGTGCCAGGCCCTGTCCTAAGTTAGACTTTGAATGCTGACCTAATGTGGAGCATAGCATGTGACCAAGAACACTAGAACATCTAGTTGCTAATAGCCACATGATTTCCGGGCAGCCTAGACATAACAAAAACATAAGGAATATATGGCAGGGAAAATACACCACTGACTTGTGACATGGTTGCTAGGTAACATAGCAACGTTACTCGGTGACATAGTGACATCGCTCAATCTATGTGTTTAGGCGTCAGGCAGCCATTTAGTCCCCTAACAGTATTGTGTAGAAATCAGTTGCCCATAAGGATCAGAGATGTAATTATTTATCAATCCATCTTCATGCGAGTAAAAGAGATTTATGATCTCAGATCACCTCTCACTTATTTCAAAAGTAATGTTATTGATCTTCCTAGAAACCATGCTATTGACCCTGTAAATTGAATGACCCAAAATCCTGCATGAATTATAAGCCTGAAGCATGATGCTCACTTCATCTAGGCTCAATTTAAAAAAGTAGCGTACTCAATATAATTTCATCATTTTTACTCAACTTCGTCTATGTATAATAAAAAAGCAGAAGTGTCCATAGAGTTGTTCCTTGTGGTACACCACACTGAGCAGGTAGGCACTGAGGAGTATTGTTATTGGTGTAGGTCAGACATGTGCCTGATGGTGGTTTGTAGCTATCCAGCACTAAATGTAGGTCAGACCCAAACATCCTTCTGGTACTAAATGCCTGCCTGTCCCCGAGGCCATAGCTGTCACAATCGCTGGCATTCACTTCTTCCGGAGTGTTCGTTAGACTTAAGGCACTTCTACAACACACAAGTAGGGATAGTGTTTACTCAGTGAGTGCGGTCCTCTGGCACATCTATATACTGTGATACACGCAGACATGTTAGCGTTTATAGAATACGGCAACAGTTGAAAAACACTTCCAAAGGCCACAGTTTTTAAGAAAAGCATAAACATGCATATCATGCCAATCAATAGAGTTTCCACCAAACTGTCTAATGGGTCTGTGTGTACCTCTACCAATACAACTGTCACCAAACTGTCTAATGGGTCTATGTGGACTCTACCAATACAACTGTCACCAAACTGTCTAATGGGTCTATGTGGACCTCTTCCAATACAACTGTCACCAAACTGTCTAATGGGTCTATGTGGACCTCTACCAATACAACTGTCACTGTCCTGTCTAATGGGTCTATGTGGACCTCTACCAATACAACTGTCACCAAACTGTCTAATGGGTCTATGTGCACCTCTTCCAATACAACTGTCACTAAACTGTCTAATGGGTCTATGTGTACCTCTACCAATACAACTGTCACTGTCCTGTCTAATGGGTCTATGTGGACCTCTTCCAATACAACTGTCACTGTCCTGTCTAATGGGTCTATGTGGACCTCTTCCAATACAACTGTCACTAAACTGTCCTGTCTAATGGGTCTATGTGGACCTCTACCAATACAACTGTCACTGTCCTGTCTAATGGGTCTATGTGGACCTCCACCAATACAACTGTCACTGTCCTGTCTAATGGGTCTATGTGGACCTCCACCAATACAACTGTCACTAAACTGTCTAATGGGTCTATGTGGACCTCCACCAATACAACTGTCACCAAACTGTCTAATGGTCTATGTGGACCTCCACCAATACAACTGTCACCAAACGGGTCTATGTGTACCTTGTGGTGCTGCCGCTGCAGCAGACTGAGTCTCACTGACGTCTGGCTGCTCGGGGACGATGCCGACTACTGCCCTTACAGGATAATTGCCGTAGGGTTCTCCTGTAATGTGAAACCACAGTGTAGAGATTAGAGCCCAGGGGAAATAGGGCGCATCAAGTTGATTTATAAAGAGCCAAGGACCAGGTAAACTTACAACAGACATGGTTAGAAGCTCTGGACCTCCCTCCTTAGCAGTCAGGTATCAGCCATTTGTCAATTAGCAATCTTACGTTCTGCATGTTATTGTAGCCATCTAAATTTGCATTCATATCATAGGCTATTGTGAAAGTATATATTATCAAGGGTGTAAACTTCTGTGGTGTAGTGAAAAAAGACAACTTTGCTGGTATTTTGCTGACATACTGTGGTATGCTCTAGTATACAAATGAGTTCACAGATTTTTTATTTCAATGCAAAATGCAAGATATATACAGCTTGAAATGAAGCATGACCACAGTAATCATACAAATAGATCATCAATTAATCTGAGCACTGATCCATGTCTTTTTAGGAAGGAAAGTACATCCTAATGTTACTAAATCATATTGTCATGAATATTGTTGTAATGACATAATTACCTGTTACAATGTTGTAGAATGAAGCATCTTCTGTGCCTCTGTAACGACCAATCACATCATCAACAAATATTCTCATGAAGTAGCACAGAATAAGCAGTCTAAGTAACACAATCAAACTATACAGACAAGTATATAGTTGTCTAAACTTTTACAAGTATGCAATATTATGAAATAATGACAAATCAGCTTCAAGTAAATCCCTTTATATGATAACCAGGTTCCTTGGGGGCCATCCATTAATTACGTACACACATTTTTGGCCAAAATAGATCCCCCACCCCCCCTGTTGCACCATGGACGCACATGAACTACCCCCCTCCCATGCGTACATACGCATTTAACTTTTACCCCCCCCCCCCCCCTGATAAAATGACGGAATCTTAAAAGAATGACTGAGGAACTTTAGGGTCACTAGGCGCATATGTAGGGTGAGGGACCTACGTTCCCTCTGCTCAAAAACACTCCAATTTTCTACACAAAAAAGTATCACTTTTTGTGGAAAAAATCCTGCGTAGTTATGTAAATTTATGAGAAATATTTATAACGGTTCTTGCAATTTATCTGCTTTCACTGATTAAAGCTTTAAAAATACCGTATTCGACGTAATAAGCGCACACCCCCTAATAAGCGCACACACCCCTTTTTTGACGATTTTTATACTACAAATAACCAAAAATATTTCAATTCTTGACCCCAATTAAACTCTTAACTACTAAATGGTGTCCACAATAATTTTTTAAGCGCACGGTGCACTTATTACGTCGAATACGGTACCCATTCTTCCTAGGAAAAAATACCCCTTTTATAACATTCCAGGGACATTGGGAGGGATAGGAAAAATACCCTTTTCCTGTGTTTTTGGGAACGTAGGTTGTGTACATGTACCACTGAGAGTGCAGGGACCGGGGTGTGGGGGGAATCCTTTTTGAGTATCTGTATCTTTAGGAGGGTTTTCTAAGTAGGGGAGACCGGGGGACATTGAACCGCTTTGACACCTTTATTTTTTTCCTAACCTTGCTAAAGGGATCTGAACTTTGATTTTGTATCGAGCAGTTATCTTGTATCATTGTGATATAAGAGAACTTATTGCAAGGCAAATGTGGTATTTTCTTGAATTTTTTAATGATAAAATCTTAGGGTGGTTCAATGTGCCCCATGCCCGGGGTAGGTTGATCCACCCACTCGGGCACCTTGAACCACATGCATTGAACAATTCAAATAATCACCAATATAGATCAATAATTGAAATTTTGGTTGGAATTAGTTGCTATTGTTACTTTTGCATAGGATTGAATGCAAACAAAATTACATATTTAATGCACGAAAGTCACTCAACTATAGTTTCTATAGAAGTGACTGAGTTTGTACCTTACAGTTTGTCATTATCCATATTATCTTCCCTTGATACACTACTAAGATTGCATCATTATTCAGTCATTTAATTGTCTCAACACCATTGCATGGCTCAAGGTGCCTCGTTTTTTGTTGCTCAATGTGCCCCATGCTGGTCATAACAGATGAGATTGATGTTATTCAAATTACACAACACACCCAGCAGTAAAGTTGGGTTCTATTCAAGGGTTCATATGTACACTTCGACCTCCATAGAGATCTTAGGCCAGCAATGTTTTTTAACGACACAAGAACAAAAGTTTAACAAGTGCAAATATCTACTTTCAAGGTCATAAACCTTTAATGTTTCTCATCAGCATCCTAAAATCATCATGATGTTGCTGATCTGAACTGTCTACATAAGGGGGTAATGTGGTAGGCATACTGCCAGAAAATTCCCAAAGGAAAGCAAAGAGAGCAGGCGGCTCAACGTGCCCAGTTGGTCAACGTGCCCCGGTCTCCCCTACATTAGGTTTCTCCTGACAATCCCCACTACCAGTAGGCTTAAAGCAACCTAGCCCCCCCCCCCTGATTTTGAGAAATACCAAAGGAAATTTTTCAAAATTTGGTTGGGTATTTAGACCTAAAAAGGTACCAATTTTTGTCTAAAATGATCAAAAAGCCCTGTGCATACACAATGCGTATGCCAACATGAGCCTAGACCCCCCCCCCACCCCCCTGTCCGCATCTGTACGCATTTGGCCTGACTCCCCCACCCCCCCTTCATGCGTATGTAATAAATGGACGGCCCCTTGCCAAAACAATAATTCATGCACAGTGTAGTTACAGAGGTACAGCGATACACAGGTCTAAGCAATGGCCAGGAAATGACCCTGCAAAGACTTATGAAGCCGGGGCCATTTCTCTCCATGCCTTCCTCCGCATGACCACCCACCCCTCCAACCTCCCAAGGTGTGAATGCTCAAGTACTAAGTAGTGTACTAAATACTTGCACCATGTTTGGTGCAAGTATTTAGTATACTTCTTAGAAAAACATTTGGGAGATATTTTGAAATACTGAATTGACAATACATTTAATAGGGGTACAGGGGTACAGGGTTACACTGTTGTGTACTTACTTCTTACGGACCTCCAGCCGTGTTTGTAGCTCAGGTTTCCATGCAGGCGTCATACCCTCAGACCTGTAGGAGTTCACATAGAGTTAAGTGTTCTGCATGTCAACAATCTCCATCCCCTCGTGCTATAAGCACAGCCTGGCATCTCAATACAACAGAGACTCCATCTGGTGTTATTATCAAAGTATATCAAGGCACCCCAGGCACCCCTCCCAGGCACCCCTCCCAGGCACCCCTCCCAGGCATCCCTCCCAGGACCCCCTCCCAGGCACCCCTCCCAGGCACCCCTCCCAGGCCCCCCTCCCAGGCACCCCTCCCAGGCATCCCTCCCAGGCACCCCTCCCAGGCACCCCTCCCAGGCACCCCTCCCAGGCACCCCTCCCAGGCACCCCTCCCAGGCACCCCTCCTAGGCACCCCTCCCAGGCACCCCTCCCAGGCATCCCTCCCAGGCACCGCTCCCAGGCACCCCTCCCAGGCACCCCTCCCAGGCACCCCTCCCAGGCACCCCTCCTAGGCACCCCTCCTAGGCACCCCTCCCAGGCACCCCTCCCAGGCACCCCTCCCAGGCATCCCTCCCAGGCATCCCTCCCAGGCACCGCTCCCAGGCACCCCTCCCAGGCACCCCTCCCAGGACCCCCCAAGGCACTGCTCCCAGGCACCGAGATGGACTTGATGTCTCTTGTATCGGGATATACAACACTTACCAGATAGACTCAATGTCTGTTGTAACAACATTTATTATAGGACAACAAAGCGTACAGAGTCCTTAATCTCTTAACTATAGTAGCTGCCAACCGCATATGTGTGGCATAAAAGTGGATGTACGCCACTCCCAGGGTCTGAGAGTGGCGTACATGCTGTGAGTGTGGCGTACAAACTTTGGGCGTGGCGTACAGCCCCAACCCTGTCGCTGAGTGAATGAGCCTGCTTATAAAGCAGACTCATGGGTACTGTGGCGTACACTCATTAAATAACACCACTCGTATGCAACTGCTGTGCCATTTTAGCTTGATACAACACTTACCAGATGTCTGTGTATCAGGACATACAACACTTACCAGATGTCTGTGTATCAGGACATACGACACTTACCAGATGTCTGTGTATCAGGACATACAACACTTACCAGATGTCTGTGTATCAGGACATACGACACTTACCAGATGCCTGTGTATCAGGACATACGACACTCACCAGATGGACTTGATGCCTGGGGTTTCTTGTATCAGGTTTACCAGGTGGGGGATGAAGTCATCTCCTACACGGTAATTGATGCTGTAAGAAGGAAACCGGCACCAGTCACTAGACCGTACAAATACAATGATAGTTACAACCAATAATGATAACATTGGACAGGTAAAGTTTGGTGGAAAATGCTGAATGAAGCATCACTGTCATATAAGTAATGTGTATGCCATTATATATATAAAAGAAAATGCATTTCATTATATATAAATAAGAAAATGTGATCTTAACCCTGCACTTAACAGCCATAAGGTACCAGGTAGGTTACAGGAATACCTTGTTGGTACGTACCACTGCTATGGTACAGTCCTC